>SNQJ01S0004995.1:15092-46491 GCA_010110895.2 Picea sitchensis
ATATATATATATATATATATATATATATATAAAATTTAACTCTAAACATATGCACATTGTATAATGATTCATTGGTGTGCTTATGCTTAGTGTGCACCATGTACCAATTTTTTGAAAATATTATGTTTTCCAATCTTCAAACCTAGTTTGGTATTTTTCTAATTTAACCTTATTTAATTATGCCTAACCCTAAACATATGCACATTGTATAATGATTCATTGGTGTGCTTATGCTTAGTGCTCACATGTACCAATTTTTTGAAAATATTATGTTTTCCAATCTACAAACCTAGTTTGGTATTTTTCTAATTTAACCCTATTTAATTATGCCTAGTATCACTAGGCACTAGTGTATTTATATGTCTAAGGTGCATTGATAAGAATTTTTTAACAAAATTGTTACATAAACCTAGTGTGCATGGTAATGTATGCATTGTTGTGTCTATAGGTTTAGTAAGCATTGCAAATTAATTTTTTCAAATAGTCTTTTTCACAAAATTTGGGTTATTCTATTTAATGCTAAAGTGGTGCACCTTATACCAAGGTGCACTGATGAAGTTGTATGTGATAATAAGCATCGATCCATTTAAATGTTTAGTATGCACCAAGTGGTATTTAGAAAAACAATGTGTTTAACAAAATGTGAGTGTTGGATGCCATTTTTTGCATTCTTATTTACCACGCATTTAGATATATAGGAGAATGAGTGTGTTTTATATCATAAAGAATGGGTGTGTCAATCTGTTTTTAGGTGCAATGAGTAAAAAAATCCACTATAATCTTCACCTACCCGCCTTCATTAGAAACCTCCATTAAAATAAAAGTAGGGAGAAGTGCTTACATAAAAGCTTATTTTCCTAGTGGCATTACTATGATTGACACACTAAATACATGTGAGGTATTGGTGGTTATATAGAAAGAGCACATCACACAATTCTCATTCCCACCATGTGTTATGTTGTTGTATGCTTGTGTAATAGTGGTACACCATTGCTATGATTGACACACTAAATACATGTGAGGTATGTGTGGTTACATAGAAAGAGCACATCACACAATTTGCATGCCCACCATGTGTTATGTTGTTGTATGCTTGTGTAATAGTGGTGCACCATTGCAGAGTTATATATGTGAGAATATGATATTGATGTACCTCGGATATTTTATTAAAGTATAAACCAACTGTAAATAAATAAGAAATTATTAAAAATTAAATAAAAAGCGAAGGAAATAATAAAATTACTAGTCCAATTCTTGTTGTTAAGGATCCATTTCATTAAATATGATAATTTGTGAACTTAGAGGTTTGAAGAAAAATTTCAAAAACCCTACTTTGATCTAAATAAAGAATAAATAAATAAAAGGCTGAGGGAATGAATTTAGGATAGAGTAGCAAGGAATGGAACATTGATGCTTCTAAGAAAATGGAGCAACTAAACAAAGAGTAAAAATGAAAATTATTTTACTTTTACCTTAGCATTGATGCACTTCTTGACTCAATACACCAATGCATTTTCCTTTAGTTAGAAAACTAGTGACAACGATTTAAAAAAATCTATAGTCATGAAGTATTCTATAGTGCTAGGCACACCATAAAATAGATAAATATAAAATATTAAGTACAAAGTGTGCACCCTAGATTTGGTGTGTTATTATAAGATTGACATCAAAAATGACAAATTGTGTATTGTGTTTGGTGTGTCAAATAATATATGGAGCATTGTATGGTGCACCATTGCAATTTCTATTCATTTCCATTTATTAAAAAAGTGTAAATGAATGGGGCATGTATTAAATATGTTTTATGGAGGTCGTTGTCATCACCGATAAGAATATCTAGCAGTCCAAGGGATCTGGCTAAGGCTATGTGTCGAAGACAAATTCTGGGGTCACGAAGATTAATAATTTCGATCCTAGGACCTGTGGGTTATCTGTCCCACCAAGTGTTGGACACACTTGCAGCAATAAAACTCCTCTTTCTCTCTTTTGCAGGAACCCTGGATCATATCCCAGAGTCTCTTTCTCTAAATCTCGATCCATGAAGTTCAAAGGACTAAATCTCGATCCATGAAGTTCAAAGGACTAAATCTCGATCCATGAAGTTCAAAGGAACTTCACGTTTCGCCCAGGTCTCATTCTCTCTTGTTGGCATCATTCAACCACGGGAACTAACTCTTTCCACTTTGAGTGACTGTAGGTTAATGACCCAGGCTAACAGCGTCCGGTGGTGGAACTCTTTTATGGAACTGCAACCACTAAGTACCTGGGCCACCCGGGCTACCAATGTAATCACTCAACAATGCACCATAACTCATTTCTAGTCTGGTGGAGTCCTGAAACCCTACACGTCAGAACTCTGAGCCAACGGCTTCAATTCTGCACTTAGGACTATGGTTTTGTCGTTCGATGGTTTGGCCTCTGTGCATCTCCCATGCTATGCTTTACTCTTGATCGTCAGTCTCCACGGAAATGACAGCTCGATCTCTCATGCAATTGGACGGTTGGATCTTTCCTTGCATAATAATATTTTCAAAATGGATCACTGTCGATCCATTATGTGATCGACGGTGGGATAATGGATCGACAGTGGGTCTTCGTCTTGCGGATCTTCGTCGCGCTTCTACTATGCTCCAAACCTACAACTCTCGGCTCCGACCTAAATTCTCATAACAGTTTATCTCGATCTGTCACAAATGCATGCATTTGGATTCAAACGTATGGATTTGATCAGGCTTTATACACACAGGCTTAAAACACTTAAATATGGATTTGATCAGGCTTTATACACACAGGCTTAAAACACTTAAAAACATAAACTCACAAGTCTACAAAAATACATGATTTTCATTAAACTGAGATGGATTACACAGTAAGGTGCCTCTCAGGGCCTGACTGCCCTCTCGTTGAGTTTACATTGTACCCGGCCTCGCCCATTATGCCCGCATGCTACATTTAAACATTACAATAAGAGGATCAGATCATTCCTCAGATCCGATATGTTCTCAACAAATCTCCAAAAACAAAATATGCATATCAATAATTAACAAACCCTATTGTCTACGAGCAAATCTTGCCCTCTTGGCCATGTCCTCGAGCCTTCTCGAAGGCCAAAATTATGGTAATGATTTGGAGTACGATGCTCCTACATCGGTATGGATTTGTGGGTATTTTGGGTTGTTGGTTGTTCGATGCAATTTACACGAGGATCATTATTACATTGTTGTATTAGGTGTACCATACTAGAATGGTGCACCATGAACCATGAGATATAAAAATCCACAAATCCATTTATGTAAACATATTCAAAATTCTTTCACATTTAGTCCAAATATTTCAAAAAGACTTTTGGTAAACATCAGTTTAGTTTCCTGGTAGTGATGAGTATATTTACAAGATAATCAACATGGATTAAGTTAATTGGTAAAATTTGTAGGTTCTATTAGAAGAGACATGTGTTCAAACCTTATAAAAAAAGTGTTTAAACAATAAATCCAAAAAACTACAATTTGTACCATGTTAATATAACATAAAGTTCATATCTCTCAACAAAAGAATAAAATTGTTTTGTAAAGACCCTTACAACTACAAACTAAGTAGAATAGCTAAAAAAAAAAAAAAATGATTCATTAGGATAATAGAATCGTCACACATAATTGATAGAATTGCAAGCAACACAACATTATGACAAATAACGACACAATCACGGCATCAACATAATTAATAGCAACACTTCATAAATATTATCAACAACACATAATCAACACATTAACACAATAAATAGCGACACAATATACACATCATCATATCAAATAATGAAGCATAATCAACATGTTAACATAATCAAATAGCGACACAATTCACGCATCACGATCAACTGAAGAGAAATAGAGATATTTGATCAACCATGTCATTGAACATTTAAAGAACTACCCACCCAACCTATCCTGCATGGTTAGGACCTCCAGGACACATAAGCAACGCTCAAGCCCACGATTCATCCGATTGATTTTGACCACTTAAGGTCTCAGGGATGGCGATTGTTCTGAGGAACAAGGAGGTTTCTAAATCCCACTAATACAATCATAAGCCGAAATTCAAGACTAGATTCATCAATCAATCTTAATTATCAAGTATGCATGGCACGACAAAAATCTACAACACAACATACATCATTTTAATCGACGCAATTACCACCTATGAACATTTCGACAATGGTCCAACTATAAATCATATATCAATCTAACGGACGCAATTCCACCTATACATCTTTCCACATAAACCATAACCTAAACTAGATATACCAACCATACTCATCTATCAATCCTTAATCAACAAGGAGTGTGAACAAGTCAGAGAACGAGACATAAGGATTTATAACATCACCAGAGCACAAGTAAAATCCAGGTAATAATTAATATCTATTCTAACCATCAATGGTAAACTGAAAATTTCATATTCATTAAGGCCAAGTATCTTTATCAAGTATTCCAAGCCCAAACATTCCTAATGTGGCTCAACTATATATACTAACACAACGAAGTGTCTCTTTAACAACATAATAAGATTTATGCAAATCTCACATATCTAATTTAAAGTGAGAAATCAATCACAATAAAAACTATGTAGGGATTTCATGTTACCTATTGTAACCTAGGTCTGCACCCTTGCCCTTTTCCCTCCTTTACCCTATACATCCATCAATTCTAAGTTGTGTGGTTGCTTGCTTAACTTATTCTCCATTATTTAATCACTCATCATCATGGCCCCTGCTCGTCTTTACTTAATTTGCACCATCTTTTTTCTCTTTCTTGAAGGGTGATTTCATGTTCTGGTTTGAGTTTGAAATACTTGTCATCATATTTGCCACTAATTGAGAAAGAAGCAATTCCCTGAAGTATCGGAGCCCCGAAGTGCCGGAGTGGGCCCTCACTGCCACGTCACTTCGCGAGTTAGTTCATCGGGGAGGTTTTACTTCAAGACAAGCACGGAGCCCCGAAATGCCGAAGTGTTGAAGACACATGGCATTCATCAATTTTTGACGCATGGCACTCCCCTATGATGACACGTAGAACTCATCGGTGTTAACACGTGGCATCCATCAGTCATGAGATGTGGCACTCATTTCAAGTCATTTGGTTGTGTCATTCGCTCATTTCCAGGTGACACGTGTCACTCTCCTTCTGAGACACATCACTTCGGGACCGTACTAATTCAGGATATTTTCACACCGCACATCCAAAGACTCCCGAAGCCCGAAATGTCGAAGCACACAAAACTCATCCACAAAGACATGCAGTAGCCATCTAGCATTGACATGTGGCATGCATCTACTATTTGGCAACCTGTTGGATGATTTGCATCTAGGTATATGTCTAAGTCTTAAGATATTATTTTAAGTCTTTATTCTCACATAGCAAGTGATTCATTGCATTGCTTGTTGTTGTTTCTTGTGTTTGTCTTTTCATATTCCCAACTATCCATTAATATCCATACCATTAGCAAAGGAGAACCTACTTTTATACTGTGTGGCATGTCCAACCAGATTACCATCTTTGAAAACCTATCCTTAAGCTGACCAAGAAAACTAACTCATCAAAAAAACAATCATTATAAACTTGAGGTGGCCTATCTCTGCCCTTTAGCAATCAAGTGTAGACTTTAGGACCAACATCTTATGGCACCATTGTCAGGGAACAGAGTAACGAAATATCTTTCCCTGGGAGAACGACAAGATCAGATCCAATATTTGATGGTGAAAAAAAACCAGACACATTCAGATTGTAGATCATTCACCTGGCAACTCCATGGTTAAAGAATCATGTGGTGACTCCACAATATTAAGAAGTCATATTTTCAGATGGAAGCCATCTTGGCTCAGAGGTTTTTTCCTTTTAATTTCTTTGTTGTTCCTGGTTATCCAAATGTTGTTCCTACTATAGATGAGTGGGGTGATTTCTTGCCCAGATTTAGAGAACATAGAGATGACAACCCTGCTGAGAATTTGCTTGAGTTTAATGAACTCATGCATCAGTGGGGAATACATCATGAGGATGTATTAATGAAGATGTGCATGTACTCATTAGAGGGAGATCCTCGTGAGTGGTATCGATCCTTGCCCTCTGCTAGCATCTCCTCCCTGGAATAGTTCCATGCTACATTCAGTGAGCATTGTAAAAGGTTTTTTCCAGTTAATTCACTTTTTGAAGACTGTTGTGAAGAATTTGGATCTCATATTCGATAGTCATTTATTAGTTCTTCTAGTAGTGAAAATAAAAGGGATTTTTCTATTGAGGAAGTAGAGTAAGATTTGGTTACATACGAGTCTTCTTATTATTCTTTTATTCAAAAAGATGACGTTGGGAATTACATTAATAATGAAATTGATGATAACAAGGCTTTGGATACATCTTGCATTATTATAGGTACCTCAGTTAGTCGTTGTTATGATACATTTGTTGTTCTATGTTCTCATAAATATTTGATTAACTATGAGGAAAACGATGTTGAAGGTCACGAGAAAGTTGTTCCCCTCCCTTCTGAAATTGTTGAGAAACCGGAAATCTATAAGTCTGAAGATGACATTTTGGAGCTAGAACAAGGAAAAACAATCAATGCAAAAGATATACCCATTCATTTCAAACAACAAGATGAGCAGTATCAGGAGTGATTTGTTTCCCTTTATGGTTGTGAATCACATGAATTTCATGAATTGTTTCAATGAGGACAGGAGCATCTTAGTCTTTTTTATAATGAAGATCTCACACAACAATAACTTTGTCCTCTCAACCAGTTGGAGGATTTTCATGAGTTTCAAGATCCAATAGTGAGATGGATGGATTCTTATTTTTCCAAAATCTCAAATGTGGTAAGCTTTAGCATGATCATCTTTTGCAGTCGTGAGTACGATATGCCTACTAATTTTTTGTTGCATATGATATATCCTATTTGGATTATTCTAAACAGTGACATGCATGGAGTAACTTATGGTTCTCAGTCAAATAGTTTCTTGGTTTCACTGAAAATCTGATTACACATGATTACTTGGTTTTCAGTTGAATAGAGTAAGTAGTAGGAGAATAAGCTCTTAGTTTGAGTAGTTAATTTTTCAGTTCACATATTGTTTTTAGTATGTTGGTTTTTTCAGTAGTTTGCGTGTAGATCAGCAATAAGACTCCATAGCCCAACAAAGGCACTGGGGTGTAGCTGCAGTTTTAAGTTTCAGATTGAATAAAGACTCCATAGCCCAACAAAGGAACTGGGGTGTAGTTACTGTTTTGAACTTCAAAGATATATATGCTCAACAAACAGAAATAGAGGTAAGCTACATCTAGTGGGAGCGAGGTTATGAAAGGTAAGACACCTGGTCTATTGTTCTTAGAACCTCACAGGGAAGTGTTATCCCCGACTGGAGACAATGTTATAACCTAGGTCTGCACCCCTTCCCTTTTCCCTCCTTTACCCTATACATCCATCAATTCTAAGTTTTGTGGTTGCTTTCTTAGCTTATTCTCCATTATTTAATCACTCATCTTCATGGCCCCTGCTTGTCTTTACTTATTTTTCACCATCATTTTTCGCTTTCTTGAAGCGTGATTTTATGATCTAATTTGAGTTTGAAATACTTGTCATCATATTTTCCACTAATTGAGCAAGCAGAAAGTCCCCGAAGTACCAAAGCCCTGAAGTGCCAGAGTGGTCCCTCACTACCACGTCACTTTGCAAGTTAGTTCATCCGGGAGGTTTTACTTCAAGACAAGCATGGAGCCCTGAAATGACGAAGTGTCGAAGACACGTGGCGTCCATCTTTTTTGACGCGTGGCACTCTCCTATCATGACATGTATAAGTCAATGGTACTGACATGTGGAATCCATCAGTCATGACATGTGGCACTCATTTCAAGTCATTTCGTTGTGTCCATCAGTCATGACACGTGGCACTCATTTCAGGTCATTTGGTTGCATCATCCGCTCATTTTCGGGTGACATGTGTCACTCTCCTTCTGAGACATGTCACTTCGGGACCATACTACTTCGGGAGATTTTCACACCGAACATCCAAAAATTCTCGAAGCCCGAAATGTCAAAGCACATGACACTCATCTACCAAGACATGTGGTAGCCATCTAGTGCTGACATGTGGCATTCATCTAGCACTGACATGTGGCATCCGTTAGTCGAGACACGTGTCACCCTCCTTTCTATGACACGTCAGAAATTGACATCAGGCTGCCACATCGGATTTAAGAGGTTTTCAAATGCAGCACTACAGGTCTCCCGAAGTTCTGAACTCCCGAAATCCTTTAATGATTAAAGTATTAAGCTCGGGTTTAGTAGCCTAATATAAGCATGGATTAGTGACTTCACGATATTATCACTCCAAGAGATTTAGATGCAGCACAAATCGCAAACCTCCGAACACCAAAATTTTGAAGTGGTTCACCCACGTTTATTTCACTTTTGAAAAAGATCAAAAAGGGGCGCCAAACTAGGAACGACAGAACTACATGTCCAGAATCCAAAAAAGACAAACACAACTTGCTTTTGTCCTCAAAGAGATAAGTGGGAGAAAGACACGGACACACTTTCAGTTGTCTCCAATGGCCTCCAATAGCGCGCGTGCATGCCATGATCGATACAGAACTCAGTTCTGTCAGTCTTTGTAATTTCTGTCAGATCTTAGTTCACTCCAACACATGCATCAATATTATTTCATTATAGCAACAGTTTCAAATGTTTAATTGCATGTTTCCTTTTAGTTTCAATCATAATCAGTGGTCTTATGTGATAAGAACCACTTAGTTTTGATTAATTCAAGCTCAGAGTATTCCTTGATATACTCCAGTGTGTGTTTAGTTCAGTTAATTAGTTGTTTTACAACTGGTAGTATAGAGTTAAGCCTTAGTCCCAAATGGACGAGAGCCTCTGCAACTCTTATAAATATGCAGTTTTTGTATGTTTTAGGGGGGGGTTGAGTTTTTGTAGAAGAATAGAAGTAGCATAAGGGTTGGACCTACTCAGATGACTGTAAAGTTATCTACCTAGTGAAAATATGTTGATGACAGTTGTGTTCTCTTACTCAAATTTGTATGTGTTTAATCTTGTCTTGAATGAAAATTTTGTGATGTGTGCAATGTACATTTCCTTATTCTTTCATCCATTGTTTTAGTTCATCTTTTTGCTTATTTTTCAACTTGTTATACAACTATTGTTTAGCGAAAATCTACTATTTGGAAACCTGTTGAATGATTTGCATCTAGGTATATGTCTAAGTCTTAAGATATTATTTTAAGTCTTTATTCTCACATAGAAAGTGATTCATTTTGTTTCGTGTTGTTGTTTCTTGTGTTTTTATTTTCATATTCCCAACTTTCCATTAATATCCATACCATTAGAAAAGGATAACCTACATTTATATTGTGTGGCCTGTCCAACCAGATTACCATATTTGAAAACCTATCCTTAAGATCACCAAGAAAACCAACTCATCAAAAAACCAATCATTATAAACTTGAGGTGGCCTAGCTCTGCCCTTTAGCAGTCAAGTGCAGAATTTAGGACCAACATTACCTACCTACCCAATTAAAAAATTATAAGGAGGTCAACCCTGTGTACACAATATAGAACCTTCATAGATTCACTTATATATATTCTTGTATAACCTAGAAGAAACTAAATCAAGAAATGGGATTAGGGATGCATGATCTCAAAGTTTATAACAAGTAAACACAAAGTTTGAAACTCTTCTCCAAGGTAATTCTCATAACACAAGCTCTAAATTTATGTATATTCTTATATCACAAAATTCTAAGAGATGCAATTGATTAATGGGAATTTGACGTGGCAAGGAGGATAATGTAAATTTGGTATTAACAAGACAAGACATTTGACTTTTCCTCACTTGAAAAAGGGTAATAAGGAGATGTCAAGGCTACTCATAGAGCATAATTAATAGGTTTATTTACAAAAGGAGCCACAAGAACTTCTTTGAGGACAATGACTACAAAATAAAAAACTCAGGAAAAATTTTGGAAGCATAAAACAACATTTTCGAATTAATTAACCACGAGTAATATTCACATCTTACTAATTTTGATAAGATAGGGGTAATCTTAGGCGTGGATAGGTAAGTTAGGAATTGTGTCCCGTTTCGACTCTAGGTAAATTTTGTGAATTCAATTTGCAATCAAACTTAATCAAGATAGTCATCTAGAAGCATTTGTGCACCCGGTGCCAAGGGTGCACCCAAGGGAGAAACGCCAGCCCAATCCCGAACTTAAGACATGGTGTTTTTATAGGTAAGGCATCATTGTTCCATTTTAAAAAATTTAAGGGAAAATTCATATAACAAGGTTATCACTACTAGAGAGGCTCGACTAAACCATTGGAAGAAGAAAAAATTGCAGGAAGGAAAACACTAAGAGAGACTCCAACCAACTCTAGAAGGAACAATAAAAATGCAAGCGAAAATTCACTATTGGATGATGATCACCTTCAACTCGCTTGGAAATATTGCAAAAAACCAGAGACATACTCTCGCGATATTATCAAACATTTTGGTATATCTACATGAATTATTCGTTTTACTCCAAATTTTGGGCCTAACCAGCGATCCTAAAGTCTAATTATGAAATTGAGGGTTAGACTTCCAGCACCAAGAAGCACCAAACACAAGACAGCGTGCGCCACATAGAGGACGAGGAGGAGGGATTACAAGGAGCATGTGCAACATTTCTTCTAATACATTGATATTGTTCGATGAACCAACTGATCATTAGGGGAAGAATCGTTATGGGTATTCGTTTGGTAGAATGGGCTTCGGTAAAGAGATACAACTCATTCATAGAAATGGAATGACCCATCCAACAAGCACCAACACAAAATCACCCAGACTCAATCATGTTGATGATTAAAGTTGTGTGAGACATCCTCCAGGACATAGACTAAGGAAGTTGGCCTGAGAGAAATCCCATGAATTGGGTGTGTGGTTCCTCTCTAATATGCAGAAGGAATGTTGTGTGCCCCTGTGTGGGGTGAGGAATCCCATGAGTTGGGTGTGCCCATGTGTTGGGTGTGTGGTTCCTCTCTGAGACGGAGATGGAACGTTGTGTACCCTTGTGAGGGGTGAAGGAGCCCATGTGATGGGTTTATTTTTATCCTCTGTGCAGAGAGTTGAGATGATGTGATACTCCAAATGATTCTCATGTGTAACACAGTGAGAAATAAGATCTTCTGAGTTGGATGTACCTATGGTTGAGCACAGGTGAACGTGTGGAAGCCCATGAGTTGGGTGTATCATTTTGAGATAGAGATGAAATGATCTATTGGCCTCCTCTGTGCAGAGAGTTGAGATGATGTGATAGTATAGATGATTCTCCTATGTAACGCATTGAGAAAGAAGTTATGTTGAGTTGGACATCCCTATGGCTAAGCACAAGTGAACGTGATCCTAGTGGTTGAGCACTAGTGAGTGTGTTTCTCTTATGAGACGCAGTGAGATAGATATGTGGACATCCATGTGCCTAAGAATAGATGGATGTGCTCCTAGTGGTTGAGATCTAGTGAGTGTATGAGATCCCTTTCTATATTGTACAAGAGTCAGACTTACCTATAACCCTATTTTTGATGTAAAGGGTACAGGTCGACCCCACCATAAAGTGAAATATAATTAATGCAAAAGATAATTAAAATGGAATTTATTAATGATATTTTAAGTTATTGAGGTCGACCCTTTTGTTCCAATAGATACTATTGTTAACAGGTTCAGTCTAATATAAATAAAGGTAAATTCCTCATCGAGGAATCATATCACAAGTGTGAGTTTGGAAATTTCATCAAACACTTGTTCTTGGGAAAAGTGTGCACCTCTGTTGGGTGCTAGTCTTCTATGGTTTGTGATAACCCTCTTGTGTTCTATGTCTTTATGGTGGTGGATGTCTTTCTCTTGAATAATATAGCAAAGGATTGGCTAGGTTGTCTTCCCTTGTTGAGAAGGGTTTCCCAGGATACTTCTTGTGTACTTGTGCATGGTGTTTCTTCTTGTGATATTGGTTGTTGTAACAAATTGTTTATGGTTTTTAAGTAAAATGCTAAAAATGGAATGAACTTCATGATTAATACTATATTATTGAAAAATCAGCATGGTATCAGAGCATAGGTCTTGAAGAATCCATTGCACAAGCTTCTACCAGTCATTCCTCCTCTTCTGCAAAATTGTATGGTCGTCCTAAGGTTTCCATAAAATCCGTACAACCCTCTTCTTTTGGGTGTTTCAGCACTTCAAACTTGGACGTTAGGGCTAAAAATTGGACAGGAAGGTACGAACTCCTTCAGCGCACCTCCAGAAATTCTCAAAGTGAAATTCTAAGAATTTTGGATTTTTGGCCCTAGGGTTTCTAGGGTTCCGCAAATTTCTACAAATTTCTCGTTTTAGAGTTTTTGTAGATCTTTGAAGAAGCCTTCAATATTACCTATTTTCTTCTGACTTTCAAAGCTTATTGTTGGCAGTCATAAGCCCAACAAATCCTAAGGTTTCTATCCTAGCCTAGCTATTAGGTTTTCTAGCCCAGTTAACAAGGGTTTGTGAAGAATATGATGAACAAAACTATGATGGAAGATAAGCTTGATGGATCAAGCAACTTCAAGTTCCTGGAAGACAAGAATTCAAAGGAAGACTTATTGTGGGTGATACAAAAAGGTTTACCAGAGACAATTATCGATGAATGGAAGAAAGATGACATCAAGACAAGGAATCCAATCATTTAATCAAGCTCTTACATTGAAGTGCCAACTTTTTTGATTAAGGTTGGTTTCCATTGATGTCAACCCTTGAAGAAAGTCTGGTAGTGAATTCTGGTAGCACAAAGGTTTGGGTAATGGACCCAAGGTTGTTTCATGTATAATGGTATGAGTTTTAATATGTTTGAAGCTAATACTATTCTATATGGATATTAAATTTCATTCCATTTCCGGTGGTATGTGGAACGTCACATAACTCCTCACGGTTAGAGATTTATGGCCATGGAAAGTTGGAGAACCCAGGTTTGGGTAATGGACCTAAGTTTGTTTGATGGATAATGATATGATTTTTGATCTATTTTTAGGTAATACTATTCTATACTGATAGTACATGTTATGTCATTTCTGGTGGTATGTGGACCGTCACATAACTCCTCACGGTTTGAACGTTATGGCCTTACGAAGATGGAGGACCCTCATATGTCATCTAGAAGCCCCAAAAGGTCAAAGTAGTGAAAGCGGTTTAAGAGATTTTTGAAGGTAAATAATAAAGTGAAGTGATGATTGTACCTTAATTCAAAGTGAATAAAAATAAATTATTTAAATAATAAATTTAATGGAGAAATTAGAAGTGGGTTAACCCTAAAATAAGGAAAGTGGACAAAGTGACCTAGAAGATGATTCTAAGGAAGCTACTTGGAGAGTATAAATAAGAGTCAAGGATCTCTCATTTTATATCACACTTGAGAATATTGAATATATATAGGTGATTGAGGTAACCAAAGGATATCTAAGATGAATTTTAGAGGGAAGGTGAAGAAAAGAAGGTCGGAATTCAAGGGAGGATAAATTCTTTTGATGATGTTTTCTAAGGTATGTTATTTACAGGTCATCTCACCATTTTCACAATAATTTTTTTTCTAGAATGATTCAGACCATGAAATTGATAGTCCATTGAGGAAACATATCCAATTATCTATGATAAAAATTTCATCTTGTGGGTCGCTGTATTTTTGGAGTTACACTCTGTGGAAAATAGGGTTTGTGGCTAGTCCTGAAATTAGTCTAAAACATGTGTTTCGGGTAAAAACATCATAACTTCTTCATAAAATATTCAAATTCAGTAAGAAAAAATGTGTTGGTTAGAGTAAAGTATTTAGTATTCTTTGTAACATTTTCAGATCGATTCAACAAATATTTTGTGTGGGGAATGCTCTACAAGGTCGCTCTCTAGAATAAGGTAAAATTCGGCAAGGTATGTCATTTTTTCTGTAACTCCTTTTATGAGAGGTTTCAAGTGACACCTGGAGGAATTGCATAAAACAAACTAAAGAACATTGTGTACTATTTTCATATCTTTATTCATTACAGGTACATAGTTATGATTATTTCAATTTAAGGTTGTTGACTAATCCCAAACTAGTCATGTGAGACTAAATAAAAGTTTGATGAAAATGCTAGTCTTTTGCTGGGAAAGTTAAGGAAGGTTTGAAGGTATGTGATCATTTACACCAGGTCTATTATAGAGTTACAAATCATATTTGGATGATGAAATTGATGAGGGCTTTTGGTTAAGGTACATGTTGGGTACATGGTTGAGACAAGTAGTTGATGAGTTGGCACATACATGAGGTGTATAGTTGATGATGTTGGTACATATTGATGGAGTCATAGTTGATGAGTAGTTGACACATGAATTGGTACATGCAGTACATGGTTGGATGCACTTGCATGATTGGTACATACTTGGTACATGGTTGGATGCACTTGTTTATGGTACAAGTTGATTACAAGTTGTTTGGTACAGGTTGGTGCATGGTTGATGCACTTGTTTATGGTACAGGTTGATTATAGGTTGAGGTACAGGTTGATGCATGGTTCAGGTTTATTGGTACAGGTTTACAGTGGTATATCTCACAATGATAGTGTGACACTGGTTCCTTCATTCTACTTCTACTTCAGGGTGGTTGGACGAGGCAAGGACAGGTGGTTGTAGCCACCTTCCAGTTGTAGCCGGAGAACATAGGGGGTTGTAGCCTCCTTCTGGTTGTAGCCATAGAATAGGGGAGTTGGATCTTCCCTCAAGTTGTAGCCTAAGAAACAAGGGGGTTGGAGCCTCCTTCCAGTTGCATCTAGAAAACAAAGGAAGTTGGTGCTTCCAATGAATGTAATTCTTCAAGACATATAAGAAAAAGAATTTTGTGGTTTTCTCCCGCTTTGGGTTTCCACGTAAAACATTGGTGTACTGTGTATGTGTATGATTGTTCATTTTTTCATTTATTATTTACTCTACATTTATTGGATGATAATGCTACATTGATATAACACTTTGATTATATGGTTAAAAATGATTAAATTCCTCTATTATGGATTCACCCCCCCTCTTAGTAATCCAACAATTGGTATCAGAGCAGGTTCCTTCAGAAATCAGTTTAACCACAGAAAGGTAGATCATGGAGAGAAACAACTTGTATAAAAATGAAATACCACAGTTCAATGGACATAAGTATGCATTTTGGAGCATAAGGATGAAAACATAGATACAGGCACAGGGATTTTAAATTTGGTAATCAATTGTAGATGGATACACAACACCAACAGTTCTGCCAACAAATGAAAAAGAAGTGAAACTCAGTTAGAATAATTCCAGAGCCAAAAATGCACTTCTGAATGGTCTTAGTGAAATGGTATTCACCAAAGTTTCACATTGTAAATCCGCTAAAGAGATTTGGGACAAACTTCAAAATATTTATGAAGGAGATTCAAAAGTCAAAGTAGCAAAGCTTAAAACTTACAGAGGTCAGTTCGAACAACTTAAGATGAAGGAAGATGAGAATATTGCAGCTTACCTTTTACGAGTTGATGAAATAGTAAATGCAATCATAGGATTGGGAGAAGAAATCAAACAATCTGTAATTGTTCAAAAAGTACTAAGATATATTCCTATGATATTTGACCCTAAGACATCAGCACTAAAAGAAAGATCAGATCTAAACTCAATAAGCATGGATGAATTACATGGAATCTTCACAACATTTGAAAACTAAACAGGAAAATCCAGATATAAAAGAAGCATCCTTCAAAGCATCCAAAAATTCAAAGCAAAAGGGAAGGCAAAAAGAAGAACATAGCAGCAACAGTGACATCTCGGAAGATGATGAAGAAGTGGCCAACTTTTTCAAAAGACTGAACAAGGGAACAGACGGTAGGTATAGAGGTAAGCTTCCTTTAATTTATTTTAATTGTGATGGTATTGGTCATTTTGCTAACAAATTTCCTTATAAGAAAAAGAGAAATGATGAAGGTTACTCAAAAGGAAAACAAACATATGAAGGCAAAAGAACCACAAGAAAGTTTTCAAGAAAATATTATGCACCAAAGAAGACGTCTCATCATCAGATGAAGATGAAGTCAGTGACAGTGAGACATAAAGAGTTTTATTCATGGAAGTAGAAGACTTTGATAAAGAAGACTCTGAAGGAGAATATGAAGAAGCCGAAGAATAATATGAAGAAGTCGAAGAAGAAATTGAAGAGGCAGAAGTTGACTTCTGGGAGGAATTAATGTGTGCCATAGAAGTTATCAAAAGATCAAAGAAGAAAAACAAGAAACTACAAGCAGAACTAGACAAGAAAGAAGACACTCAAGAACTAGAACAAATGATCATAAATTTGAAGGTTCAAATAGAAGAAGATAAAAGAATTGAAGAAGCACTCAAAGAACAACTATAAGAAAAAGACAAGATCATTGGAAATTTGGAAGCAGATATTGTCACATTAAGAAAGGATCTTCAAAAGAAAAATATGCAAAACAGCTCAAAAGTTTTGGATGACATTATCAGCAGTCAAAAATATCATCATGACAAGTCTGGAATTGGATACAATCAGACAAAAAAAGGATCAAGCTCCAAAATAATAGAGAAATAAACATATCCAAAACGATTTACAGAAACAATCAAGGGGGATAGGAAGATCTACAAGGAATATTGCAGGCCTCCACCAAGAAGATTCACATTTCATAATCAACAACCGACAGATAGGCCTCGGGAAGTAGAAGAATTCATAAGAGTACCTCCTTTCAGAAGATCTTCAACTCCCAAGTATCAAACTATCTTTTTTGGTTTATGTTATGCATGTAATAATTTTCGACATAAAGTTTTGAATTGCAGAGCTAACAACAGGAACAAAAGCAACTTTGAAACTCATACACAAAGGGGTTATCCAAGAAGTCCTATTGAAACATAGAGAAGAAGTTACAACAGGTTTGAATCTTTGAGCACTGAAGTGGAATGTTACAAATGTAACAATTTTGGACACATGGCCAAATATTGCAGAATGACAGACCCTCCTAGAGAACTGCAATAGAATAACAATAGTCACAGACAGGAACCTTAGAAAAGGACATGGATAAGAAAGCAGGATCAGTATAGCAATGAAGAATGCACACTCACTCTACAAGCTAATCAAAATAAACGTGGTTGTTATGTTGAAAGTGGGTGTTCAAAACACATGACAGGTGATAGAGACAGGTTTCTTACATTACGAAAGGAAAGAGATGGATCGGTCTCCTTCGGAAATGATGATTCATCCAAAATAATTGGAAAAGGCACAGTCATAATTGGGAACAAGAATACAAAGGCAGAAAATGTTCTACTAGTATAATATATGAAACATAGTCTTTTAAGTGTGAGTCAAATGTGTGACCAAGGTCATAAAGTTACTTTCAATTCACAAAAGTGTGAGATAAGAAAATAAGGTTCAGGAAAATTGATTGCTACAGCTGCGAGAACTTCAAGCAACATATATGTGTTAAGTGAAATTGGAAATGAAAAGTGTTGTCTAGGAAAGGAAGATGAAAGTTGGCTATGGCACAAAAGAATGGTTCACATACATTTTGATAACCTTGTCAAAGTCAGTGAAAGAGAAGCAGTCATGGAAATGCCCTAGATCACAAAACCAACCAACACTTTATGCAAGCATTGTCAACAAGGAAAGAAAAGAAATACTAGGTTCAAATCAAAGGAATATTCAACGACAAGACTAGTGGAAATTGTGCATACTGATCTAGTTGGACCAACTACAACAAAGGGCTTAAAAGGTGAGAAATATTTTATGTTATTAGTTGATGATTATACAAGAATGACCGCAGTTTGATTTCTCAAGAATAAGTCAAAATATTTTCAAAACTTCAAGATCTACAAGGAAATGGTTGAAAATGAAATAGATTCAAAAATCAAATGCTTGATATCTGATAATGGAGGAGATTTCACTTCAAATGAATTTATGGAATACTGCAGCAATCATGGAATAAAAAGGAAATTCTTTGTTGCTAGGACACCTAAACAGAATGGAGTTTTTGAAAGAAAGAACAAGACAATACAAGAAATGGCTCAAACAATGCTAATGTATTCCAAAGTGACAGAGATTCTTTGAACACAGGCAGTGCATACAATAGTTCACATTCAAAACAGAGTAATGCTTAGAAACAACACTAACAAAAATCCTTACGAGATATGGAAAGGAAGACCAACAAATGTAAAGCACTTCAGAGTTTTTGAAAGCCAATGCTACATCAAAAGAGAAGATGGAAGAATGGAAAATTTTGACTCTCGTGTGGAAAAAGGAGTATTTGTTGGTTAATCAAGTACAAGAAAAGCATACAAGTGTTACAACCTGATATTGAACAAAGTGGTGGAAATCATCAACATAACAATTGATGAAGACGGTAAATAAGTATTAAAGGAAGATGAAAATGAATCAATTGAACAAATTTACGAAGAAGAAACAAAAGAAGAAAAAGAATGGGAAGATGAAGAGGGTCCGACAGAAACAGAAGAGGAAGTTCAACAAGTAACTCCAAAAACACCTAGCAGACAAGTACAAAAGAATCATCTTTCAGATTAAATTATCGGAAACAAAGACGCAGGAGTTGAGACTAGAAGAATAATCTGTTCACTAGAACAAATGCACCTAGGACTCACATCTATGATTGAACCAACCTATTTTGAAGAGGCCAGCAAGGATGAATTTTGGAATAAGGCCATGGATGAAAAATTGGATCAAATAGAGAAAAATGACACTTGGGAATTGGTTCCAAGACCAAAGGATAAGAATGTGATTGGCACAAAGTGGGTATACAGGAATAAATTGAATGAAGATGGTCAGGTTACAAGGAACAAAGATAGATTGGTATGTAAAGGATATGCGCAGGTTGAAGGAATCGACTTTGAAGAGACATTTTCCCCAATTGCCAGAATGGAAGCAATTTGATTGCTTTTAGCTTATGCATGCTACAAAAATATTAAAGTGTATCAGATGGACGTAAAATCATCTTTTCTGAATGGGGAACTTGAAGAAGAAGTCTACATTGAACAACAAGAAGGATTTCATTTGTCAGAGAATGCAGATTATGTGTGTAAATTAAAGAAGGACTTGTATGGTCTAAAACAAGATCCTAGAGCATGGTACTCTAGACTGGATAAATATCTACAGTAGGCAGGGTTCAGAAAAGGAAGTGCAGACAACAACCTCTACATCAAGGTAAGTCAAGATAGTATTTTATTAATTGAATTTTATGTTGATGATATTATTTTTGGTAGTGATGATGACAGGTTAAGCCAGAAATTTGAAAAGGATATGCGGAATGAATTTGAAATGTCATTACTTGGAGAATTATCCTTTTTTCTGGGACTTAAAATGCGTCAAAGAAACCAAGGAATTTTTATTTCTCATGGTGTATATCAGAGAAATGCTAAAGAGGTTCAGAATGGAAGATTGCAAACCAGTTATCACTCCCATGCAAACCAATTGCAAGTTAAGCAAAGATGATGATACAAAGTCTACAAATCAGAGGCAATACAGGTCAATGATTGGTATCCTACTATATGTGACAACATCCAGACCATATGTAATGCAGGAAGATGGACAAGTGGCACGATTTCAAGCAACACCAAAGGAATCACATGTATTAGAAGTGAAGAGGATTTTCATATATCTTAAAGGAACAGAAGAGTTTGGATTATGGTATCCAAAAAAAAGGATATATCACTTATTGCCTACATAGATGCAGATTGGGCAGGTTGTATTGATGATCGACGAAGCACCAGTGGAGCAGAGTTCTACTTGGGTGAGTGTTTAGTATCATGGATAAGAAAGAAAAAATCATCAATATCTCTATGTACAGTCGAGATAGAGTATATTGCAGCAACAACATGTTGTACACAGGTTCTATGGATGAAACAAACTCTGACAGATATACAGGTTGAGTATGATGAACCCATTCCAATCTATTGTGATAATACAATAACCATAAGTATCTCAAAGAACTTGGTGATGCACTCCAATACGAAGCACATTCCAATCAAGTATCACTTTCTATGGGAATAGGTTGCAGAAAAGAACATCAGAGTTGAGTATGTGGGCACAAAATAACAAGTGGCAGACATCTTTACAAAACCGCTTCCACTAGAAGCCTTTGAGTATATTCTCCAGAGACTCAGAGTTATTTCTACTCCAAAATGAATGCTTTTGAATTCTTATCTTATATGTCTTAGATGTACACAAGGAAGCACCATAAAGAGGACAGTTCAGGTTGGGAGATCAGACAGTTCAGTTAGGGGGAGCAGCCCCAAATGGAAAGATACATTTTCCATTGATGACAAAGGGGGAGAGATTTATCATATGCAGAGGACATTGGCATGACTTGAGGGGAATAAATGGTCACAGATATGTAGAGGACAGAGGCATGGTTCTAGGGGGAGCATGAGTGATATGAATTCAGTATTGCATGACATGATTTCATTATTGCAACATAGTGTTTCCATGAATGCCAAAGGGGGGTATTTTTTATTAAGGTTGGTTTTCATTGATGTCAACCCTTGAAGAAAGTCTAGTAGAAAATTCTGGTAGCACAAAGGTTTAGGTAATGGACCCAAGGTTGTTTCATGTACAATGGTATGATTTTTAATATATTTTAAGGTAATATTATTCTATATGGATATTACATGTCATTCCATTTTCGATGGTATGTGGAACATCGCATAACTCCTCACGATTAGATAGTTATGGCCATGGGAAGTTGGAGAACCCAGGTTTCAGTAATGGACCCAAGTTTGTTTGATGGATAATGGTATGAGTTTTGATATATTTGCAGGTAAGACTATTCTATATGGATAGTACATGTCATTCAACTTATGGTGGTATGTGGAACGTCGCATAATTCCTCACGGTTTGAAAGTTATGGCCTTACGAATTTGGAGGACCCTCATATGTCATCTAGAAGCCCCAAAAGGTCAAAGTAGTCAAAGTGATTTAAGATATTTTAGAAGGTAAATAATAAATTGAAGTGATGAGTGTACTATAATTCAAAGTGAATACAAATTAAATTATTTAAATAATAAATTTAATGGAGAAATTAGAAGTGGGTTAACCCTAAAATAAGGAAAGTGGGCAAAGTGACCTAGAATATGCTTCTAAGGAAGCTACGAGAGTATAAATAAGAGACAAGGCTCTCTCATTTTATATCACACTTGAGAATATTTAATCTATAGGTGACTGAGGTAACCAAAGGATATCTAAGCCTAATTTCAGAGGGAAGGTGAAGAAAAGAAGGCCGAAATTCAAGGGAGGATAAATTCTTTTGATGATGTTTTCTAAGGTATGTTATTTACAAGTCATCTCACCATTTTTGCAATAAATTTTTTTATAGAATGATTCAGACCGTGAAATTGATAGGCCATTGAGGAAACATATCCAGGTATCTGTGGTAAACATTTCATCTTGTGGGTCGTTGTATTTTTGGAGTTACACTCCGTGGAAAATGGGGTTTGTGGCTAGTCCTGAAACTAGTCTAAAATAGGTGTTTCAGGTAAAAACGTCATAACTTATTCATAACATATCCAAATTTAGTAAGACCAAATGTGTTGGTTAGAGTACAGTTTGTAGTATTCTTTGTAACATTTTTAGATCGATTCAACAAACATTATGGGTGATGCATTCTCTACAAAGTCACTCTCTATAATAAGCCAGAATTCAGCAACGTATGCCATTTTTGCTATAAATCCTTTTCTGAGAGGTTCCAAGTAGTGACACCTAGAGGAATTGCATAAAAAAATTGAAGAACATTGTGTACTATTTTTATATCTTTATTCATTATAGGTACATAGTTATGATTATTTCAAGTTAGGGTTGTTGACTAATCCCAAACCAATCATGTGAGACTAAAGAAAAGTTTGATGAAAATGTTAGTCTCTTATTGTGAAAGTTAAGGAAGGTTTGTAGGTATGTGATCATATACACCAGGTATATTATAGAGTTACAAATCATATTTGGATGATGAAATTGATGAGGGCTTTTGGTTAAGGTACATGTTGGGTACATGGTTAAGAGAAGTAGTTGATGAGTTGGCACATACATGAGATGTATAGTTGATGATGTTGGTACATATTGATGAGTCGTAGTTGATGAAACATGATTGGTACATACTTGGTACATGGTTGGATGCACTTGTTTATGGTACAGGTTGATTACAGATTGTTTGGTACATGTTGGTGCATGGTTGATGCACTTGTTTATGGTACAGGTTGATTACAGGTTGAGGTACATGTTGACGCATGGTTGATGCATGGTTCAGGTTTATTGGTACAGGTTTACAGTTGTATATCTCACAGTGATAGTATGATATTGGTTCCATCATTCTACTTCTACTTCAGGTCGGTTGGATAGGGCAAGGACAGGTGGTTGTAGCCACCTTCCGATTGTAGCCGGAGAACATAGGGGGTTGTAGCCTCCTTATGGTTGTAGCCAAAGAATAGGGGAGTTGGATCTTCCCTCAGGTTGTAGCCTGAGAAACAAGGGGGTCGGAGCCTCCTTCGAGTTGCAACTGGAAAACAAAGGAGGTTGGTGCTTCCAACGAATGTAATTCTTCAAGACATATAATAAAAATCTTGTTGTGGTTTTCTCCCGCTTTGGGTTTCCACGTAAAACATTGGTGTATTGTGTATGTGTATGATTGTTCATTTATTCATTTCTTATTTACTCTGCAGTTATTGGATGATAATGCTACATTGATATACCACTTGGATTATATGGTTAAAAGGGATTAAATTTATCTATTATTGATTCAACCCCCCTCTCAGTAATCCAACAAGCTTCAAAATAACAATATGACAAAAGGTGACACTGTGACTACCTTCTTCATAAAGATCTCAGAGGACATAGATCAACCAAGTGTCATTGGAGAAATCATATAAGCACCCTCAGGTATGCACTTGTATATATTATTTGTATCATTGTCATGAGGGAAATTACAGGAGGAAGGAACCTTTGTTGAAGTCATGGATCCAAAGGGATCTCAGTGCATTCAGAGGAACAACACACTAGAAGTGAAGACTCCAGATTTGATTGTTTTAATTATCATGCCTCTAAAGTACATTTATTAAGCTTTCTACATTAAAAGTTGGTTTTTTAGTTGTGACAACAATTCTTAAATTGTTTTGATTCTAGAAATGTACTCATTATTCTCCTTTAGGATATATTCTTGTTTTGTTTACTTTTGTTTGTTTTCTTGTTCCAAGAAGGTTAACAACAAAGGAAGATGGTTATACTTCATACTTCAGAGGGAGTCAAAACTGTTTGAGGAGGAAGAATAGAACCATCATTGAGGCAACCAATGAAATAATGCATGATCAAAATCTTTCTATGATTCTATGGGCAGAAGCATGCATGACACAGTATACGTTCAGAACAGGAGTCTTCACCGGATTTTGAAGAAAAATAACTTCCCAAGAAGCCTTCACCGGAATGAAGCCCGAGATTGAACACTTCAGGATATTTGGGTGCCCAGTGTCTTTTCATGTACCCAAAGAGAAGAGGTCCAAGCTAGACCCTTCAGGGAGAAAGGATACATTTATGAGATAACAAGTGAATCTCCAAAAACATATCAGATCTACATCTCTTGTTAGAGACAGATTGAGACAAGAAGAGATGTTTCCTTTGAAGAAGTGATAGTTTGTCAAAGATCTAGAGAATCTCAGATGGAGATTGGCAGTGAGACAATACCTTCTCCCCCTTCAACAGTTCAGAGGGAGACATACATTATTCTAGTTGATCTAGTTTCTCCAGTTGATATACCCATAGATATTAAAGTATGGAATAAAAGGTCTGCCTAGGATCGACAAGCTATGCAGGAGGAAGAGGAACATATAAGTGCCTCAAGAGACATCTCGAGAAAGTAAAAGAGATTTTTGAGATACCCTTCATTTATGATCCACTTCATTGATTATGAGCCTTCTTTTCATGGAGAAGCGAAAAGTGAACAGGTATGGCAAGATTCCATGACAAAATAATACCAATATATCTTAAAAAATGATGTATGAGATATTTTTCAGAGACCAGAAGGGAAGTTTGTGGTAACTTCCAATTGGATCTATAAGATCAAGCATGCAGCCGATGGAAGTGTCGAGAAATACAAAGGGATATTTGTAGCCAGAGGATTCTCACAAACAGAGGGAGTTGTCTATGATGAGACACTTGATATAGTAAGACCAATACACTTCCATCTGTACTATCATCCATGAGTTGGAAACTACATCAGATAGATGGATTCCTGATGATTTTGGTTTTCAGCAAGAGTGTTGTTGATCCAAACCTATATTATTACATTGTTGGTGACAAGAGCCTGATTTTGGTGACTTATTCATAAATCCTTGTTTTTGGATATAAGTAAGCTTTGACTTATGATTTCTAGATGAAGGATCTGGGTATGATGCACGACCTCTTGGGAAAATAAATATGGCATAGGATCGATGATATTTTCCTTATTCAAGGAAAATATACAGTAGGGGATATTAAATAAGTTCAGTATGACTAAATACAAATCCATGCCTACACCGATGGTGATGAATTTAAAGAAAATGAATGATGATAATTCAGATGAGATTGATCCACAACTGATTGGATCATTAATGTATCTAGCTAACACTAAACTTGATTCATGCTATGTAGTGAATGTACTTAGTCAATTCATGAGTCAGTCGAGACAGACTCACGAGATAGAAGTAAAACATGTATTGAGATATATACGAGGCACAATTGGATATATGGCCTGAGATATGCCTCCAGTGAGGACTTGAGTTTGCAGGGATATGCCGATACAGTTTGGGCAGAGAGTACAATGGACCAGAAGAGCACATACAGTTCTTGTTTTTCCTTGGGGTTTGCCATGGTTTCCTGATGGAGCAGGAAAAAAATATATGTGGCCTTGAGTACCACAGAAGCATATCATATAGCATTGATTGTGGCAGTCCACAAAGAAATGTGGCTTCACAAACTTATGAAAGATTTATTCGATCATGAGATGGATCCTACTACTATTCATTGTGACAACCAGAGTTGTGTGAAGCTCTCTGAGAACCCTGTGTTTCATGATAGATCGAAACACATTGAGATAAAATATCATTATATCAGAGACATGATGCATAGGAAAGTAGTACATGTGCAATACCTTCCAACACATGAGCAGATTGCAGATATCTTCACCAAACTGCATTCAAATACGAAGTGCGAGTACTTTCGTGAGAAACTGGCTTGGTGGAGAATGCATCCCTAGCTGAGAGGGAGTGTTGATTATTGCAACTGCATGAGACTTCCTCTAGGACACAGACTAAGTAAGTTGGCCTGAGAGAAAGCCCATGATTTGGGTGTGTGGTTCCTCTATGAGATAGAAAAAGAACATTGTGTGCCCCTGTGTGGGGTGAGGAAGCCCATGAGTTGGGTGTGTGGTTTCTCTCTAAGATGGAGATGGAACGTTGTGTACTCTTGTGAGGGGTGAAGGAGCCCATGTGATGGGTTTATTTTTCTCCTTTGTGCAGAGAGTTGAGATGATGTGATACTCCAGATGATTCTCCAGTGTAACGTAGTGAAAAAGAAGATCTGTTGAGTTGAACATGTCTATGGCTGAGCACAGTTGAACGTGTGGAATCCCATGAGTTGGGTGTATCATTTTGAGACAGAGATGAAACGATGTTTTCGCCTCCTCTTTGCAGAGAGTTGTGATGATGTGATACTCCAGATGATTCTCTTGTGTAACACAGTAAGAAAGAATATTTGTTGAGTTGGACATGCATGTGGCTAAGAACTAGTAGGTGTGTGAGATCCCTTGCTATATTTTACAAGAGTCATACTTACTTGTAACCCTATTTGTGATGTAAAGGGTACAGGTCGACCCCACCATAAAGTGAAATATAGCTAATGTAAAAGATAATTAATATGGAAATTATTAATTATATTTTAAGTTATTGAGTCGGCTTTGTTGTGCCAATAGAAACTAATGTTGATAGGTTCAGTCTAATATAAATAAAGGTAAATTTCCCATTGAGGAATCATATCACAAGTGTGAGTTTGGAAATTTTGATAAACACTTTTTCTTGGGAAAGTACGCACCTCTCTTGGCCGCTAGTATTCTAGGGTTTGTGAGCACCGTCTTGTGTGCTAGGTCTTTATGGTGGTGGAGGTATTTCTCTTGAAGAATATAACAAAGGATTGGTTGGGTTTTCTTCCCTTGTTGAGAAGGGTTTCCCATGATACTTCTTATGTACTTGTGCATGGTGTTTCTTCTTGTGATATTAGTTGTTGTAACAAATTTTTTATGGTTTAAGTAAAATGCTAAAATGGAATAAAATTCATGCTTAAGCCTATATTATTGAAAAATCAACAAATTTGGAGTCCAAGGAGGTCCATTGATGCCATTGGAATCCACAATCTATCAAGTGTCCTACACACTCAGGGAAAACTCGTCAATAGCATCTTTCAATACATATATATCAAATCAAATTAAATCACAACCATCGACATCATCATAAAAATCCATCAGTGAAACAATTAACCATGTATTATAACTGGATCACTTGCATGCAAGTGTCCTCAAAGAATAAGTCAATAACATGTGATCGCAAGAGTGATATGTTACATACACCTCCTCTTGTTTTAAACTTCGTCCTGAAGTTGTACAGTGTATAAAAATGCAATAAATAAAGTATCAGACAAGATCTATATGTCTAATCTATCAAATAAGTAAGGAAATTGTTGGTGCATATCATATGTGTCCTTCCAGGTAGTCGAGTGTGGACTATAATTGTCCCACTAGACCTTGACCTGATCAACTGTTAGATGTCATAGTTGTCAAATGCGATGGTCCAGAGTGCGGATTGGCTCCACCGTGAGTGCACCCTCGTTTGACACCTGTAAAGAACTCATTTCAATAACATGTGTAGGATCACTAACATAATGTCTCAAAACAGATACATGAAAAACAATGTGCATACGCCTCAAAGAATCAAGCAAGGTTAGTTGATAGGCCACGGGTCCTTTCTTTTCCACAACCTTGAAAGGTCTCACAAACCTAGGAGAGAATTTAGCGCCATTTCCAAACTTGATAGAACTTTTGTATAGTTTCACCCACAAGAAAACTTGGTCTCCAACTTCATAATTAGGGTCAATGTGATGCGCATCAGCATAACTCCTATGTCGATCTTGCACTTCTTTAATACTTTGTCTTATCGTTTTCATTTGTTCTTCCATTTCTTGGATCACTTATCCTCAAGTCAATCCAAACTCAAAGGCGTCTGACATGGTCGCTCGTAAAGAAACTCAAACGGTGTCATCTTAATGGTACTTTAATAGTTTTTGTTGTATCCAAACTCTACCAGTGGAAATAACTCTTCCCAACATTTATGTTGGTCCATTACATACATACGCAACATATATTCCAAAATTTGTTTTGTTCTTTCTGTCTTCCCTTCTATCTCAGGGTGATATGTTGTACTAAAATTCAGTTGCATTCCCAAACCCTCTTGGAACATGTCCAAAAACCTCCTGTAAACACTGATCCTTTATCTGATATGATCCTTTTTGGGATGCCATGTTATCCCACAATATCATTGATAAGAACTTTCTCTATGTCTGGCACCTGAAACGTCATTTGCACCGGAATAAAATGTGCACTCTTCGTCAAAGTGTCAATTACCACAAAAATCGAGTCGTTCCTCCTTGCCATCAACGACAATCCAACAATAAAATCCATCAAAATGACCTCCCATTTTGATTTCGGAATAGCATGTGTTTGTAGTAATCCTCTCGAATGTCTATGTTCAACTTTCACTTGTTGACATTCCAGGCATCTTGCCACGTAGCTAACTATGTTTTCTTTCATTCCTTTCTAGAAGAATAAAGTCTTAAGGTCTGCCCTCATATTCGTCGCTCTCGGATGATCCATGTAGATTGCTCTATGAGCTTCACTTAAGATCAAACTTCTCAATTTTTCATTATGAGGTACGTAAATTTGGTTATTATACCTCATCAATCTGTCATTGTCCAATGTATAACCTTCAAACTTTGGTACCATCATGGTGTCTTGTACGATATTTTCCTTCACCTCTTTATATAAGTCATCGTCGAATTGTATAGTTAGAATATTATCTCGAAGATTCGTCTGAAGAGGTATCACCGAGAATATGTGTGGTCTCTGACTCAACGCATCTGCCACTTTGTTCACTGTTCCTTTTATGTAAGTAATCTCAAAATCGTATTCGCTAAGCAATTCTGACCAACGCCTTTGTTGCACGTTCAAGTCACTCTGTGTAAATATGTGATGCAATCCACAGTGGTTTATTTTTAGTTCGAATTTTCATCCAATAATATAGTGTCTCCACCCTCTTAATGCATACATTATGTCCAATAAATCCAAATTATGTGTGGCGTAGTTCTCCTCATGCTTTCTCAATTTCCTTGGAATGTAAGCGATCACTCGAGCGTCTTGCATCAAGACTCCGCCTAAGCCTTCCTGGGATGCATCCGTGCATACCAAGAATTCTTTGTCCATGTCGGGGACTTTTAGTATCAGAATTTTCATCAATAGCCCCTTGAGCCTTTGAAATGATTCCATGCATTTCTCAGTCCATAAAAACTTCTTATTTTTATTCTGCAATTTCGTGATTAGATTTACTTTCTTCGAAAAACCTTCAACGAATCGTCGGTAATATCCTACTAAACCCATAAAGTTGCTTACTTCTGGTACATTTGTCGACGCATGCCATTCCATAATATCCTATACCTTCACTGGATCCACAACAATTCCTTTTCTGGATATAACATGTCCTAAGTAATGAATCCTCGATTGGTAAAAGAGCATTTTGATAGTTTCTCGTATAATTTGTGTTTCCGTAAACATTGTAGTACTAAGTGTAAATTTTCATCATGTTCTTCCCTCATCCGAGAATATATCAATATGTTATCAATGAATACTTGAACAAACTTGTCCAAGTATTGCGAAACACCCCATTCATCAAATTCATGAATACCCATGGGGCGTTTTTCAGTCCAAATGGTAAAACCGTAAACTCATAGTGTCCAAACCTCATCTTGAATGCGGTCTTAGGAATATATTCCTCTTTAATATGTAACTAGTGATATCGTGATCTCAAGTCGATCTTTGAAAACATCGTCATGCCTTTCATTTGGTCAAACAAGTCGTCTATTCTTGGCAATAGATATTGGTTCTTGATCATTGCCTTGTTCAATTGACGGAAGTCAATACAAAGTCTCCATGACCCATCCTTCTTTCTTATGAAAACAACAAGCGCACCCCAAGGTGACACACTTGGACATAAAATTCATGGGTCCAACAACTCCTTCAATTTCATTTTCAACTCCTGTAACTCGAGTGCCAACATCCAATAAAGCATTATTGTTATCGGTTCAGTTCCAGGTTTCAAGTCGATGGTAAATTCCAACTCTCTTTCAGGAGGTAAACTTGGTAACTCTTCTAGAAATACATTTGCAAACTCTCGTACTACCAGAAGGTTTTCTAATCCTTCCTCCTTGTCCTTTTTGTTTAGTGCTAAGATTTCATATAGCTTGCATCCTTTGCGCATTCTCTTCTGTAGCTGTAGGGAAGAAATGAACTTCAAGGACACTCCCTGGTTCCTTCCTACAATCACTCCTCTTTGTCCCTCATCATCATTCAAACTCAATCGTTTCGTCTTATAGTTGAGTATCAGATCATGCGATTTCAACCAATCCATACCAATCACGATGTCATACAATCCTAATATCGTGACATATAGGTCAAAATTTGTTACAAAGTATCCCAAGTTAATGCGACAACCTGTAACTCTTCCTCCAACCTTTTGTTTGGAACCCGAAGCCATTTCTATGTATCTAAACTCATCATGTTCGACTGCCTTTACCTTAATTCTTTTTAGCGTTGCACTAGAAATAAAGCTATATGTAGCATCAGGATCTATCAAAATAATAAAAGTTTGGTCGACGATGGTACCTCACGTCTCGAGCACAGTGGACTGGTGCTCGGCCTGGAGGTTATTCACCACTGCATGAATCCTATGGGCCTTGCCCAAATCTCCAACTGTAGTGTGTCCTGTTGACCCAACTACTCTGGCCCTCTCAACTGGACATTCTCACTGGTAATGGTGGCTCTCCACAGGTCCAACATCTGGTCTTCGTTTCATTTCTCCTAGTCCCCGAAGCAAAAGCTCCTAGCCTACTAGCCTGAGATCCTGGTCTGTTTCGATGAACATGCCTAAACTGTTGCTGATGCGGGTGACGTTGTTGTTGATGCAGTGGTCCTCTATAGGGAGTCCTATGCTAAGGAGTCAGTCATCGAGGTGTCATGAATGGGAGTCCTCTAGACATATCTCGATATCCCGATGTCTATCTAGTTGGTCTATGATGCTGCTATGTACCTGATGTCGTATGTCCAGCCGGTCTTGCAGGAGTCCTGCCTTGACCCATGTTGGTCAATGTTTCCTCATCTATGAGGGCCTTTTGGACTGCATCGTGAAACGCCTATGGCATTAGGATCCTCACCTTCACATGAATGTTGAAGTTAAGGCTGAACAAAAACTTGTTGACCTTTAGCTTCTCCTTGTTCGGGTGTGGAGAATACCTAAGTAGATCCATGAAGCGAGCCTCATACTCAGGCATCATACGACCACCCTATCATAAGGCATTGAATTCATTGGGTTGGTTCTCAATGAATTCCTCTGAAAAATACCTCTCCTGGAATCATTCCTTGAACAATTCCCATGACACGTCTTCGACAACCGTGTTTAGTTGAGGTAGGAGCATCTTCCACCATAGAAGAGTGCTCCCCTTTAGCTGAAAGACCGTCATGTGGACCTTCAACAATATTACCAACTTAATGAGAATTGTGATCTCAAAACGAGAACTCTAACCCAAAAAACTCATAATTTTTCATAAAAAAACATGAAAATCAACCCTAAATCAAAAAGTGATTCTACCGGTAGCACCATTTTTTCAAACGGGGTCAAAATTACAACATTTTTCAAGCATGACCTTAAAAACTCATACAATAGCCTAGAAAAACCTTAAAATTAACACCTAAATAAAAAAAAGTGATGATAACTAAAGCAAAAAGTTTTTTCTAAACATTAAAATTATGGCTGATTTCAAACTAATTGAAACCGTAGTTTTGACAATAGATCCCTATGCAAAAACAAAAACCCAAAATTGGATAAAATATGGTCACTTAAAAATATATTTACTAAGATTTTTTTTTCTTCTTAAATTTACATTGAAAAATAAATAAATAGAAAGGACAAAATCTTCGCAACTTTTTTTTTTTAAATGAA
>SNQJ01S0004995.1:46501-64481 GCA_010110895.2 Picea sitchensis
GCCCTCTGATTTTAAAAATTTCAGCTTGGTAGCCTTCAATGTCCTTAGCTTTCCCATTTGCAAGCCGCTTAACCCCGAACTCTATGTCATCTAAAGAAAAACTTCTTCCTTTGTAGGGACAATAGGAATGGTGTCCATGGCATTAGGGAACTTGTAAAGACTTTTAAGGTAGGAATTACAGTCTGTTAAGGGAATCATATTATTTTCTTTAGTCTTGCATTTTAGAATTTGGCTCCAAAACTTCTTAGGATCCAACTTCTATAGTTGTGAAAGTTTCTCTTGGATTTTATTGATATAGTATCCTTTTTTCCTTTTAATTAGGGCTTTGTACATATTGATCTTATCGAGTTTTAAGGGCTCATTAGAAGCATCCCTAATGGCTTTCCTAGCAATTTTACATTCTTTATCATACCAAGGGTTGGTTGTTCTATTATTCTTTTTATAGGACACCTCGAAAGAGAACTTGTTAATAGAAGTGGAAAGGGTAGTTGTAAAATTATGATAGAGTTCTTCAATGTTGTCCATATAAGTTAGGAGGTTTAATTTACTATTTAAATCCTTTTAATAAAATGTCAACTTTACTTTTGTCAAAGCGCAAATTCCTTTGATTATCAGAATTGCCTTCAATGGTGCTCTTATGCATGGAAAATTTTAGAGTTAGGGTTAAAGGTTTAAGATCAGAGTCAGGCTCATGGTCATTTAAAAGGTCAAAAGTTGCTATTTGGTTGGAAACGGGGATATCAAATATCACATAATATACAACACTACTACCTAGACCATGAATACATGGAATTTGGCCACTTCATTACTCCATTGCAAATTATTAGGTCTTAAGAGCTGCAGAGCTTAACCAACTCAGTACCAAACAAATTCTCAATTAGGTCTTCAGAGCTTCTATATATAAACTATATATAGTTTATATTATAATATAAACTATATATAGTTTATATTATAATATAAACTATATATAATATAAATTATATATAATATAGTTTATATTATAATATAAACTATATATAATATAAATTATATATAATATAGTTTATATTATATATAAACTACATATATAATAGGGGTATAATAGGGGAAGGCAAGGGGGAGATGCTTTGTCTACCTCCATTGCTCTGATTTGGTTGATCAAATAAATATTTTAGACCATTATGGTCTATCCTCAACTCAAACCTTTTCCCCATGAGGTAGTGTATCCATTTCTTATAGGCATGCACTATGGTTGCCAAGTCCAAATCATGAGTGGCATAGTGTCTTTCATGCTCCTTCAACTTCCTTGATTCATAACATATAACAAATCCATTTTGAGTGAGGACTCCACCAAGTCCTTCTTTACATGCATTTGTGCATACAATGAAGTCTTCATTTGGGTCTGCAATCCTTAGTATTGGAGCACTTGTTAATAATTGTTTCAAGTGTTGGAAACTCTTTTCACAATCCATTGTCCACTAAAACTTCACACCCTTTCTTTGCAAGGAAGTGATTGGATGTGCAATCTTTGAGAATCCTTCAATAAATATCCTATAGTAGCCTACAAGGCCCATGAATGATGTGACCTTTGTCACATTATTTGGCATTGGCCATTCTCTAATGGCTTCAATCTTCTTAGGATCCACTAATATCCCATCCTTTGAAATGATATGTCCCAAATAATGAATTTTCTTTTCATAAAATGAACACTTTCTCAATTTGGCATACAACCGATGCTCCCTTAATACTTGCAACACCATCCTCAAGTGATGTTCATGCTCTTCTTCTAACTTAGAATATATAAGAATATCATCCAAAAAGACACTGACAAACTTGTCTAAATATTCTCGAAAAACACCATTCATTAAGCACATGAAAATAGTTGGTGCATTTGACAACCCAAATGGCACCACTGTGAACTCATAATGACCATACCTTGTCCTGAAGGCAGTCTTGTTGATATCTTCCTCTTTAATCCTTACCTGATCATATCTTGACCTAAGATATATCTTTGAAAATATATTTGCATCCTTCAATTGATCAAAGAGATCATCAATCCTTGGCAGAGGATGTTTTTTCTTTAGTGTCACTTTATTAAATTGTCTAAAATCAATACACAATATTAATGTCCCATCTTTCTTCTTCACGAACAAGATTGGGGCACCCCAAGGTGACACACTTGGGCGTATATACCCCTTATTTAGAATTTCTTCAAGCTGCATTTGCAACTCTTTCAATTTCGGTGTACTCATAATGTATGGAGTCTTTGAAACTGGAGCTAATCCAGGCATTAAATTTATAGATAAATCAATATCTCTCTTTAGGGGTAGTCCTGGTACCTCCTTGAACACATCTTCAAAATCTTTCAGGACTGCATGATCTTCCAAATTTGGCACCTTATCTTTATGTGTATCTTCCATATGTGTTGCAAATATTTGACACCCTTTTCTGTAACATTTCTTTAGCTACAATGCTAAAATTTCTCTGATGGTTATTTCCCTGGGAATTCTCTGCACTTCCCTTAGGATCCCTTCCTCATCCAAGCAAGTAAACGACTTGTTATGATAGTCTAGGATAGCATGATGTTGATCCAACCAATCCATTCAAATTAGACAGTCATAAGAACCTAAAGGCAAGATGTTCAAATATTCCCTGGTGTTCAGTCCATTCATGTCCATAAGGCATGACTTAACCATCTCATTAACTTTTCTTTTGGATCTGGTAACCAACTGCACCAACCAAGATTTTCCATGCTTGCTTCTTGGAAAATGAAAACTTCCCACCATATTAAGATCTATATAACTATAAATAGCTCATGAATCTATTAAAATAGCAATGGTTTGGTTGTTGATCATACCTTCCACTTCAACCATATGGGATAGATACTCTACTTTCTTGTTGTCTAAGGCTTCATAGATCCTTGGTACATTTATGCCCATGTCCTCCATTGTTTCAGCTTGCTGAACATTGTGAACAATCCTCACTTTTTCACCTCTATGCGGACAATCTCTAAACATAAGATCTCCTTTACAACCCCAACATTGCATAGGTGGTTGCCTTTGCCTTTGACCCCATGTCTCATTTGTTCTGGGTTCTCTAGGAGTTGGTTGTCCCTGAGTATTATTTCTGAAGAATGGTGGCTTGGTTGTCCTTGGCTCTCATAAGCCTTTCATTATTATCCTTATGGCTTTGGACATCCTTCTACAAATTTTTAATGGTCTCTACCATATTCATGTTTCCATCCCTTCCTTCTCCATGTCCATTGTAGTTTGTTCCTTCAATGCCCAAATGTATATCCATCCCTCTTATCTCATCTTCTTGGTTGTAAGTCCCATGTGCCTCTTCAATTACTCTAGACTCTATGTTGATCTTGAATTGATCTAGTTGTTGTTAACTCTACAAAATGTGCAGCCAACAAAACTTTGTCAGTCTAACTATTTCAACAATTTCATGAAAATATGAACCATTCTGGTTCAATAATATATCATAACTCTTTCTTCTGATTTTTTGGAAAATTGGATGTCCAGATCAATTTTCTCGGTGGATATTTAGATTCCACTTTCCAACACCTTTAGTAGAAAGTTATGATTATTTGAAAATTGTTCATTAATTTTTTTGTTCACATTTCAACTTGGCGCAATTTTGCGCTATAGTTAAGAATTTTTGCATCTACTCCATTGGATTTTCGTAGGATCTCAATTGTGTTTCTTCATATACATATTATGGACACTATGTCTAAGTTTCACCTTTTTTGGGTTCTAGGCTTCCAGTTACATCCTGCTAAAGTTCTAGGCCAATTTGTATTTTTGGTCTGGAATGCTACAGGTACCCTCTTTTCCATATTAAAGATATTTAACATGCCTAGAAATTTAATTTAGCTCTGGGAATGTCTTCTATGGTTCAATATCTTTCCATTGACTACTCCTGCGCCTCAATCTGATTCTGGAGAAGAAAGTTATGGCTCTTTGAAGTTAGTTGGGTCTTAAAATTTAGCCTCCATTGTTTGTGTTGTAACTTTCTCATAAAAGATTTGTTTCACGAACGGTTTACACCATTAGAAATATCTCTCAGAGCTCTTTTATTTGAGCTGCAAAGACAAAACATGCCTTGGAACACTCTGTTCTCGTGGTTTTTTAGTACCTTAAAACTCTCTTAAGGGCCTCAAAAACACACTGCAAAAAAGATGACGTTCAAATGATATAAAACGTCACAGAAAATCACTGGTTTTCTACTGTTATTCACCCTCCAAATGACTTCACATGGACAAATTTCAACCTGTACACTCATATTTACCATGCGCAGAAACACCACAAGGTAAATCGTGCTCCCCGAACCTATAACCATTGTGAATCACTTCTTTGTCGTGCCAATAAATGCGCACTACTTTTGTGTCGCACGCCAAAATCCATCGCGCAAAGTTTAGGTTCTTGCACTATAACATGTTGCGTGCAGTTTTTGTATCGCGCATTGATATTCCGTGTGCATTTCTCTCTATGCGCTGCACCATGCCAAAGTTTAGTATGCCCCTACCATGCACCACTACTATGCACGCACCATTAACTAAATTGTCGCGCGACAACATTTACCCACATTGTGCGTGCAACAACCAAACTCCTCTGCATTGTGCCAATACTGCGCACACCATGTGTGCCATTATTATGTGTGTGCACACCGCGCAATGCTAAATTTAGCGCATGCACCCGCACACCAACATTTTTCTACGCGATGCCAAAATTTAGTGCGTGCACCCGCACAACAACATTTTTCCACACGACGCCAAAATTTAGCACGCGCAACCGCACACCAACATTTTTCCGCGCGGCGCCAAAATTTAGCGCACGCACCAGCATGCCAATAATTTTTCGCATTGTGCCCAATTTTACATATCACAAGATTTTCACTGCGCATCATGCATTTTTAGTGCACCCACCTGCGCATTATGCATTTTTAGTGCACCCACCTGCGCACATTCATTTTTATGCGCATCAATTCCTTATGAATTCCGCTGCAAAAATTGGGGCTTTTACTTAACGTTTTCCCCAATTTACCATAGACATTCTGCAACTATGAAATTCATTCAATCTCATCGTGATAACACCAACTCAACCTCTACAACAATAAATCGTTGTGGGTTGACATTTTTGGAACAAATTTACCCAAAATCAATTCACGAATTGAGAATTTTATTTACTAAGCTTGCTCCATCTGTCATGGCTTCACTGTAACTTCAAATTTGGCCAATTCTAGGTCTGAATTTGCTAGAACAGCTATTACATCAATAATATCTCACCACTTGGTTGAATTTCTCAATTTTCCCATGAATTTAACCACAGAAATTGGGGATTTTTCCCAATTCCACACAATTGTTGTTACTTTTTACCATGGACACTCTGCAACTCGAAATTTGGTCACTTCGAAATAAATCCTCTATGTAATTTCACTTCACTCAACTCACTCAACCCATCCAGGCTCAGTGTTGAAAACTGAAGCTCTGATACCATGTTGTTACGTCCCCGACCACCCAGGTCGGGCCACAATACACGAGATAAAACTTTTATTCTCTTTGTGGATTATACTATAACATACCTAGCATCCAACTGAGCTATGCCACATGAATTTTTCGAACTACATGCAATTAAAATATATACACACAGAGCTCTTGCGGAAACATATATATAAAATGTAAACAGACAAATACATTATGTAAATGCACGGATTCATACCGAAATAACAGTAACCATATACATGCAGCATATATAGTCATTACCCATACATATAAAGACAATTATAACAACACATAGAATAAACCCATAAAATAAACACATAAATAACAATGGAGCATGTAAATTTATCACACAGTTGACACTTATGTTGGTAAGAATTTCACCAACTGTGTGCATACCTTCCACAAACCTCCCAAACTTAGTCCACACTGCTCATCACTCTCAGTAGTGGGTCACCCCCGAGCTAGGACTAAACTCCAAGCTAATGGTTCATAAACAACAGGAAAGACTTTGTCACAGGTGCCAACTCAAACTAATAGCCTAAAGTCCCTCATTCCCCACATGGTTGTCCCACCCCAGGAAATGTGCAACTTCTCTGCTCAACAGTCCTTCGATTGCCCCACTTCCTTTCTGGGCTTTAGCAACAGGTCGGATAGGAAGTCTCAGAGCCCTGTAGTTGCAGTTTAGCACCTTCAGGAAATCAATTCCCAACAATTCTCTCACCCAGAGAATTTCTCATGGGCCTGACAACCCGCCCCTTCCATATCCCATGGGTCTGACAACCCGCTTCTTCAGTCCAGTTCCCAAGCTAACCATCTACATCAACAAGTATGGCTATGGATCCAGGTTCAGATACAATGACAGGAAAGTATGCAGGATAGTTGACTGCGTGAGTGAATTCTCCTGGTATGGCTCAATGGATGACTGAATGATGGAAGGAGTGATCAGAAGAAATGATGTAAAATGAACTAAGTCCCAACAATATGTATGCATGTCCCCAACTTGATGCTTGTCATGTTGGAAGCTATTTTGGCCCACTTGTCCCCAACTTTGGAACTTAGGATAAAATAATTATCCATACTTTATACTTTAAGAAATATTAATATAATATTCCTTTTTGGCTTAATCTCCCTAGCTTAGCCATTTTCCTTAACTTGTATCCCCTCCCTTTCCCTAACTAGTGGAGTTTAGTCCCCCATACGCTTTTATCATGGTCGGTCTGCGCACAACGATGTATTTTATATTAATGATGAGACATATACAAAAATAGGTGCACTGGCCTTTAATATCTAGGCTCTCCGGCCTAATCATCACAAAATTGGCTCACTAGCCTATAAAACATAGCATATACACAACGGCTCATTGGCCTCAATATCGCGTGCACTTAAGATGTTGCATGCAATATTCTGGAATGTGCACACTTCATCATTTTACTGCGCAGTACATGCGTGCACTATGCCATGAAAGGTGCATACAAAAGGTGATATCAAAATAGCTCACCAGCTTACATGCCTTTGTATTTACATTTACAATTGGGTTCGCCCTAGGAATATTACAATCCCCTCCCCTTATTTATGCACTGTCCTCGGTGCATTATGTACACATATACAACAAAAATTTCAAAAATCCTCAAAATGATGTGGGTATTCTTCCTGCATTTCATCCGCATGCTCCCAAGTAGCATCCTCGGGATCATACCAAGTCCATTGGACCTTTACAAGCTCTATGGCTCGATTCCGGAGCTGTTTGATTTTTTGGTCCAGAATGCATACCGGATGCACTTGAAAAGCGCCTTTTTTCTCCACCTGAATCACATTCCAATCAATAACATGATTAGCATCAGGTATATATTTCTTGAGCAATGATACATGGAATACATTATGAATAGACATATATGCAGTAAATGCAATCATATAAGCTACTGGACCAATCCTCTCTAGATTTCAAATGGCCCACAATAGCAAGCTGCCAACTTGGAATAATTTCCCAACTTCAGGGAACTTTTGTTGGCTTTCACTTTCAAAAATAAATGGTCCCCAACTTTAAATTCCCTGTGAGTTTTTCCCTTATCAGCATAGATTTTATGCCTGTCTTGGGAAGCCTTAAAATTTTGTTTTATTTTTATCATTTTCTCCTCCATTTCCGTGAGCAAATCTGGCCCAACCACTGCTCTGTCTGTTGGGTTATCCTAGCTTACTAGTGTGTTTCACTTTCTTCCATAAAGTGCCTCGAATGGGATCATCTTTAGATATGCTTGGTACCCATTGTTATAAGCAAACTCTACTAAGTGTAGGTAGTCTTCCCATTTTGATGGTTTATCCATCACATGCATCCTCAACATATTCTCAATCACTTGATTCACTCTCTTTGTTTATCCATTTTATTATGGATGATAAGTTGTACTAAAATTCAAATTTGTTCCAAATCCATTAAATAATCCTTTCCAAAATTTTGAGGTAAATTTTGGATCTCTGTCAGACACAATTGTCTTGAGTATGCCATGTAATCGAGAAATTTCTCTCATATAAACATCATCAATGTCCGTTGCCTTGTGAGTGAGCTTAACTGGAATAAAATGGGCAACTTTAGTAAGCTTATCCACCACTACCATAATAGAATCGTGTTGATTTTTTGTTCTGGGAAGTTTCGTGATGAAATCCATTGTTACAACTTCTCATTTCCACTCAGGAATGGGTAAGGGTTGTAGCAAACCAGCTGGGTGTCTATGCGCAGCCTTTACCTTTTGACATTCTAAACATTTGGCAATAAAATCCGCAACTTCATTCTTCATGCCTAGCCAATAATATTGGCTCTTGACACCTGCAATAGTTTTCTGATAACCTGGGTGCCCAGCATAAGGTACATTATGCATTTCCCTCAATATCATATTTTTCAATTCATGAGAATTTGGTACATAAATTCTTCCCCTGTACATGAGAATTTCATCATTATCTAGCTTGTATTCTTCAATTTTCTACTGCAAATTACCTTGTTGTAATTTTGCCACTAATTCCTTGTAATGCAAATCTAAAGTTGCAGCCTCTAAAATTCTGTGTTTCAAATCCGATTGGTACATGCTAATGGCTGTAGCATTCATTTCATGCAGTCTTATGTTGAGTGCATCAACCACTTTGTTCTCTTTCCCCTTGATATTCTTTATATCAAAGTCATATTTGCTGAGAAATTCTAACCATCGGCTTTGCCTAGTATTTAGATTTGGTTGATTAAATAAATATTTCAGACCATTATGGTCTATCCTCAACTCAAACCTTTTCCCTATGAGGTAGTGTCTCCATTTCTTCAAGGCATGCACTATGGCTACCAACTCCAAATCATGAGTGGCATAGTGTCTTTCATGCTCCTTCAACTTCCTTGATTCATAACATATAACAAATCCATTTTGAGTGAGGACTCCACCAAGTCCTTCTTTACATGCATCTGTGCATACAATGAAGTCTTCATTTGTGTCTGCAATCCTTAGTATTGGAGCACTTGTTAATAATTGTTTCAAGTGTTGGAAACTCTTTTCACAATCCATTGTCCACTGAAAATTCACACCCTTTCTTTGCAAGGAAGTGATTGGATGTGAAATCTTTGAGAATCCTTCAATAAATCTCTTATAGTAGCCTACAAGGCCCATGAATGATGTGACCTCTGTCACATTATTTGGCGCTGACCATTCTCTAATGGCTTCAATATTCTCAAGATCCACTTCTATCCCATCCTTTGAAGTGATATGTCCCAAATAATGAATTTGCTTCTGATAAAATGAGCACCTGCTCAATTTGGCATACAACTGATGCTCCCTTAATACTTGCAACACCATCCTCAAGTGATGTTCATTCTCTTCTTCTGACTTGGAATATATAAGAATGTCATCTAAAAAGACAATGACAAACTTGTCTAAATATTCTTGGAAAACACCATTCATTAAGCACATGAAAACAACTGTTGCATTTGACAACCCAAATGGCACCACTGTGAACTCATAATGACCATACCTTGTCCTGAAGGCAGTCTTTCTGATATATTCCTCTTTAATCCTTACTTGATGGTATCCTGACTTGAGATCTATCTTTGAAAATATCTTTGCATCCTTCAATTGATCAAAGAGATCGTCAATCCTTGGTAGAGGATACTTGTTCTTTGCAATCACTTTGTTCAAATATCTTAAATCAATACACAATATTAATGTTCCATATTTACTCTTCACGAACAAGACTGGGGCACCCCAAGGTGACACACTTGGGCGTATATACCACTTCTTCATAAGTTCTTCAAGCTGCATTTGCAACTCCTTCAATTTCGATGTACTCATTATGTATGGAGTCTTTGACACTGGAGCTTCTCCATGCATTAAATTTATAGAGAAATCAATATCTCTCTTTGGGGGGTAGTCCTGGTACGTCGTTGAACACATCTTCAAAATCTTTCAGGACTGCATGATCTTCCAAATTTGGCACCTTATCTTTAGGTGTCTCTTCCATATGTGCTGCAAATATTTGACACACTTTTCTGTAACATTTCTTCAGCTGCAATGCTGAAATTTCTCTGATGGTTACTACCCTGGGAATTCCCTGCACTTCCCTTAGGCTCCCTTCCTCATCCAATTAAGTAAATTCCTTTTTATGGCAGTCTAGGATAGCATGATGTTGATCCAACCAATCCATCCCAAATAGACAGTCATAGGACCCTAAAGGCAAGATGTTCAAATATTCCCTAGTGTTCAGTCCATTCATGTCCATAAGGCATGACTTAACCATCTCATTAACTTTTATTTTGGCTCTTGTCGCCAACAGCACAAACTAATATTTTTCATGTTTTCTTCTTGGAAAATGTAAACTTTCCACCATCTTAGGATCTATATAACTATGACTATCTCCTAAATCTATTAAAATAGAAATGGTTTGGTTGTTGATCATACCTTTCACTTCAATCATATGTGATTGATACTCTGCTTGCTTGTTGTCCAGGGATGGATATATCCTTGGTACATTTGTTCCCATGTCCTCCACTATTTCAGCTTGTTGAACATTGTGAATAGTCCTCACTTTTTCACCTTTCTATGGACAATCTCTAAACATATGATCTCCTTTACAACCCCAAGATTGCATAGGTGGTTTCCTTTGCCTTTGACCCCCTGTCTCATTTTTTCTGGGTTATATAGGAGTTGGTTGTCCCTGAGTATTATTTCTTAAGAATGGTGTCTTAGTTCCCTTCTTTGACGCAGCACCCCCTGCCTCAGTAGGTTCTGCGTGACCTCCCGATCTTAGGATCGTTCCTTATCTTCCCCTTGAGTCGAATTGACTCTTTGATTTCCCACATAAACCTCTAATACACACACTGGTGTCCATCCATAGGTCCTTATGAGTTACGCCTATGCAAATAAGAGCTAAGTGCCAACTCTCTCCCTCGTGATCACTGATATGAACACAGCCTTCACCCGACAGGGTACTTCGGGTTTCGCAACTTTGAGATCCCAGATGCGAGTCCTCCTGTCTCTTCAAACCCTGAAACCCTGAAAAGGCTAACGGGTCTCTGACTCCTCCCTTTGACTTTTCCTGATGTGACCTCCAACTTTGAACTGGGGCCCAAACACTTTGGTACCTCGGGATTTCGCTTATCGGCGTTTTGCGATGCATTAACTCCTTTCGCTGACTTTTGAAACCGCAACAACCCCCTGCCACAGATCAATGGCTCTGAGCTCCCCTGCGATTTGACGGTCCTGGTTCTATCAGGACTTCGCAAATTGGGAGTTCACGACTCTTGACTCTGAGTCACAGCCTTCTCCACTTCCCAAATTCTGAAACATGAAATTTGTGCGCGAGATCAATGATCCTCATTGATCCGAATCCAACGGCCACTATCCCTCTTGAGCTTATAACTCCTAACAACTCTCAGCCTATCTCCCTTGCTGGTTAACTAGATCCAATGACCCACAGTAGATCGACACTTCCCCTGGAAGCGTTTCCACTATCCTTTCTGTTTCAAAACTCCTTCGCCAAACACTCTGGCATCAACCCTTCTGAAATATCCCTCTTACGGGTGACTTTGACCTTCGTCTCCCTTTAAACACTTCAAAGGTTCTCTCCCTTCTGAGATTGATTCTCCCGAAAATACTAGAATTTAATAAATCCCTGTGCGCACACCTTGCAACATTTGCAAATAACCTCTAGTCATTTGACCCTTCGACTATGTGCACTCCTTGCAACATTAGTCTTTCAATCCTCCCCCCTAGATTGATAAGTCTAAGACTTTAACCCGCCTGCACACACCTTGCACGGCTTTGTTCTCTCCTGCACTTCTGTTGGTATGAGAACAACGATATCCCTCCTGACTTTTCTGAGATAAAACTTGGAACTCCGTCAATGCACACCTTGCGGACATTCACTACACTCCTTGTAGGAATTCTCTGGAAGAGAAACAATTGAAACTCATCGTTCCCTTCTCTCAAAATTCATAACTTTAAAATGAAATCATACACACAAAGCAGCATTGAAACAAATGCATAAACAGAGAATGTAAGCAACTGTATACATACCATTCAACGGATGCAAACAGTAAGCATAATAACACCATGAACGTGAGTCAAAGCTTTATTATATTAACTTAAGTATTCTTGTACATGGGTTCTTCTTTGTGTTCTTACTCTCTACAGATCTACAGCTTACTCAAATCATACAATGATACAAGTGAGTATGTCCTTCTATCCATTTCCCCTCCTACACTACAAGCTATCTAATCTAAAATAAAAGCTACAACAACTTTTCATAAATTACAATAAATGCCTCTTTAACTGGCAGATGTGAGCAATGCTCAAGATCTGTTTACAATCTCCAAAACATAAATGTAAATAATTCTCCTACTATTACATCAGTGTCTCTTCATTTAAATTTAAAACATTTTCAAAATGTGCGTTGGTGCATATCCAGTTGTCTTCTACCATTGCGCTTGCCTTGATGGTTGCTTACAATGCTCCTGCATCATACTCCCTTGATTGAAAAATTCATGAACTCCTATTCATGAGCTCCCGCACCGTCTGTCCATGTCTTTGGATATTTTCTTTTCTTTCCCAACTGGCATCCTCAATTGGGTGTCCTTTCCATTTGACCAAATATTCAAAATATGTCTTTCTTCAGGTCTTCTTGCTAACTCTCTGGTCAATTATATTCTCCATCTGTGGCCTTTCAGCTACGGGCATTTGTTTAACCCATTGAACTTCCTTCTGATCCTCGGATCTCCCTGTTCCTATTTCATTAGCTCTATAAGGGTACATATCTACTATGTTGAATATGGGCGATATTCCTATCCCATCCGGTAATTCAATCTCATAAGTGTTTTCTTCAAACTTTCTTATGATCTTACACGGTCCAATTTTCTTCATATTTGGTTTATTGTACATTCCTCTTGGGAACCTTTCTTTTCTGAGATGTGCCAGAACCAAATCACCTACTTCAAACTGAAGTTCTCTTTTTTGTTGATCTGCTCTATGCTTATATTCCTGGTTGGAATTTTGCAATCACTCCTTAATCTTGTTGTGGAGTTCTTGCATTTCCACTACAAAATCCTCTGCGCTAGCACTTCTGAACTCGCTCAACTCTAAGTCCCTCAACTCGAATACTCCTCTCAGCTACATTCCATACATGATCTGGAATGGGCTTTGTCCTATGCTCCAGTTTGGTGAATCATTATATCCAAATTCCGCTTGTGGAAAAATCTGATCCCACTGACTGTGATGTTCAGCCACCAAACTCCTTAATAAATCTCCCAAGATTTGGTCTACTACCTCAGTCTGCCTATCCATCTAAGGATGATATGATGAGCTAAAAGATAAATTAGTCGCCAAATTTTTCCATAGGGTCCTCCAAAAATGACCAACAAATTTGGTATCCCTGTCTGATACAATACTCTTGGGTAAGCCGTGAAGTCTAACAACTTCTTTGAAAAACAGATTTGCAATGTGAGTTGCATCACTGGTTTTCTGACATGGAATGAAATGTGTCATTTTGGAAAATCTGTTGACTACCACAAAGATTGAGTCACACCCTCTTTGTGTCCTTGGCAGTCCTAACACAAAATACATACTTACTGCATCCCATGGCCTCTCTGGTACTGGCAATGGCTGATACAAAAATGTATTCTGTCTCTTTCCCTTCGCGTTCTTCCAAATTCTGCACCTATTCACAAATATCTTGACATATGTCCTCATCCCTGGCCAATAGTATGACCCATTTAGTTGCGCAAATGTTTTATCATGGCCGAAATGTCCATCCAATCCTCCACTATGTTTTTCCTTCAAGAGGTTCTCTCTCATAGAGTATTTCGATATACACAATTGGTTTCCCTTGAACAATAGTCCATCCTAGATCAAGTATTCAGCCCATTGGCTTCTGTCTCTGAGAACTCGATTCTCACATGCTTCATAAGCATTCTTAAAATCTAAATCATCCCTATACATATCCTTGAGGTTATCGAAACCTAAGGTCTTCACTCTGAACTCCTGCAGAATCAAACACTTCCTGCTCAAAGCATTAGCAACTTTGTTAGAAGTTCCATAAATGTGTTTTATAACAAAAGAAAAATTATGCATGTATTCAACCCATTTTGCATGCTTCTGGTTCAATTTTTCCTGTCGAGTTATGAATTTTAATGCATGGTTATCGCTATACAAGACAAACTCTTTCAGAACCAAGTAATGTCTCCATTTTTTCAGTGCCTGTATGACTGTATAAAATTCCTTGTCATACGTTGAATATTTCACTTTGCTCTCATTCAACTTCTCACTGAAGTATGCAATCGGCTTGTTGTCTTGGCTTAAGACTGCTCCAATTGCAAATCCACTTACGTCACATCTCACTTGAAATGTCTTGATGAAATCTGGTAGAACCAGAACTGGTTGTCCAGTTATCTTCTCTTTCGGCAGCTTGAAACTCTTTTCTGCTTCCTCTGTCCAATGAAAAGATTTGTGTCTTTTTTTTACTGTGTCCATCATCGGTGCACATATTCCACTAAAATTTCTAATGAACTTTCTGTAAAAACTAGCCAATCCATGGAAGCTTCTAACTTCGAAGATACTCTTTGGCGATGGCCAATCCCTGATTGTTTTTACCTTCTCCAGATCCATCTTCAATTCGTTCGAAGAGATTACAAAACCCAAATAAATGAGTTATGTCTTAATTAAATATGACTTCTTCAAATTGATCAACAACTTCTCTTGCTATAATCTCCTCATCACTGCAGCTAAATGCTCTAGATGTTCCCCTTCAGTCTTACTGAAGATCAGTATATCATCAAGATATACGATTACAAACTTTCCTATGAAATATTTCAAGACTTAGTTCATCAACCTTATAAAAGTACTGGGCACATTTTTCAAACCAAACGGAATGACAAGCCATTCATACAGTCCTTCATTCATATTGAATGTTGTCTTCCATTCATCACCTTCTCTCATTCTAATCTGATGATATCTGCTTTTCAAATCAATCTTTGAAAAAAACTTTGCTCCACTCAAGAAATCCATCAAGTCATCCATCCTCGGTAAAGGAAATATGTACTTGATGGTGATTTTGTTTATAGCTCTTGAGTCAATACACATTCTCCATCCACCATCTTTCTTTGGGCTTAACACTGTAGGTATAGCACATGGACTCAAGCTTTCTCTAACTAACCCTTTGTCCATCAAATCTTGGACTTGTCTTTTGTCTTTTTCATTTTCCTATGGCATCAATCTATACGCTGACTTGTTTGGTAAACTTTCTCCAGGTATAAGATCAATGTGATGACTTATGCTCTTGATGGGCGGCAATGAACAAGGTAATTCGTCCACTACTATGTCAGCAAATTCCTCCAGCAATTCCTGAATTTCCTCAGGTAGGTCATCTATCTTGGTACTGGTTAAGATGACTCTAGGTTTTCTTACCACCACAAACTGCATGTCTTCTTCCTTCTTGAATTCCTCAAGAAGCTCCTTCCCACTCATGAGAAGTATATTATTGTTCACCTCTGGTTTTGCCTCCTTGTCTTTAATTGGCAGCAACATATGCATTCTATCGTTTTTCTCCAAGGTATATGTGTTATTTTTTCCGTCATGAACAACATTCCTGTCATATTTCCACGGTCTCCCCAACAAAAGATGACAGAAATCCATGGGAATGACATCACATAAAATTTCATCTTTATATTCCCCTATTTTAAATTCAACTAAACATTGTTTAGTGACAGTTACCTGATGTCCTTTTTGTAACCACGAGACTTTGTATGTGCTCAAATGTGCAACAGTCTCCAATTCCAGCCTCTCCACCATCTCTGTGGATACTAGATTATCTGTGCTTCCACTGTCTACTATCACCTTGCATACCCTATCCTTGGTCTTGCAAGCAATTCGAAACAAATTGTTCCTCTGGACTGGACTTTCCACCTCCTTCTCTGGCTTCAAGAGAATTTTCCTCATCATTAAGGACCTTTCGCCTTCTGCGTCTTCTACCTCAACATTTCTCTTCTACGCTTCTAAAATGTGAGTGTCGCCTCCATCACTTTTTCTATTGGGACATTCAAAAGATTTATGTTCGATCTTTCCACAGGAAAAACATTTTATCTCACCTCCTATGCCTCTTCCTCTTCCTCTTCATCGCGGAAAAGTATTTCTATCGGCATACTGTCCTCCCTATGAACTTCCTCCTCTTTCAGGGTGAGTATGAGGTTTCTTTTCGTATTCCTTCGACTTCTGAGTCCTGTCCTGGGCGATTTATTTGCCTCTGCTATGACTTCGACCTCGACCTCTTTGACCTTGCTTTCGGGCCAATTTCTCTTCAGCCTTTAGGGCCATTTGATAAGCATCTTCGACATTCCTGATTGTCATCATGCTCATCTCATCCTGAATTTCATATCTCATACCATTCATGTATCTGGCGACCTTTTCATCATCACTCTCACGATGACTAGCCCTGATGTTGAGCCTGTAAAATTCCTCATTGTATTCTTTCACTGTCATCCTTTTCTGTCTCAAGTTCTGCATTCTTTGAAACATATTAATTTGGTAGTCCCTGGGTACAAATTTGGATTTCTTTTTTGCAACCATCCTATCCCAGCTTTTGATTCTTTGCTTGCCTTTGCAACTCCTGTCAGCCTATAGTTCATCCCACCACAGTGTTGCATGCCCTTTAAGTCTAGTGATAGCATGTTTAACTTTCTTATCTTTCTTGACATCCTCATAGTCGAAGTATTTGTCCAGAGCTGTAAGCCAATCTAGTATCTCTTCAACGTCTAAGTTGCCTTCATACATCGGAATGTCTATCCTTGCTCTGGCTTCGATTCTTACAACAACTCTGAATAGATGTTCTTCTGCAGCATCTTCAGCTACGAATTCTTCCTCAGCTCCAGCCTCATTTTCTCTTTCGGCTTCACTGACATCTCCAACATCAATTGTCCATCTTTGTTTTGTTTCCATAGCATCCAATCGAGCACAGAGTTCTCTCATATCCCTTTCCACAGTTGGATTGGGCACTGGTCTTTCTCTCCTTCTTGGCGGCATTGTTTCAATCTGTTCCCCGCAGAAAACAAAAAGAAAATTGTAGGCTAGGCTCTGATACCACTCTGACACAGCACCCCTTGCCTCATCAGGTTCTACATGACCTCCCAGTCTTAGGATCGTTCCTTATCTTCCCCTTGCGTCGAATTGACTCTTTGATTTCTCGAAGAAATCTCTAATACACACACTGGTTTGCATCCACGTGTCCTTATGAGTTACGCCTGTGAAAACAAGTGCTAAGCGCCAACTCTCTCTCTCGTGATCACTGATATGACCACAGCCTTCACCCAATAGGGTACTTCGGGTTTCACAAATTTGTGATCCCATATGTGAGTCCTCCTGTCTCTTCAAACCCCAAAACCCCGAAAAGGCTAATGGGTCTCTGACTCCTCCCTTTGACTTTTCCTAATGTGACCTCCAACTATGAACTGGGACCCAAACACTTCGGTACCTCAGGATTTCTCTTATCGGCATTTTGCAATGCAATAACTCCTTTCACCAACTTCTAAAACCATGACAACCCCCTGCCATAGATCAACGGCTCTGATCTCCCCTACGATCTGTCGGCCCTGGTTCTATCAGGACTTTGCGAATCGGGAGTTCACGACTCTCAACTCCGAGTCACAACCTTCTCCACTTCCCAAATTCCGAAACATGAAATTCGTGCACGAGATCAACGATCCTCGTTGATCCGGATCCAATGGCCACTATCCCTCTTGAGCTTCTAAATCCTAACAACTCTCAGCCTATCTCCCTTGCTAGTTAACTAGATCCAATGGCCCACAGTAGATCGACACTTCCCCTGGAAGCATTTCCACCATCCTTTTCGTTTCAAAACTCCTTTTGTTAAGGTCCTAACCCGCACATAGGTAGATCAATGTATTCGGATGTAATAAAGGTCAATATTAATAAGACCTTTCAATAAAATAGAATAAGGCGGATGTAAGAAGACCTAATAGAAGCTTCT
>SNQJ01S0004995.1:64491-83385 GCA_010110895.2 Picea sitchensis
ATTGGAGGTTGCCCCCTCGAAGAGGCCTGTGAACATTGCTATCTGATTCAAAGTGTTATTTCTGTTGCTATTTCGTGAATCATTTCTGTGTATTGTGAAGATTATGCTGGATATTTTACTGTTATTCTGTTATTTCTAGCATACCGTTTATGTTATGCATATTTTATATATCTGGTATCTTGCACCTTTGCCAAACACTCTAGCATCAACCCTTCTGAACTTTCCCTCTTATGAGTGACCTCTACCTTCATCTCCCTTTGAACACTTCAAAGGTTCTCTCCCTTCTGAGATTGATTCTCCCGGAAATCCCGGACTTTAAGGAATCCCTACGCCCACACCTTGCGGAATTTGCAAATAACCTCTAGTCATTTGACCCTTCGACTCTGTGCACTCCTTGCAACAGCAGTCTTTCAATCCTCCCCCCTAGATTGATAAAGTCTAAGACTTTAACCCGCCTACGCACACCTTGCATGGCTCTTTGCTATCCTGCACTTCTGTTGGTACGAGAACAATGATATCCCTCCTGAGTTTTTTGAGATAAAACTCAGAACTCTATCAACGCACACCTTGCGGACAATCACTGCACTCCTTGCAGGAATTATTAGGAAGAGAAACAATTGAAACTCATCTTTCCCTTCTATCAGACTTCATACCTTTAACATGAAATCATACACACAAAGAAACATTGAAACAAATGCATAAACAGAGAATGTAAGCAATTGTATACATACCATTCAACAGATGCAAACAGTAAGCATAATAACACCAAGAACATGAGTCAAAGCTTTATTATATTAACTCAAGCATTCATGTACATGGGTTCGTCTCTGTGTTCTTACTCTCTACATCTCTACATCTTACTCAACTCATATAATGATACAAGCGAGGGTGTCCTTCTATCCGTTTTCCCTCCCACACTACAAGCTATCTAATTTGAAATAAAAGCTACAACAACTTTTCATAAATTACAATAAATGCCTCTTTATCCGACATATGTGAGCAATGCTCAAGATCTGTTTACAATCTCCAAAACATAAATGTAAATATGTCTCCTACTATTACATTAATGTCTCTTCATTTAAATTTAAAGCATTTTCAAAATGTGCGCTGGTGCATATCCAGCTATCTTCTACCCTTGCGCTTGCTTTTCTCGCTGCTTACAATGCTCCTACATCATTCTTCCTCTGATCCACCTTGAATTTATTTTTTTCTTTGCAAGGCTTTTAGAAAGTTGGCCTTGATTTTTGTTGATCGTATAGGCATTTAGCTCGCCTTATGGTCTCCTCCAATGTCTTTGGATCATCGTATTGTATTTTGTCACTGATGAATGATGGAAATCCACTCAAATACCTTTGAATCTTAACTGTCTCATCCTTGATGAAAGAGACATACTTCAACAGTTATAAAAACCTTCTCTCATATTCATCTATGATCATACTCCCAAGCTTGATTTCAAATAACTCTTTCATTTTCTTGTCATAGTATCTCTTGGTCAAGTATTTCTTCTCAAAATACTTCCTAAATTCCCTCCAAGTAACACTCTTCTCTTTAATGTGATGCACCTGCACAAGTTGATCCCACCACATGGATGCCTTTCCCTTGATTTTATAGATGGAAATTCTACCTTCTACATGAGAATAATAATTATGCAATTGAAAATACTTTCTCATGCCCAGCAACCATGTCTCTGCATCTCCATCCTTCTTGTGCTCACCATCAAATGTAAGAGGTTTGATATTATTCATCTCTCCTCGTAGCTCATCCACCCCAGAACCTTATGCTTTCATATAGGGAATGGACTTGAGTTTTTGTGTGCCCTCTTATTGTAATTCCTCGGGGAGTGGTGGTGATGTTTGTTAACACTTCTTGCTCTTCTTTTCTCATCAGGAGACTTGTGACTTCTTGATTTGCTTGAGCCACTCTCCTTATCCAATTTATTTTCTATTATGTTCAAGCTTTGCAATAACTTCATGTTGAAGTCATCCTTCTACTACTTGGATCTCATAAGGATTTCATTATCAGCCTTATGGATTTGGACATCCTTCTCTAAAAATTTAATGGTCTCTACCATATTCATGTTTTCATCCCTTCCTTCTCCATGTCCATTGGAGTTTGTTCCTTCAATGCCCAAATGGACATCCATCCCTCTTATCTCATATTCATGGCTGTAAGTTCCTTGTGCCTATTCCATTACTCTAGAAACTATGTTTATCTTGAATTGATCTAGTTATTGTTAACTCTGTAAAATGTGCAGCGAACAAAACTTTGTCAGGCTAACTGTTTCAACAATTTCATGAAAATATGAACCATCCTGGTTCAATAATATATCAGAACTCTTTCTTCTGATTTCCTAGAAATTGAATGCTTAGATCAATTTTCTGGGTGGATATTTATATTCCACTTTCCAACACCTTTCCAATTCCTTCTCCCATGCTCAATTCCAAGTCTTTAGTAGAAATTTATGATTATTTGAAAATTGTTCATTAATTTTTCTGTTCACATTTCAACTTGGCACAATTGTGCGTTGTAATTAAGCATTTTTGCATCTACTCCATTGGATTTTTCATAGGATCTCAATTGGGTTTCTTCATATACATATTATGGACACTCTTTCCAAGTTTCACCTTTTTCTGGGTTCTGCGCTGCTAGTTACAGCCTACTGAATTTCTAGGTCAATTTGTGTTTTTGGTTTGGAATGCTACAGGTACCCTCTTTGCCATATTAAACATCTTTAACGTGACCATAAATTTAATTCATCTCTAGGAATGTCTTCTATGGTTCAATATATTTCCATTGACTACTCCTGCGCCTCAATCTGATTCTGGAGCAGAAAGTTATGGCTCTTTGAAGTTAATTGGGTCTTAAAATTTACCCTCCATTGTTTGTGCTGTAACTTTCTCATAAAAGCTTCGTTTGACGAACAGTTTACAAAATTAGAAAGATCTCTGGGAGATATTTTATTTGAGCTACAGAGACACAATGTTCCTTGGCACACTCTGTTATCGTGGTTTTTGAGTACCTTAAAATGCTCTTAAGGGCCTCAAAAACGCACTGCAAAAAGATGACATTCAAATGATATAAAACGTCGCAGAAAATCACTGGTTTTCTACTGTTATTCACCCTCCAAATGACTTCGCGCAAAAAAATTTCAACATGTACACCCATATTTACCATGTGCAACAAAACCACAAGTTAAATCATGCTCCGTGCACCTATAACCACTGTGAATCACTTTTCTGTCACGCCAATAACTGCGCACTACTTTTGTGTCGTGTGCCAAAATCCACTGTGCAAAGTGATCCAGATTTTATGAGCAGAACGAAATGAATACAGATTATTAACAGGTGCTTAACACAAAATAACAGAGATACAATAAAACTGGTTTTCTATTCAATAACGAAATAAGCTGAAACTGTAAAATGCAGCGGAAACAAGCTTGCTGGAATGGTGGTGGCTTATCTCTAAGAAGAGATGTGACGGCAGCGCGCATTCGCAAGAAGAAGGTTACAATGAGGCTCTGAAGGCATTTTTACAGTAATCAAGAATTCCAAAAACCCTAGACATCCAAAAACCTAACCCTAGGATATGAAGCGCCAAAAGTCATGTGGGCCCCATTTGGGTAAGTTAGTACATCAACTTCCCGGGGTCATAACTTTTGCATACGATCTTCGTTTTAGGCGTGTGATAGGCCGTTGGAAAGGTATCGTTGAGGATATTAATTTTGGGGGCTCAATCATTCCTTTGGTTTTCATTGAGGAGATCGATCCCTAAAAGCCTTCATTTAGGCCCTCAAAATGGCCTCGGAAGTTAAAACTGCTAAAAATAGTAAATTGCCAAAATTGTCAGAAAACTGTTTTGAGCCAGTTGGAAAAGGTGGGTGGCAACAGATATCCATCTGGATCAATCCTCCCTCCTTAGTAAGAAATTCTCTCCATTGCGTTGAGGTCCCCCATCAGATGAGGAAATTTCCGCTGAATTTGGCCCCGGGTGAGCCACTTGCCTTGGTGCGGGAGTTGCCCTGCTTTGACAACTCAATAAAGTTGGATCATTTGTTGTCGAGTGCCCTTGATCTGTCTATCCACAATCTGATCATTGGATTCCTATTGTAGGAAGTTGGGGTTGAGCTCTGTTGGTGTCAATTGTTCTGCTACTTCTGAGGTGTCCAATAATGGTGGGAAATAAGGGTGAAGGAGATCCACGTTGAACACTAGGTGCATACCAAGGAAAGGAGGAATGTTGAGCTCAAAATAATTATCCCCCATGGCCTTGGTGATAGTGTACGACCCATAACAGAGTGGGCGAAGATTCTGATGGGGTCATGTAAGGCATTCTTTCTACAAGTGCAACCAAACTTTGTCGCCCACCTAAAACTTATGCGGCACCCAATGTTGATCATGGCATTGTTTGTACTTCTCATTGGACTTCTGTAGGATATCCTTAACCTGTTGGCGGATGTTATGGATCTGCTCAATCAACCGGGTGGCTTTGTCAGCTTCAATTGGAGCAGGAGATGAATCGTTTGAGGTGAACGCAAGAAGAAGTGCAACATCTATGGGTCCCAATGGTTGGAATCCCAACCCCACTTGAAAGGGGTTGTGGTCGATTGAGCTATGCAGGGCTCGGTTGTAGCTATGTTGGACATAGGGAAGGATCTCATCCTATGTGCGAGGGTGATTTGAATTATACATGTGAAGGATATGCACAATCATTCGATTTACAACCTCGGTTTGGCCATCTGTTTGGGGGTGGAAGGTCGTGGATTTGGTGAGCTTAGTGTCCAGCAGTGACCAGAGGCTCGACCAGAATGTGCTGAGAAATCGACTATCCTGATCTGAGACAATGGTTTGTGGGATTCCAAAATGTACCTAGACTCGTTCAAAGAAGATCATGGCAGTGGCCTCTATTGTGATGCTCTTCTTGCAGGCAACTAGAATCGCCATCTTAGAAAAGAGATCAACAACCACAAAAACACAGTCATTTCCCCGCTTGGTGGATGGGAGGCCCGACATGTAGTCCATTGAGATGGATTCCCATGGCCTGTCAGGAGTAGGAAGAAGGGTGGACAGGCCCTGTTTCTTAGTGTTCGATTTGTCAATAGCGCAGGCAGTGCAGGACCTGATATACTTGTTGACCTCCTATCAAAGTTCCGGCCAGTAGAAATTTTTATGTAGCATTGCCATTGTCTTTTCAAAGCTAAAGTGTCCTGCCACCCGACTGTAGTGGGATTCCCATATTAGCTTCACTCGCTCACTTGATGGAACATAGATATGGACCATACGACACAACAACCCATCTTGAAGATGGAAATTATCGACAACTGCGTTTGCACCCAACATTTGGTAGGTGGTGGCGAATTCAGGGTCTGTCTCATAGAGTTGGGGCCATCTAGATGTCTCATGGTCGCAAGAGTCTAGCACTGTGGTGAGTGTCGCGACTGGAGGTCTGTTGAGGCAATCAAAAACATGATTAGTGTTTCCTATTTTATACTTGATGTTGAGGTGGAATTGCTGCAAGTATGTGGACCACTTTTGAAGGCGGTCATATTGCAATTTTCCCTGTGTCTGCATGAACTGAAGTGGCTTATGATCAGTGTGGATGATTGTCTCCTTCCCAAGAATGTAATGTCTCCACTGGTGACATTCTTTCATAATGGAGTACATTTCTTTGTCATAAGTAGGGTACTTATGGACAGTATCTAACAATGTCTCACTATGATAGGCCACGGGGTGGTCATGCTGAGTGAGAACGGCGCCCACAGCATAGTCTTAAGCATATGTCTCGATCTCAAAAGGATGTTGCAGGTATGGTAGTGAAAGTACTGGGGTTGAGAAAAAGCGTTGCTTCAAATAATCGAACACTTGTTGTTGGGACCGACCCCGCACAAATTTATCCTTACCACCACCCCTATTTATTTGGCTAAGGGCCCATGCAATATGGGAGAAACCCAACACGAACCTGTAGTAGAAATTTGCAAGGCCCAAGAAGATTCGAAGCTTAGTGAGTGTTGTTGGGGCTGGCCAGTCACGGATGACTTGGATCTTGGCTGGATCCACATGTACGCCATGCTGATCAATGATGTAGCCCATGTAATGGACCCTGTCCATGCCAAAGGAACATTTTTCCAAGTTGGCGTATATCTTGTCTTGTCGCAGGGTGTGCAAAACCTGTTGAATATGCTGGAAGTGTTCGGCCCAAGTCTTGTTGTAAATTAGAATGTCATCCAGATACACCACTACAAAAGTATTATTGAATGGTCACAGGATATCGTCCATCATTCTCATGAAAGTGGCTAGAGCATTTGTCAAACCAAAGGGCATGACCAACCATTCAAAAAGGCCTTCCTTTGACTTGAAGTCAGTCTTCCATACATCTATCTATTCTATCGGGATCTGGTGGTAGCCAGACTTCATATCAATCTTAATGAAGTATTTGTCCCCCGTGAGTTGATCAAGGAGGTCATCAATTCGGGGAATTGGGTACTGGTTTCTTACTGTGATTTTATTCAGAGCCCGGTAATCAATAAAGAGTCACCAGGTTCCATCTTTCTTATGTACCAGCACGATTGGGCTCCTGCAAGGTGATGATTTGGAGTGGATGTGCCCCTTGTGGAGAAATTCTTGGATATGTCGCTTGATCTCCTCATTCTCTAACAAAGAGCGACGATAGACTGGCCCATTGGGTAGCAGTGCACCGGGGATCAGATCGATGGGGTGCTTGACCTAGCAATGAAGAGGTACCCCTGTAGATGAGGAGAAGATATCTGAGTATTCTTCCACGACCTTATCTACTTGCTTCTGCTGTGTGGAGAGGCCGGCCACAGAGACCCTAGATGTGGTTGTGATCTTTCGCTTATTCTGAGAGTGAATCACGAAGAAGACAAACTTCCCCATCTGAGAGATGACCTTCCTGCATTTCTTAGCAAAGATCAAGGAAATAGCACTAGGTGGGACTGCCTCGGGTATCCTATACAATTTCCTGTTCAAAGTAATAATAACACTACGAGACCTAGACTCATATATAGCATGAAGTTTCCATAAATAAGGTTGGCCCAAAATAACATCACAAACTTCTAGAGGAGAAATATCACACAATACCTCGTCTTTGAAGGGCTTGATGTCGTACGACAGTCGGCACTGTTGGCTGACACAGAGATCGCTTCCTTGGCGAAGCCATCCAATAGTGTACGATTGTGGGTGCGGCATTGTTGGCAGAGCTAGCCACTTGACGACCTCTACTGAGATGAGGTTCTTCTGGCTACCTCTATCAACGATGAAGTGCAGTGGGGTGCCTTTTACCCACATCTATGAATGGAAGAGGCGCTCTCCTTCTTCTGGCTCGTCTAGTTCACCAGGCTGGAGCTTGGTGGTAGCAACGGTGGCACTGGGTTCCGCGTCAGTGATCCGTCTTCCCCTTTCTGGTTCTGGCTCAGAGTCATAATCTGCATCTGATTCAGAGGCTTTCACTTCGGCCACCAGCGACTTCTTTGAGTGGCAGTTAGCAGTGTTATGCCAAGGGTTCTTATGGAAGTCGCACCACTTCCGGGTATCTTTCTTTGTCTTTTCGGTGTCCTTATTTGCTTGTGGCTTGGATTGGTTGTCCTGATACTATCCATATTTTATTTGTCCTTTGTTCGATGGGTTGGGGCCACCCTTTCCTGGATTTTGTTGTGAGGGGTTCCCAGGCCCAAATTGTCATGTCTTTTGTTTGAGCTTCTGCTCGATTTTGACGGCATATCGATAGGTCGCGCCCAAGGATGAGATGTCCAAAAATTCCATTTTGGTCTGGATGTATCTATGCAAATCACCACGATACTTGAGCACCAGATGTCTCTCTGAATCTTTGATACCCAACTTGGTGTGTAAGGTATGGAAGATATTTGTGAAATCTAGCACTGCTTGGCCTCTTTCTTGCCGCAGTGTGGTCCATTTGGTATACAGGTCGTCATAACTTCCGACAGGGTAGTATTGTTCCTTAATAGCATCCCTGAAGGATTCCCAGATGGACATGAATGAAAATAATGAGGTTTCCTCTGTTTCCTTTTGCTCACAGAAAGTTTCCCACCAATCTTTGACATGGGGAACGGCTTTGAGGAGCGCAAAAGTAATATTTTCTTTATTCGAAAAGTTATGGACAGAAAAATACCCTTCTAGTAGATTCAACCACTTGTATACAACATCTGCATCTATCTGACCTTCAAATATAGGAATATCAAAGTTTATTTGTACCTTGAAGGGGGCGGCGCCTCCGTTCGAAGAAGATGTGTCTCCTGTTGGTAGCCGCCGAAGGATTTGCGCGAAACTATCCATCATCTCGTTCCTCTGTTGCATGAGGGCTTCCTCAATCAACAGTTTGAAAGGATCTCTTGTCCCATCATATTTCTTTTCTCCTTCCATGGGAGGTCGTTTGGGCGTGCGAGAGCTTCTTTCCTCAAGAGAAACAAGCTGGAGACCCAACTCTTTGTACTCCGACCTCGTTGGGGACATGCATTAAGACGACAAGGAGCAGACCGCTCTAATACCACTGATCCAGATTTTATGAGAAGAATGAAATGAATACAGATTATTAACAGGTACTTAACACAAAATAACAGAGATACAGTAAAACTGGTTTTCTATTCAATAACGAAATAAGCTGAAACTGTAAAATGCAGCGGAAACTAGCTTGTTGGATTGGTGGCAGCTGATCTCTGAGAAGAGATGTGACGGCAACGCGCATTCATAAGAAGAAGGTTACAATGAGGCTCTGAAGGCCTTTTTACAATAAGCAAGAATGCCAAAAACCCTAGACATCCAAAAACCTAACCCTAGGAGATGAAGCACCAAAAGTCATGTGGGCCCCGTTTGGGTAAGTTAGTACATCAACTTCCCGGGGTCGTAACTTTTTCATACGATCTCCATCTTAGGCATGTGATAGCCTGTTGCAAAGGTATCGTCGAGGAGATTAATTTTGGGGGCTCAATCATGCCTTTGGCTATCGTTGAGTAGCTCGATCCCAAAAAACCTTCATTTAGGCGCTCAAAATGGCCCCGGAAGTTAAAACTGCTAAAAATAGTAAATTGCCAAAATTGTCATAAAATTGTTTTGATCCAGTTGGAAAAGGTGGGTGGCCACTGATATCCATATAGATCAAAAAGTTCAGGTTCTTTCACTATAACATGTTGCGCGCAGTTTTTGTATCGTGCGCTGATATTCTACGCGCATTTTGCTCTACATGTTGCACACCATGCCAAATTTTAGTACACCCCTACTGTGCACCACTACTTTGCATGCACCATTAACTAAATTGTCACATGATAACATTTACCCACATTGTGCGCGCAACAACCAAACTCCTCTGCACTTTGCCAATACTACGCACACCACGTGCGCCATTATTATGTGTGTGCACACCACGCAATGCTAAATTTAGCGCGTGCACCCACACACCAACAATTTTCCCCACGACACCAAAATTTAGCGTGCGCATCCGCACACCAACATTTTTTTACACGGCGCCAAAATTTAGCACGCGCACCCACACACCAACATTTTTCCGCGCGGCACCAAAATTTAGCGCGTGCACCAACACGCCAATAATTTTTCGCATCGTGCCCAATTTTACATATCACAAGATTTTCACTGAGCATCATGCATTTTTAGTGCGCCCACTTGCGCACATTCATTTTTATGCACATCAATTCCTTGTGAATTCCACTGCAAAAATTGGGGCTTTTGCTTAACTTTTTCCCCTATTTACCATAGACATTCTGCAACTATGAAATTCGTTCAATATCACCCCGATAAGACCAATTCAACCTCTGCAACAACAAATCATTGTGGGTTAACATTTTTAGAATGAATTTAACCAAAATCAATTCACGAATTGAGAATTTTATTTACTAATCTCGCTCCATTTGTCATGGCTTCACTGTAACTTCAAATTCAGCCAATTCTAGGTCTGAATTTGCTAGAACAACTATTACATCAATAATATCTCACCACTTGGCCGAATTTCTCAATTTTCCCATGAATTTAACCACAGAAATTGGGGCTTTTTCCCAATTCCATACAATTGTTGTTACTTTTTACCATGGACACTCTGCAACTCGAAATTTGGCCACATTGAAATAAATCCTCTGTGTAATTTTGCTTCACTCAACTTGCTTGGCCCATCCAGGCTCAGTGTTGAAAACTGAAGCTCTGATACCATGTTGTAACATCCTCGGCCACCCAGGTCGGGCCACGATACATGAGAGAACACTTTTTTTTTATCTCTGCAAAACATATTGTAACATGCCCAACATCCAACTGAGCTATGCCACATGAATTTTTTGAACTACATGCAATTAAAATATATACACACAGAGCTCTTGCGGAAACATATATATATATATATATATAATGTAAACAGACAAATACATTATGTAAATTCATGGATTCATACCGAAATAATAGTAACCATATACATGCAGCATATACAGGCATTACCCATACATATAAATACAATTATAACCACACATAGAATAAACCCATAAAATAAACACGTTAATAGCAATGCAACATGTAAATTTATCACACAGTTGACACTTATCTTGGTAAGAATTTCACCAACTGCGTGCAAACCTTCCACGAACGTCCCAGCCTTAGTCCACACTGTTCATCACTCTCGGCAGTGGGTCACCCCTGAGATGGGACTAAACTCCACCTGGGTAAATGGATTCCTATCCAGGCTAATGGTTCATAAACAACCGAAAATACATTGCCACAGGTGCCAACTCAAACTAACAGCCTACGGTCTCTCATTTCCCACATGCCTGTCCCACCCTAAGAAGTGTGCCCCTTCTCTGCTCAACAATCCTCCGGCTGCCCGACTTCCTTTATGGGCTTTAGCAACAGGTCGAACAAGAAGTCTCATAGCCCTGTACCTGCAATTTAGCACCTTCAGGAAATCAATTCCGAGCAATTCTCTCACCCAGAGAATTTCTCATGGGCCTGACAAACCTCCTCTTCAATATCCCATGGGCTTGACAACCTGCTTCTTCAGTCCAGCTCCCAAGCTAACCAAATACATCAACAAGTATGGTTATGGATCCAGGTTCATATACAATGACAGGAAAGTATGCAGGATAGCTGAGTGCGTGAATGAATTCTCCTGGTATGGCTCAATGGATGACTGAATGATGGAAGGAGTGATTGGAAGAAATGATGGAAAATGAACTAAGTCCCAACAATATGTATGCATGTCCTCAACTTGACACTTGTCATGTTGGAAGCTACTTTGGCCCACTTGTCCCCAACTTTAGAACTTAGTATAAAATAATTATCCATACTTTATACTTTAAGAAATATTAATATAATATTCCTTTTTGGCTTAGGCTCCCTAGCTTATCCCTTTTCCTTAACTTTTAGCCCCTCCCTTTCTCTAACTAGTGGAGTTTAGTCCCCCATACTCTTTTATCATGGTCGTTCTGCGCACAGCAATGTATTTTATATTAATGATGAGACATATACAAAAATAGGCACACTGGCCTTTAATATCTAGGCTCTCCGGCCTAATCATCACAAAACTGGCTCACTCGCCTATAAAACATAGCATATACACAATGACTCGTTGGCCTCAATATCACGGGCACATAAGATGTTGCGCGTGGTATCCTAGAATGTGCACACTTCATCATTTTACTGCACAGTACTTGCGCGCACTATGCCATGAAAGGTGCATACAAAAAATGATATCAAAACAACTCACTAGCTTACGTGCATTTGTATTTACATTTACAATTGGGTTCAGCCTAGGAATATTACAATGCACTTTCCCCTGTCTCCACCTCCACCTATGCTTTACCGACCGAGCAATGTTAAAGAGGAGGCGCCACCCTTGGGCGAGCGTCTTCCTCTGGCTATCAACCTCTTAGATCCCCCTCATAGTCAAGCATGGTGACCCTTACTATGGTGACAGAAGCTGCCAAGTGGAGGAGGAGATTCCTCCAAGATGGCAGCTGGAGAATAAGGTAGGTACAGACAAGGAAATCACATCAAAGGGCGACGACGAGATTGGAAAGAAGGAAGAAGTTTTGCCTCAACACTTTTCCAACTGTCTCGTAGAGAAGCACCTTGAGCTCCTCTTCGAGATCAGGAAAAAGCAGGACGACCAAGTGCATTCTCAAGGTCATCTCAGTCAAAGGATGGACATTCTGTTTGAGGCCCTCACGGATTCTCCAGCGCAATCCAGGTGCTCGACTTGCAGACAGCGGTTCACCCCAGCCTGTACTATCATGGACAACCAGGTCCAGCCATGGATTGAAGCCCCTAGGTTACAGCTTTTTGTTTATTTCAGTTACAAAGTCGGTGGTCTATTTTAGCACGACAACAAGTTAGATGCTATAACAATTTTTTCTTATTATGTCTGTATAATTTTAGTCATGGCGGATCTGTATATAGCCAGCCTTAGCATAGGAAGGCGAAACTTGGTTCCAGCAAACTCTTGCAATTTTTTATGTAATTTTTACAATTTCAGTGAATCTAGAGCTCAACAAACTATGGTAGTGTTGGAACAGCACATAGCCACCTGTTCTGGTTTCCCTCCTGTAGAGGAATAGGTGGCTACCAGGTGTCATTATATACTAACAGACAGATGATATTAATATAAGGTTTCACTTTTTATTTACAAAAAAAAATGATAAATTGTAAATTTTAAATTCATTAAGGCCAAGCATCTTTATCAAGTATTCCATTCCCGGACAGTCCTTATGTGGCTCAACTATATATAATAACACAATGAAGTATCTCTTTAACAACATAATAAGAGTTATGCAAATCTCGCATATCTAATTTAAAGTGAGAAATCAATCGCAATAAAAACTTAGGGATTTCATGTTACCTACCTACCCAATTAAGAAATTATAAGGAGGTCAACCCTGTGTACGCAACATAGAACCTTCATAGATTAACTTATATATATATATATATGTATAACCTAGAAGCAACTAAATCAAGAAATGGGATTAGGGATGCATGATCTCACATTTTAGAAGAAGTAAAAGCAAAGGTAGAAACTCTTCTCCAAGGTAATTCTCATAACACAAGCTCGAAATTTATGTATATTCTTATATCACAACATTCTAAGAGATGCAATTGATTAATGGGAATTTGATGTGGCAAGGAAGATAAGTAAAGGAGGTATTAACAATAAAAGACATTTGACTTTTCCTCACTTGAAAAAGAGTAATAAGGAGATATGTTGAGGCTACTCATCGAGCATCATTAATAGGTGTCTTTCCAAAAGAAACCACAAGAACCCATTTGAGGACAATGACTACAAAACCCAAAAGTCAGGAAAAATTCTGGAAGCATAAGACACCATTTTCCAATTAAATAACCACAAGTAATATTCACAGCTTACTAATTTTGATAAGATAGGGGTAAGCTTAGGCATGGGCAGGTAAGTGAGGAATTGTGTCCCACTTCGGCTCCAGACGAAGTTTCTGAATTCAATCTGCAATCAAAATTAATCAAGATAGTCCCCTGGAAGCATCTTCTTGCAAAAATTGCAAGAAGAAAAACACTAAGAGAGACTCCACCCAACTCTGGAAGGAACAAGAAAAACGCAAGCGAAAATTCGTTGTTGGACATACTCTTGCAAGATTATCAAACATTTTCGTATATCTGCATGAATTATTCACTTTACTCCAACGATCCTGAGGTCTAATTATGCGACCGAGGGACAGACTTCTAGCACTAAGCAGCACCAAACACAAGACAGTGTGCGCCACATACAAGCCGAGGAGGAGGGCTTACAAGGAGCATATGCACAATTTCTTCTAATACATTGATATTGTTCGATGAGCCAACTGATCATTAGGGGAAGAATCGTTATGGGTCTTCGTTCAGTAGAATGGGTTTCGGTACAGAGATACGCCGCAGTCAGAGAAATAGAATGACCCGTCGAGCAAGCACCAACACACAAGCGCCAAGGGGAGAGGAGAATGCACAGAAAGGATTACTGTGCATCTTGCACCCAAATCGGAAAATGAAATTGGAGAGCAGGGGGCGCCTAGAACACTCATCTAAACGATGAACTCCCTATTCCTTTATACAGAAAAAAAAGGGAAAAAGAAACCCAACAGAATTACATTCTTGCAGAGAAAATGGTAAATGTTCCTAACCAAATTTAGTGCATGCGACCTGGGCACGCCACGCAGTCCAGGGGAGAAATGGAATTCAGATTGTAGTATGCACAGGTATCACCATCGAATCAAGGTTCCCGCGCACATCCAGTGACTGTTTTTTTTTTATGATTATGTGCAGCCTTGTTATCATGATTTTGATGGATTTGGCTCAAGGAAAACAATGCCTCATTCCTTACAGAGATTCAAGGCTTATATTTCTTCTTTACGTAAACATTTGTTCAAAGTGAAATGATTCTTTGTTATTCTGTCTTTCGTATTTTTCATTCCAACTTAGTGCATATTTAAAACTCTTCTTCAAGTTTGTAGGATTCACTTGGTGGTAAACCTAAAACAACTGTTATCACAGATATAATCCATCAATATGGTTTGTGACCCTTTTGTTATTGGACAGAATATTATCAACATAGATTTACCTTGAAAGTCCATTGTTGTTATCATTATGCTTTGGATATTTGATGAAAACATATTGCCTTTTAAATTTTTGGATAGATATGTAAATGAGACAATGAACATGCTCAAGTTTGCTTAGACACAGAAATTCATTCAAAACAATGTATGACAATGTATGTACTTGATCATTTTTCAATTTTCTATACATGCTTATTTTGTTATGTAATCATATCATGTATTGTTTAAATTAACCATCACATTACAAATTGGTTGTTATTATATCCAGGAGGATGCTTCTAGAGATGTTATGGATGTAAACCATCAAATACAATATTTAAAGGTTTGACTTCACTTTTGTTTATTATTCCCTATTTTCTATTCACATTGTATGTTGAAAGTGAACAAAATGTGTATGAGCCATGTTTATAGGAATTGAATTCTTTTAAGCATCAAAATGCTCTAACATCTCTATAATTACACTCTGCAATTTTTAGACAGAGACCAAATCTAGTATTAATAATGAAGGATTGGCAATAAAAGAGAGCTAACTCCAAATTTCAAGGACCTTGCTGAGAATTGCAATGACATTGGTTTTCAGAACTCATCTTGAAGCACATAATTTCCTTCACAAGCTCCCCAATTTGATATCAAATTTGTAATAATATACAATAGAATTCAAAAACTACATTTTAAATTAAACTTAATGAATTCAATCTCAGTTTAGCAATACTGTATCCAAAGGCGACGAAGTCGAAGATGTTCTTCTGCGAAGACGCTCCTTCCGACCTCCCACTTGCTAGCTATATAGATTTCATCAGTACCTCCCAGCCAACGCTAGGGGTACTCTTCTTCCCCCTTATCCCCCCAAGCCGCAAAAGGGCCACACACACAAAACTAGAAATCATTTATCTCCCAGCTTGACTCGCAAGATAGAGCCACCACTCTCTCTCAAGCTGGGTATCCCAACTCTCACAAGTAAAACCAATCAAAAATTATGTAGCATAACTTTACCCATAACGAGTGTGATACATTTCTCATCTAGGCCATTTGTTTTATAGAATTTTTCCATGACACATCCCCACTTGCACAATTAATTCTCTTTTTAATTAAACAATTTAGAATTATTTCCCCCTTACACTTGTCATCCTCCCCCCCAAGTTGCACAAGTAATTCCACAATTTATTTTAATAAAAGTCAATTTCCCTCACCTTTCTTAAAAGTGCTCCTTAAATCACTCTTAGTTGTCTCTTTAGTCCCCTTATTTCCAATTAATGAGTGACGCCTTACTAAATTTGAGTTGAGTTAAAATAGCATTCTTCTCTTAGTTAGACTAGTGTTAACTAGACTCTAGATACCTTTCTATGAGTACACATTATTTTAGCTTTATTCCATTCTTACCTTAAATTCCAATTTGGTAATTTCTTGCACATATGTGTATTAAATCAATCTTTAGGTTTATTTTATTTTTCTTAATTTCTTAAATTGATTTACTTCCTCCCCTCATTATTTAGTTTTAGTATTCTTAATAACTTAGACTTAGGCTTAATGTTTTTTAATAGGATTAGACTTTCATTTGGGGATTTATAAGTAATAATTTACTCATTGATTAATTATTTTAAATCTGACAATGTCAAATTAATTTATTGTTTTCTAGGCCACCTAGATTTGTTGACTCGAGTTCTTTTTAAATCACGTGACGTTCCCTTCAAGACGCACTCTCGTGCATCCAAGGGTTCCACTCGCCTTTTAACTGGTTTTGGCCAATTGTCCAACCCCTAGAGTCGGCACTCCATTCGGGCGACCTTGTGAGAGACTAAGGGATTATAAGGAATAAGGGCCCTACCTTATTGCGTGCCCCTTAGAAATATTTATGAGTGACTGTCTCAGTCTTCCCTCACGACATCGTGGACCTCTTGAACTAGGTAATCATTAACCTACAATTCAAGCCATGGCGAGAGTGCTAGTAGGATGTGACAGGGACTCTGCCACACCTCTGCCTCTACATCTGGTCTATGTGCATGGCCCCTTTACTCCTTATGTGAGTCAGATTATCAAGCATTCGTCAGCCTACATTCATTAACAAAACAATGTCAACGATCCATATACAACATCATAATATAATCGATCATATGTCACATATGCATAAATGAAATACTCAAACCAATACAATCCACTTTCTGACTCAATCTGGAGTCCAAGGAGGTCCATTGATGCCATCGGCATCCATAATTTGTCAAGTGTCCTACACACTCAGGAAAAACCCGTCAATAGCATATGTCAATACATATATATCAAATAACATTAAATCACAACCATCGACATCATCATAAAAATCCATCAGTGAAACAATTAACCATGTACTATAACCGGATCACTTGCACGCAAGTGTCCTCAAAGAATAAGTCGATAACATGTGCTCACAAGAGCGGGACATTACACGTTTATAAATACTAAAACTAAGTGAAAAAAAACACAAATGTTGGAGTCTCCTATAAAAATATTTTCATTAAATTCCCGAGGTGCTTAGAGTGATATATAGCACTATAGGTGATGGGACATATAAGCATATTGTTGTGTGGTGGGTGAATTTATAGAGGGTCACAATAGTGGCATATTTTATAAAAAAAATGAAAAAATGTGAATTTACAAACTAAATTGGAAAAAAAAATTATGAAAATGTAAATTAAGACATAAAAAAGAAATCACCAAGCCTTGTCTCCACCATAGAGGCATCATAACTTGTCACAAAAATCAAACAATTCAAAACTGAATTAGAATCCATTACTTGAAGAATACCGATGAAATACAACAATTTATGGATGGAAGAATGGGGTGCTCATAGGGAGTACAAAGGGAACTAGTGCTTGTGCTTGAAGGTATTGGAAGCACTAATGGATAGCAAAAGTGAAAAAAAAATTGCTAATTGTTTTTGTAACCCAAGTATGGTGCAACTTGTATATCAATACACTAGTGCAGTTATATGTCCATAGCAAATTGCTAAGAATTTTTTTCAAAAGTATTTAAGATTACTATGGTACACCTACTAGAGTTACCCATGGGGTTATTTATATGTTTTGTAATCATTGTAGAATAATTTTTTGAAATAGATTCATTTTACAAAAATTATGTTTTTGTTTAACATTAAACATGTGTAGTTTGCATAAAGATGCATCGGTGTGCTTATATGTTTAATGTGCACCACATAGCAATTTTTTTTAAATATCATGTTTTGCAAACTTCAAACCCAGTTTGGTATTTTTTTAATTTAACCCTATTGCATTGTGCCTAATATCACTAGGCACCAATGTAGTTATATGTTTATGGTGCACTGGTAAGGGATTTGTTACAAAATTGTTAACCCTATTGTAGTGGGCATGGTAATGTATGCATTGGTGCATCTATAGGTTTAGTAAGCATTGCGGACTAATTTTGTTCAAATAATATTTTTTATGAACTTTGGATTATTTTATTTAACCCTAAAGTGGTGCACCTTGAACCAAGGTGCTCTAATGCGGTTGTATGTGATAATGATCATTGGTGCATTTATATATTTAGTATGCACCATGTGGAATTAAAAAAAAAAACATTGTGTTTTACAAAATGTGAGTGTTGGAGGCCATTTTTTGAATTGTTATTTACCATGCATTTAGATACATAAGAGCATAAGTGTGTTTTTTTCATAGAGCACCGATGTGTGTAACATCCCGCTCTGGCGCACTAAGAAAACTTATTATTTGAGGACACTTGCTCGTAAGTGATCTGGACTTTTCTGATGTTAAAACATTTATACTTGATTATGATGCGTTAGGATAGACGACATGATGTTTTACTAGTTGATGTAGACAGGTGCTATTGACTCAGTTGTATGGAGTGTGCAGGGTTTTGAACCTTGAGGATGCAGAGGCATCGGTGGAACCCCTTGGACTCCGGATTGAGTCAGGGAGTGTGCTATTTGGGTTGATTTATTTACTGTGATATTTCATCGATTTGATGTTTTGATGTTGACATGTTCTGACACGATTGTCGATGATGCAAGTTGACGATAGCTTGCCGACCAGACTCACATATGGAGTAAAGGGGCCACACACGATTCCAGAAAGGTTGAGGGAGAGGGGTGGACAGCAGCCCTGCCACTGCCTACTAGCACTCCCGCCGTGGCTCGAACTATAGGTTAACGATTACCTAGTTCGAGAGGATCCACGATGTCGTGAGGGCAGATTGCGACAGTCGCTCACGATGATTCTAAGGGGCACGCAATAAGGCGGGGGCCTTATTCCTTAGATCCCTTAGTCTCCCACAAGTTCACCTGGCGGAGTGTTGACTCCAGGGGTTATAGA
>SNQJ01S0004995.1:85007-110039 GCA_010110895.2 Picea sitchensis
AACATGCATGTAAATAGGAAAAATAAAATAATATATATATATATATATTATAAATTTTAAAAAAAAGAAGGGAAAAAGGCGGGGGAATAATAAAATTAGGGAAATGAGCCTTTTTAATAAAAGGAAGAAAATAAATTTGGAGGGAAGTGGGGGATGAATGACACTTGTACAATGGAGAAATTTTAGATGTTTTCATTAAAACTTAATTTAAAAAAGGGGATTTAGAAAAAGTTTGGGGGGAAAAACTCTATAAATGAAAGGGAAGAGAAGGAAGATGGGGGGAGGAGCTATTAGGAATTTTTATGTTGCCGAAATGGGAAACTAAAATGATTGCTTGTGAGGAGTTGGGATTTTCTCAGCTGTGTTAAAGTGGTAGCTCAGCCTTGGAGGCGAGCTGGGAAGCTAGGTATTATCTTCTGGATCTTGTGTGGCCCCTTTACGGCTCGGGGGGCTAAGGGGGAAGTAGAGTACCCCTAGCGTTTGGCTGGGAGGTACCGGTGTAGTCTCTACAGTCGGCGAGCGGGAGCGGCAAGGAGCACGCGGACTTCGTTCGAGGCGGGCTTCAAGGAAAAGGTACGCTCGTTTGTTTTATTATGAATAATGCATTATAAATTGTGTTGGGAACTGAATCAATTGGATAAGTAAAAGGAAATTTCGAGTTCTTTCTATGATGGGGGTAATGGCATTGTGAAATTTACTCTGGACTGTGCAAACCCATTTTATCAATCGTCGATCTGGACTGTGTAAATGTTTAATGATTGTGCGGGACTGGGTAACTTTTATTGCTTAGTGTTCTGGAATTTCATTTGAATCTGTTCCTGTAAACCGTAGCTGGACATTTCATGTTTTTTTGTTTGGTACAGTTTTAGGGTTTCTGGTAACTTTGTTTGGGGTTTAGGGTTACTGTATTTGGTTATGGGCATTTTCTTTATATGAATGGGGGCATTCATACCTCTGAGGATGTATTGTATAGCACAGGGGCGTTTTTATTTTCTCTATGGGCATTTTTATCTCCTCTGCGTTTTGTTTTTAATGATTTTGGCGTTTTCGGATGGTTGTGGCCGTATAAAACCCTATGGGCGAATTCCTTATTGATGGGCATTTCATTTTTAAATGTTTGCGCTATTGTTTCTTAAGACTAGATCTTACACCATTTTTTTTTCATATGGAATTCGTTTACAAATGTATGGGCATTCGTTTTGGGGTATGGGCACTCCTTTCTGCCATTTTCGTTTGCAAAATTTAGGTTGAGATTTCATTCTGGCAATTCATTTTTATGATTACTGGCAATTCGTCCTGGTAAAAGAGTTATGGAAATCCTTATTATAACATTGTTGTAACTTGCAATTCATTTTTGATTACTGCCAATTCGTCCTGGTAAAAGAGTTATGGCAATCCTTTTTATAACATTGTTGTAACTTGCAATTCGTTTTTTATTACTGCCAATTCATCCTCACCTCATTGTAGCCCAGTATATAAGTTTGTGTGTGATTTTTGTGTAAAGGATCCTGTTCCATATCAAGAGTCTCGGGCCCTTTAAAGGCAGGGTTGCCACTCTTGCGACACACCGGATGGAGATTACTAGTTTCTGCCTGAGCAGTCAGCCAAGAGCCTATCTGACCTTCTCTCTCTCCGGAGCAGAGAACTAAGATTAAACGACCTTCTTTCCCATGCAGAAATAGTAAGATCTACTACTATGGATCCTTCCCTCTGTGTTCGTACTGTGCATAACCCAGTATGTCGTTAATGTTTGTGTTGTGCGCCTTGTGTCTATGGTCGTTTATTGCTTGCAGTTACTCGTGGTGTTCCCTCAGTCTTCTTGTGATGAACATCGTGGTTGCGTCTTGTTTGTTGTCGAGTGGAGACGTAGATTCAAGTGTGTCTATTACTTCTACATGCGTGCACACACCTTAAACAAAAAGAAAATTTTCACCTGTTAGAGAGTTGTTGTCGTAACAAGGAGGGTCCTTACAATGTGGTTGACCAAGAAAAATTTCCATGGTTTAATATTTGTGGTGTACCACATGACCAATACACTTGTTTAGTTTCCAAAGAGGCTTTCCAACAAGCAAAGTTAAGATAATATTGATGAAACAAATCTTAGAAGTTTCCCTAAATGCACAAACCCCTAAATGTCCTCACACACTAACTTTGAGGTTAAAACACAGTCATGGTGGTCTCTCATAACACTTTAGTGGTTATGGAAATTTGAAAAAATAAGGTTCCTTTAAGTTGGAGGGATGATATGGGCACTTGCACAGCGAATTTAAATATGGTTTAAAAATATTAAATATAGATATTTGAATGGTGCTCATATTACACTCTTGGGCCAAATATGTTCTTTCATGGCTTCTTAGGTGTTTTAGCACCATGTGCAAGTTTTATAATCCTTAAAAGAAATTTTTATGCCCTGATTTATTCATTTTTGTCATTCTAACATCATTAGGGTCACAAACAATCACATCCCTCACACATAATTCCTTTTAATGGAACTCATATGACCCCTATAGATCACAAATTCCATTTACAAGAAATGTGTGGTGCTAGAATCTATGCATGNGAAGAATGTTTAAATGTTTAGATTTTTGGTTGCGCGCCATGCACAATGTTGGATTTTGATGTCTAATTCTCGCTCGCAACTGAAGGGTTATGTTACTGTATTGTCATGTTGGTTGCCTTGGGTTGGTCTGATGACAGTCCTTATCTTAGTGGGATGGGTCGCCTGTGTCGGGAGGGTTGTAGACACCTCATTGTAGCCCATTATATAAGTTTGTGTGTGATTTTTGTGTAAAGGATCATGTGCCGTATCAAGAGTCTCGGGCCCTTTAAAGGCAGGGTTTCCACTCTTGCGACACACCTGATGGAGATTACTAGTTTCTCCCTGAGCAGTCGGCCAGGAGCCTATCTGACCTTCTCTCTCTCTGGAGCAGAGAACTAAGATTAAACACCCTGCTTTCCTGTGCAGAAATAGTAAGATCTACTACTATGGATCCTTCCCTCTGTGTTCGTACTGTGCATAACCCAGTATGTCGTTAATGTTTGTGTTGTGCGCCTTGTGTCTATGGTCGTTTATTGCTTGCAGTTACCCGTGGTGTGCCCTCAGTCTTCTTGTAATGAACATCATGGTTGCATCTTGTTGGTTGTCGAGTGGCGACATAGAGTCAAGTGTGTTTGTTACTTCTACACGCGTGCACACACCTTAAACAAAAAAAAAATTGCACCTATTAGAGATTTGTTGTCGTAACAAGGAAGGTCTTTACAGTGTGCCTTTTTTTTTTAGGTATAATGAGTAATAAACTCCACTATAACCTTCACCTACCTGCCTTCACTAGAAACCTCCATTAAAATCAAAATAGAGAGCAATGCTTCTATTAAATCATATTTTTTTGGTAGTGGCATTACTATGATCGACACAGTAAATACATGTGAGGTAGATGTGTCCACCTAGATAGAGAACATCACACAATTCCCATGCCCATCATATGTTATGTTTTTGCATGCTTGTATAGTAGAGGTGCACCATTGCAAAATTGTGCATCAAACATAATACTGGAGCACCTTAAATAATCTATTAAAAATAAAGGACCAACCTCAAAAAAACATGAAAGAAGAAAAAAATGTGTAAAATTGAATGCAAATAAAATTATGTATCCAATGCTTAATACTAGTGCACCTTAGATAACTTATTAAAAATAAAAGACCAACTTCCAAAAAGACATGAAAAAAGCAAAAAAATGTGTAAAATTGAATGCAAATAAAATTACATATCCAATGCTTATTGTTGATGATCCATGTCACTAAATGTGAGTATATATGAACTTAGGATTTTTGAAGAATAATTTCAAAATGACTACTTTGACACAAATAAATAAATAAGATTACAAGGAGTGAATTTAAGTTAGAGTAGAAAGGTAGACTCTAGTTGTGATGGTACATTAATGGTTTTAAGCAAATGCTTATTGTTGATGATCCATGTCACTAAATGTGAGTATTTATGAACTTAGGATTTTTGAAGAATAATTTCAAAATCTCTACTTATAACACAAATAAATAAATAAGATTACAAGAAGTGAATTTAAATTAGAATAGAAAGGTAGACTCTAGTTGTGATGACACATTAATGTTTCTAAGCAAATGAAGCATTGAACAAAGAGTGAAAATGAAAATGGTATTAATTTTACTTTTACCATGGCATTGATGCACCTCTTGGCTTGACGCACTATTGCATTTACTTTTAGTTAGTAGACCAATGAGAGTGGCTTTACGTGTATTATATAATATCAAGCACACCATGAAATGCATAAATATGTAAAAAAAGTAAATGCAAGGTGTGACACCCTAACTAAAATCCTTAATGAAAATCCTTAGTTGTGATATATTATATATTATCAGGCACTCCATAAAATGCATAGACATACAAAAAAAATATTAAATGCAAAGTGTGGCACCCTAACTTTGGTGTGTTATTATAAGATTGGGATATCGACAAATTAAAAATGGCAAATTAAGCACATTTTTTTGGTGTGTTAAATAAAATATAAAGCATCTTAAGGTACACCTTTGCACTTTCTAATTCCCTTAAAAAGAATACATATGCATAGAAATGATTTATGTATTATTTAGTATAATAACATATGATAAAACCTATTTTGAATTTGAATTATTAACTATTTGATGCACTTCTAAGAAACACCATTGTATTGATTTATTAAATATACTATATTAAAATAATGCAATATAGACCATCAAATATAAAATCCCACAAATTTATTTATATAAACATCTTCAAAAATCCTTCATAAATCTAAAAATTTGAAAAGACTTTTATAAAACATTAATTTCTTAATAATGAATGTATGTGCAAAAAAGTCAATACATATCGAGTTAATTGATAAAAATCTTGTGTAATCTTTAAAAAGATTTATATTCAAATCTCATTAAAAAAAATAAGTTTAAACAATAATAATTTACAACACTATTACTATATTATAATATTTATTTAATATATATATATATATATAAAAGTATTTATAAACATTAAAAATGGAAAGGTAAAATATCCCACGGTGAAGCCACCTATAAAAAAAAATTCGTCAGCATAGACCATTTGAAGAGCATAAGTTACAAAACCTTATTTTATCTCATAATTTACATCTCATTTTTTTTATTATACCTTATATCTCATTTTATCTCATAGTTTACATCGCATTTTATTCATAGTTTACCTCTCATTTTATTTCTTACAATTTGAAAAACCAATATAATTAGTATATTTAAAACATTATTATAAAATTATATAATACTTTATATCTCATTTTATCTCATAGTTTACATCGCATTTTATATCTCATTTTATTTCATAGTTTACATCGTATTTTATTCATAGTTTACCTCTCATTTTATTCCTTACAATTTGAAAAACCAATATAATTAGTATATTTAAAACATTATTATAAATAGTTTGATTGATTTGAATAAATTATACATTATTTTTCATTTTGCATTAACATATGTTATTATTTGAATGGAGATATTTTTTAATAATAAATTATGAATTTGATTTTTTAATTAAAAGATACAAATATTCTCGTTTAAACATACAAATATTTTCCATATCATCATTATACATGTTCGTGGAAGTGTTTATTTCTTTAAAACAAATGTTGACTTGTGTAAAAAAAAAATTAAGTGAACACATTAATTCACATATTTTGTATTTTCATTAATAATGTCAATATACAACCATAATAAGTATATATGGAGTTTGATTATGACCTTTTGGGATAACATTCTATTTCCCTCCCTCGGAATTTGATACTTATCTTTGCTTTTGAAAATCAGTGATGTCTTGTCTCACATCAACTTGTATCAATTTTGAATCTACATGAGAAGCACTTGACCCACCATTCTTATATGTTCCCTCCTTTATACATAAATATATGGATGATTGTGATATAAATAAAGTAACTATATATATAAATTAAGTCAAGGAAGCTATCACACATGATTGAAAGATGTTTGAAAACTAATCCAAAATCCATGAGGAAGTTATTGTTTTTTGAAAGGTTGTTATTCTATCTTTTATAAGGGACGCTAAAAAGCATGGATTGATGTTTATCCTTGCCCACTTTATAATTATTGTTTTCAATGATGTTTGACATCGAGTTATATGTATGGTTTGGCTATGGTTTAGGGTTTGAGTTGTTTTTAATGTTTTTTTTTATCAATTTTACATTGAAATTAAGATTAATAAAAATTAAATATTTTAAAATACATAAAAATTAAGTTAGTAAAAAAATAAAATTATAATGTTGTGAATTTAAAATTGTGGGGTGATAGGTGTAGAGGTTGTTTATAACTTAATCTTTATCTAGTAATTTGATGAATCTATTAACAATCAAGTTGAAGCTTTGGTCTTATATCAAGGATTAAATATCCTCAAATCAATGGCAATCCAAAAGCTCATAGTCATCGAATTTTTTTCAATTATTATTCGACAAGTGCAAAGCTCAATCTCATTGTAAAACTCAAGTCTCTATAAATTGATCTTCTCAGTTCAAGGAATTGTGAGGAATTTTGACTCTATTAAGTTGGTCTAGGTGCTTATATCTCTAAACACTCTGATAAACTCCATGAAAAATAAAGGTGTGTTAATGCAACAAAGAATGTTAAGTCAAAATTTGGGGGCTCCTTCCTTAGTATACCTCCCATGAATTTTTTTAAATCAAACTTTAGAATTAGCATGCAATTGGATCAAAAGGATAACTGGCATGGATCATTAATTCACATTAGATGGGCTTTCATATTATTCCCTATGCATGCACTTTGCATTCATTTCTCCATGTTTGACTAGCAAAGTGACTTAAAGCATGATGAGATGGATTTGCTCGATAGAGGTGGGATTTGTATGGTTCTTCTTGGCCTTAGTTTCGTATCCAACCTAATAGGATATGCCCCACCCCCATGCTCAATTGCATCTTGGCATATTGGGTTCTCTTCTAAAGTAGGTTGCGATCTGGATTTTTCTAGGTCCAAGGGGTGTCTTCCAATTGGTTTTCTCCTTTCCTCTAGTCCTATTCCATTTAGCATGGAGGATCATCACCACACTAGACATGGTTCACCTTTTAAAATTGTTGATGTTTGCTAGGTTCAACAAAGGATTTTGTGTCGAACTAAGGACCTACAAGAAGCGATCTCTCATCTCAATAACATCGAGTCTTCTCAGCTAGTTAGGAATGTAGAATTGGAAGCAAGGATGGTCATACAAGGTAAACAAATTGAGATGCTCATTGCAGATCACAACATGCAATATTAGTCGATTTTGATTCTAGCAAGGAGCTCTGATTCAGTGGTCTCCCTTCTGAAAGTTTCTACTAGGTTTATTAATGCAACTACTAGTAAAGAATATGCAATACAACAAAATCAAGGGAAGTGGAATTTGAAGATGCAGCTCTAGAATTCAATGCAGGTGTTGAGCAAAAAGCCCATAATAGGCATGATTTTCATTAAAAATCTAGTTTTTATGTTTTACAAAATAACGCTCTTATTAAATTAGGTTGTATAGTTATAAGTTTTTAAGTTTTATGGAAAGATCCATAAGAACAACTCACTTAGTATGTAGATTCAGAATTTTTGAATTTTGGCTTTAAAAATTATTATCTTAAATGTATCTAAACTTTTTTTTTAATAAAATTAATACCCATTTATATTTAAAAAATAAATTAAAATTGATTCGATATCTATAAAATCAAAAAAATATTTGAACTTTATATGAAAGAGCAAAAAGTTTATTGCTAATTATTATATGACGAATATAATATTATTTATAATGTGATACCATATTTTGCTGCTGTAAAGATAAACTACATATAGAAAGACACCCAAAAAAAAATTGTAAGTCTCTTAAACATAATTTGATATAGCAATAAAATTAAGTTTATAACGTATAATCTTTAAATGATAATCATGTACATCTGAAATATGCGTGGTCTTTAGTACCATAACTAGATAACACGTGGTTCATGTTATCAAGGATAAAGTAGTTTGGGGTTAGAAGTCCAAGAGGACCCCTCCATGCGATGCGATCGATTCCAAACTCATATATTATTGGAGTTTGTTATTGAGTTGGTTTAATATGTTACCTTGTTATCGTTGTATTTGTTAGAAATTAACTCTATTTTATGGGCATATGAATTATATCTTTAAAAAATATATATTTTTAGAAAGATTTGTATAGTATGGATATATGAATTATATTAAAAAAAAAAAAAAATCGAGAATGATTTTGTATAATAGAATTAGAGTGTATTCGATAAATTTCTCAAGTTTTTTAATAAGTTAATAACACAAAATTGAATTGAAGTTGAATGAGTTATGTAAGGTTAGGGTTCACATGCACTAGCTTCCCTCCCAGCCTGACCACGCCTGAACTCCTCTGCAGGCGTAGATCGCATCTTCACCATGACACTGATCGTCTCAGAAGAATGGGAACAAAAGGGGGTGAAAGCCCCCTCTTACCGTAACGTCGTTTCCAATGATCCAGAGAACTCACGAGCGCGTCGACCGTCCTTTGAGCTGCCATTGCACTTATGAGACCAATATCTACGGGAGGAGATGGATATAAGCAAAGAATCGAGCATGGATGTTGAGTCCTCGCATCCAAAAGCAGCTCGGGTCTAGATACCTGGCAAATGTATCCCCCAAGCCCTGGTTGCGCCCCGATACATCATCAAAACCACAAGGATAGGGGAGCATATGTAGTTCATGGGAGACCATGCCCTCATAGGAAAATTCCTAGGTCTCTGGCCCTCAAAAAAGGACCTAGCTCGCTGGATCAAGGAGTGGTGGAACCCCAAGGGAGACTATGAGCTCCAGCTGAGCTCCAAAGGTTTTTTTACAGTAATATTCTAGAACCTGGAGGACAAGGACAAAATCTTTGAAGGGGGACCATATTTCTACAACTCGGTTGGCCTCTACCTACGTTTCTGGACAGATCGCTTCTGCCCAGAAAAGAAAAACTTTGAATATGCACCAGTATGGATTCGCCTCTATTCCCTACCTCAAGAGTTCTGGTTAGAGGAAATTTTACTCGGCATAGGCAACACCCTGGGTAAATATGTCAAATCTTCTGAAGCTACCAAACGAAGAAAATGCACCTCTTATGTAAGGATATGTGTCTATATGAACATCTCCAAAGCTTTGTCAGGCACAGTTACCTTAGAATACCAAGACGAGGAATGGGCCCAAACCATAGACGATGAACACATCCCTTTCAGATGTTGAAAATGCCATGAACATGGACACCTTTTCAAAGACTGCCCTCTCAATGCCACCCCCAAGAGGGACACTGAAGAGAAATCAAAGGAAGGATTTACCCAGGTTCAAAATCGAAGGAGACAAGCGCAGAAGAAGCCCACAACCAAAAACAGAAAAAAGAACCCAAATAATAATTCATTTGAAACCTTTAACCGCCTCCCAAAGGTAGAAGAGGTGGAAAACCCCCACAAGACCACGGCTAAAGATCCCAACAATCACAAGGAAGATCATTCATCACAAGATTATCAAACCCCAACACACCAAGCAGATCCACAGACTCACCCAGTCTCATGGAAAGAACCAGAAAGAGAGGAAGACGCAGTTATGGAAATGGATGAGCAGGACCTAGCAGAAATCGACCTAGATAGGTTAGAAGAAGCACTCAACAAGAAGGATCTTCAAACCTTACCAGAGGACCAACTCGGGAAATTTCACAAAGTATTTATGGACTCATTAGCAGGGGTTACATCCAGGTTGGGGATCAACACAGACCCAAACCAAGATCCAAGAAAACACCCAAAAGGAAACAAGCGATCGGGCAGAAAATTGGCTCATCGGCTAATAAAGGAGGCATGAAACTATATGATCAACTCAGGACAGATTCACAGGCTCTCAGAGAGCTCCTTTTCCCACCCACCAAATAGTTAACTATGAAGATCCTCACCTGGAATATCAGAGGCCTAAATGGAAGGTCCAAACAAAGGATTCTCCGAAACTGCATCAAAATGGAATACCCTGACATATTCCTGATACAAGAGACAAAATGTGTAGGGAAAACTGCAGAAGAAATCATCAAACGATGTTGGCGCAACTGTGAATCTTATCAAACGGACTCAAAAGGGGCTTCAGGAAGCATGGCCATCCTATGGAATCTTGCTATAGTCATCCTTGATCAAGGCTTCTCCACTCCATTCTCCATCACAGTGCATTACAGAGCCATCGGGTCAGACAAGGAGGGAATAATAAAAAATGCCTATGGCCCGCATAATATCCAAGACAAAGACCTCTTTCTTCAAAGCCTGGCCTACCTAAGTTCCTTAGCAGAGGGAAAGCGGTCGATAATAGGGGGTGACTTCAACATGATTCTCACCCTTGAGGAGAAGCAAAGGGGAAAAAAGCGACTGGAGCAGGATAGCGCAAAATTCCAGGAACTCCTAGAGAACCTCAGATGGTAGATATTGAAAATAGCAATGGCACCTACACCTAGACCAACAAAAGATCAGGTCACCAACAAATAGTATGCAGGCTTGATCACTTCCTCATCTCAGAAACTCTACTTTTGGAAGGCCCCCCAGTAGATTCTAACATCCTCCCGAAGGTAGGTTCGGGCCATTGGTTGATTCATCTCTGGGTTGACACTATTGCCACCCCCAAGCTTAAACCCTTCAGATTTGAAATTTTTTGGCTCTCCCATCCAAATTTCCAGGAGTTAGCCCGTCACTGGTGGAGCACTGCGGAAACACAGAGGGGTACAAAAATGTATTGCTTCCAGCAAAAACTCAAACATTTTAAACAACAGGTGTGCAAATGGAACAAAGAAGTCTTTGGGAACATTTTTCAGGAAAGGAAAATGTTGGAACAAAAACTACAGAACCTTCAGGGACAATTCATTCACGCAGGATACACAATCACTTAGCAGGAGGAGGAGAGTGAACTCAAAAGGAAACTAGACGAAAGACACAAGCAGGAAGAATCCCGTGGAGATAGAAATCTCGGGTTCAATGGCTCAACAAGGGAGAGAAAAACACCAAATTTTTCCACCATTCTATGATCCACAGATGCCTTATCAATCACATCATGAAGTTGGATGACTCGCATGGCAACATCCTGTTAACTCATCAGGAAATAACGCACGAGATGACAGACTTCTACAAGGATCTCCTCTCATAACCCAAGGTGGATCGCACCTCAACAATATAGCGAGTGACCCAAAATATCCCTACTATAATCACCCAGGAACAAAATGAGGCTCCCATGACACCAATAATGCAAGCAGAAGTGGATCAGGTTATTCAAGAGTTATCCACAGGCAAGGCTCCAGGCCTAGATGGTTTCACAACAGACTTCTTCCACTCCTGTTGGCCAATGTTAAGGGAGGAAGTGTGGCAGCTGGTGGAGGAATCATGCAGCTTAGGCAAAGTTCTTCCAGCACTAAATGCCACTTTGCTCACCCTAATACCCAAAGAATAAAGAGTCACAAATCCGAAGAACTTCAGACCCATAGCTCTTTGCAACGTGATCTACAAAATCATTTCCAAGGTCATATCTCTAAGACTCAAGCCAATTCTACCCTTCATCATCTCCAAGGAGCAATTAGGATATGTCGAAGGAAGGCAAATCATGGATAGCGTCATACTTGTCCATGAAATCAATCACTCGCTCAAAAGCACTCATACTCCAGGTATGCTTCTAAAACTTGACCATTCAAAAGTTTTTGAAAAAATAAGCTGGCAATACATGAAAGCGCTCCTATCGGCTTTTGGTTTCAACAAGGATTGGGTCTCTTGGATAATGAACCTCATTTCCTCAACCTTTTTCTCAATCCTCATCAATGGTGTCCCCTCTCAACCCTTCTCCCCCTCAAGAGGAATAAGGCAAGGCGACCCTCTCTCCCCTTTCCTTTTTGTCATAATGGCTGAAGGTCTAGAACGCTATATCAAGGCTTCAATTCAAAATGGATCCCTCCAAGGCCTCCCTCTTCATGGGTTACAACTGGCAGCCTCCCACAACCAATTTTTCGATGACACGCTACTAATGAACACCCCCACCGTGCAAGAAGCAATTAAACTGAGGTCTGTCCTCTCTGATTTTAGCGAAGCCTCTGGCACCACCTTTAATCTGGTCAAATCGCAACTCTTCTCTTTTAATACTGCAGTGGAAATCCAACCACACCTTTCTCAACTTCTGAATACCCCTGTCTGCACCCTGCCCTCTTACTACCTTTGACTCCCTCTTTCTGACTCAGCAGCCAGAAACATCTCCTGGGACTCTCTCCTACTCTCCATCACCAACCATCTTAGCAACTGGACCTTTCACTCCCTCAACCTTCCAGCCAGAATCATTCTCTTAAAGTCAGTCCTCCAAGCCATCCCATCTTATCTCTTCTCAGCCCTAGCTGCCCCCCAATAAGTCATAAAGAAAATAAGGAATCTGCAAACCAAATTTCTATGGCATGGACACAACCCAAACAAAAAATGGGCCCTAGTCAGTTGGGACAAAGTTTGCAAGCCCAAATCTTCAGGTGGTCTGGGTCTCTGAGACCCTGGAAAATTAAATAGCACCATGGGAGAAAGCATTTGGTGGAGATGGCTCAAAACACTAGCAGAGATTTGGGAAAAACTCTAGAAATGAAAATATGCCCCAAATATGCACCAAAGTCAACTTATAAGAATGCAGGAGCAAATTCAAGGCTCCAACATCTGGAATGCGGCCTGGAAAAACCGGCCACTCATACAGGAACATGCTTTCTGGGATATCCGTAATGGCCAGAATGCCCTATTCTGGACGGATTCCAGGCAGCAAATGGCACCCCTTCAACTAGAAGAAAATCTACAATCCTACAAAAATCACATTCAAGATCTTCCCACTCTCAAAGTAGTAGATCCGTGGACAAACACCCTCAACAACTCTCCCCGACGAAGATGGAAATCTACTCATCAGGAACTCCAAGTGGTAATGGATTGTGACCTACAGCACTAGAAACAAGCTACAACCCAAAGGCGAATCCAGAAAACCACAGACCAAGACATTCTCAGACATGGATACACACTTCATGGAAGCTTTACTCTCAAGGAGGGATACACTCTTCAGGAGAAATTCCACAATCTTCAGAAAGATAACATCTGGACAATAATATGGAAATCAAAACTCTGACCCAAAATCTCTACATTCCTCTGGCTTCTACTCCAAAACAAGATCTTAACCTGGGACAATCTTCAAAGACGAGGTTTCATTGGCCCCTCGATCTGCCATCTCTACCATCTCCAGGTAGAAACCATGGAGCACCTCCTAAATAATTGTCCATTCAGTGAGAACATATGGAACCAAGCCACTCAGTTCACGAGAAGAACCAAACGAGTAAAAAACAACATCATAGGTACCATCAGGGATTGGGGCTCCGACTCCTTCAAAATTACTATCCTGAACATAACTTGGCAACTCTTACCAGGATTTATAGTATGGAAACTATGGAAAGAGAGGAACATAAGAATATTTCATTCCCATCCCTCTCCTCCCAGCCTCCTCTGGAACACAATCCTCCTGCATCTCCGGGAAACTTTTCAACTACAATTATGGACCAAGAAGGACTTCCCCACTGACCTAGGTGATCTCTCACTCCTCAACTCTTGGGGCTTCTCGTTTGCTCACTCCACCCCTCCTCAACAACCTCCCCTAATTTCAAAAGCCTCCAGTCCCTCTAAGTGTCTCCCCCCCCCCGCCAGGCTTCTAGAAGGTTATCTTTGATGGCACATCAAAAGGCAATCCAAGACACTCAGGCTATGGAGTGGTCATAAGAAACAACTTGGGCCAAATACAAAGCCTCATTGCAGAAAATCTCGGATGCGACACCAACAACTCAACATAAATTTGGGGTCTCATCAAAGGAGTGCAGATGGCTCTAGATCAAAACCTCACTTGTCTGATCATTGAAGGAGACTCCAAAATCATAATACACTTGGAAACACAAATCCTGAATGGCAGAGATCCAGGGAAAATCACTCCCGGTTGGTGCCTCCTTTGCCCTCTTTACAGCTTCCAGGCTCTTCTCAGACCCTCTCTAACTCTAACTCCCTCACACATTCGACGAACTGCAAACAAATTAGCAGACATATTGGCCAATGCAGGGGTTGACTCTATGCAACAAATCATTCTCCACGATTCCAGTCAGTCCCATAGTTCACCCCTCTGGGTCCAATGCGAGGAGCTTGCTCAACTGGATGGCCCTAATCCGGATGGGGTGCCACCTCTGTCTACATAGAAATTCTTCCAAGAGAGAAATGATTAGAACCTCAGGAGAGAGGGAGACCATAAGTGTCAGTGTAGAAGATCTTCAACTGACAGATGTCTTCGAGAGCTTGGCAATAGGGAGTCCGAAGCACGAAGGAGTTTGTTTCCCAAAGTCGCGAAAAGCACGAGAGAATCTGGAACGCTGGTGCTCGAGGACATCTAGATTGTTGGTGCTCGAGGAGATCTGGACCGTCGACACATGATTTCGGGAACTCGACAATCGAGAGTCAGGAGCTCAGACGGAGTTGTTTGCACAAGTCGCGAAATGCGAAATCGTGAATTGCGAGAGAGGATCTGGACCGTTGATCCCGCGAAAATATGGACCGTCGATTTGGTCCCGAAGGACTCACAATTTCGGGTATCGGAAGAAGTGAACACTCGGTTCTTCGCTATCCTGAAGCGCGAAATCCCGAAATCTGGAGCAACCAACAGTTGCGAAATGTGAACTCATGATACAACCGTAGGGAAGTTCGAGGATTTTGGGAAAACAATGCAAGCCATTCCTCCGTCGGCGCGAAGTCAAGAAGAGGATATCAGTTGTTGGTCAAGAAGTTGTGGGCCATCGAGGACTGTTGATCTGATCCGATGGTTTCGGGGACCTGGACCTTGGGAAACCGAGAAGAGCTTTGTAATCAGTTAAACCTTCAGTCGCAGGCATTTTTGTATATGTAGCTAGGCTACAGATCTTTTTGTAAGCTTTCAACTAAATTTAATATAAAGATCCACTTTTTATTAAAAAAAAAACAAACACAAAATTGAATTAGACTTTCTAATATAATTTGTAAATTTATTTATATTATTATAAAAATAAAAAATAAAATATTTTTTATTATACCATATTTATTTGTAATTGAAAATATATGTTTAAAATACAAAAATAAACTAAAAAGATAAGAGATAAGTTATAACAATAATATAATCAAATCTACAACATAATAAAGACAAAATGTACTTTGGAAACTCAATACGAAAAAATCTAATAAGAAGGTGAGTAATGTGCCATCTTATTTTCTTTCCAAATATAAAAAAAAGAAAAGATTTATTATGAAGTTAAATCCACCAAGGAGGTGAGTGTACTATGAAGTTAAATGTAACAATTGTGCCTTGTTGTTTTCGTTTCAAATAAAAAACTAAAAAAAATATGGATTCGCTATGAAGTTAGATTCAAGAAGAAGATGAGGATTATGCCTTGTTTTTTATTTAAATATAAAATATAAGATATAGAAAAAATGGCATTGGTATGAAGTTAAATTTAGCAAGAAGGTGAAGTAAGATGATGATTATGCCTTGTTGTTTTCTATTAAATATAAAATACTTGAGATATAGAAAAAATGGAATTGGTATAAAGTTAGGTGAAGTAAGATGAGGATTATGCCTTGTTGTTTTCTATTAAATATAAAATACAAGATATAGAAAAAATGGAATTGGTATAAAGTTAAATTTAGAAAGAAGGTAAAGTTTGTGTTTTGTTGTTTTCTTTTCAAATATAAAACACAAATATACAAAAAGATGTAAGATGAGGATTATGCCTTGTTGTTTTCTATTAAATATAAAATACAAGATATAGAAAAAATGGAATTGGTATAAAGTTAAATTTAGCAACAAGGTAAAGTTTGTGCTTTGTTGTTTTCTTTTCAAATATAAAACACAAATATACAAAAAGATGAACTTTCTATGGAATTATAATGAAACACTGCGATTTTAATGGTTGCTATATAGTTTTTTATTTACTTAACATTTAACAACTTTTTTATAGTTATTTAGTATTAGGGTTAGGGAATTTGCATGCTCCAACTTCATGAATAGGGTTTAGGATCCTCTATAATCTCTTGAAAGTCCACATATGACTAGTTCTACATGTGTGAGTAATGGAAGATGACATGGCATCTTCTTGTACTATAGAAATCAACAACTTATGAGAAGGATAACTTTCTTATACAACTTAGATTAAAATGATCTTTAAATTAATGGAAAAACATACTTCTATAAATTAAAAAAAACAAATATCAAAAAAATATATATATACCTTTAAAAAGAAACATAACTTCAATTTTCCATTAAAAAATACCAAACCATATAATAAGATGTATAATAATCCATTTTAAAAAATAATGAAAAAACTAAACTAAAAATTCCAAACTAATATTTATTACTCTGTTATGAGATAAGCTTAATATATTACTCACTTTGTTATGATTATATTTATTAAGAAATATCTTTATCCAATTTACATATAAAATATAAATTAAAAATAAATAAAAATCCTAAAAGAATGATTTTGTATAGCCCGATTAGACTTGGATTTGACAATCTTCCTAAATTGCGACATAAAGCTTTCGTGAGTTGACCGCATAAAATAAAATGTAGTGAGAACTTTAATGAAATTTCACTCCCCAAAGGACACCTTTACTTTGAGAAAATTAAAACGATAATGTAAATTAGTTATTAGAGTGTCCGAGTCATATCTATTAGTATTTATCTTTTTTTTGTTTGACCTGATTGCCCTAAAGATATTAAGCAAACAAGCATTCTCACTACTTTATTAATTATAGATTAATTAAGACGAGGCTAAATATGATGCCAAGGGGGAGAGAAGGGTTGCTTGCTTTATGGAATGCGCCATCTTTTCCTCACTTTATTGAATGCTTTAATAATTTATTTCCTTCATTATTTTCTTTTTAAAATTCAACATTAGGGTTTTGACATGATATTTCTGAGGGCTTCTCCATTGGCTCGGTGAGCTGGTGGATGATGGTTCTATGAAAAAAAAAAATGCATATGGTTTAGAAAGATTCACTTAAATTTGAATGGTTTAGAGCATTAATAATAAAGGTATTTATTAATTAAATAAATTTATTATTAATTATATTTTAATTAATATATTGATAAAAATATTGTTAATGATAAAAGAGTGTAAAGTTTGTTATAATAAAAATAATTGATATTTAATTTTTTTTTATATCTATTTAATTAATATAGAAAAAATGTATTAATATTTTAAATATATTTATAAATTCTAAAATATAAAAATTATAACTTTTTTTGTTTGCTAGTGTGTCTGTTATTTGTCAGACTAGTTTGTGGTTTAAATCATGATCTAAGTTGTCAAAATCATTTGGGGATTGTACTTATTCTAGGCCACACCAACCCTTAATATGGATGGATTTTGTTTTGGTGTCTCCTTTTTGAAACTTTACATAACAAAACCCTTGAAATCCAATAACACTAGACAAATTTGACAATAAAAACTATAACTTATTAAAGTATAACTATATTATTATCATATCTTCTATAAAATACATTATTATAATGTTTTTGATAATTTATAAACCAACATAAATCAATTCTAATTCTATTAAACACCAAACACCATAAAAATCAAACTTATTAAGGAGAAAAATTTGAAAGATTTCAATTATTATTATAATAATTTTTTTGATAAAATAAATTATTGATGATATTGTGGCTACTTTGATCATCTTCTTTGTGATTTTGTACATGATGTATACAACTTTTAGAATGTATATAATTATAATTTGTACTCATATATAATAATACAAATAAATGTATAGGATGTGTACCATTTCAATAATGGCAAATATGTTGTAAAGTTGTATTTCTTTTTATTAGTAATTTTGTTTTTAATTAATTTGGATGGAGGTAGAAATTTAGATTCCACATCAATTAAGAAAGTATATATTAATTTTAATATGGAAATTAAGAGATTTAAATTTTAAAATTCTAAAAGTTTTATGATTTTAATTTTTTTTTTTTTTTTTTAATGGTTTTAAATCTTTGTTAAATTGAAATTATTATTTTTTTTTTAAATAAAAAGGGGTGGAACCTGCTATATTATAGAGGCAAAAAACTTTGCCGAATGTACAAAAAGGTATGCCTGGAGTTACCAAAAATGCTGCCGATAACCGGAAACCAGCATAGGTAAAACAGAGTAGCATGATAAAACGTAAAGCCAAGTAGCGTAATAAAACTTAAACTATGTAGCATCTGTCCTGCCCGAAGGAAACCAGGACAGATGACTACAGTCCAGATATATATAAAACAGTAGCAAAGTAAACTAGAAACCAAGAGCCTAAAAACCTAGATGCCAGGTGGGCTGTCGTCCTCGTCCTTCTGCCATGTGAACCCAGCCGGGATGGAAAAAGCCTGCGCGTAGAGGGGGCATTTCCGCTTAGCTGGTGCATTGGACAAAGCATCGAGGAGCATGCTCACGCTCTGTCCCATGGTGCGGGCCCGAAGCTCCAGGCCAGACAAGTGGCCACGAAGGTCAAACACAAGAGACAGGTGCTCATCCCGGAGGAGAGACCCATGCAAGCTGCCACCCACATCCATCGAGTCCGTCGCCACTCCCGACCCAACGTCGAGCTCTCTCTGCTCCGCAGCCATCTTTTCTCCCGCCGTCCCTGCTTCCTTCACCTGAAAGTCATAGCTGAAGTCATCACCGGGCTAGGGAACTTCTTCCACAATGCAACCGGGGATGTAGTCGACCTGCGTCGGAAGGGGAGTGCGTGTCTCCTGAAGAGTCGCCTCAGTGGTGCGGTTCCTTTCCACCATCGTCAAATCCTCCATGAACGGGTCTTCCACCACTACACAGGGCGGAAACACCTCCTCCGTTCTAGCATCCTGCCCGTCTCCCGGGGTATTGGTCCTAGCGTCACAGCTACAACTGGCTCCTGGCTCAATTATGGTGGCGAGGAGCGCCCGCTTCTCAACCCTTGCTTTTTTCCTGATGATGGAGGTCGCCATAGCCAAGGCGCGCTCCAAATGCTCTCTCCGATGCCTCTGTGCCTTGCGAGCAGCCCAAGCCGCGCCACGGCGAGGTCTTCCCCTTTTCCGAACCATGGTGAGAGAGCAGAGCGAGCACAGTAAAAGACAGATGAGCCAAAACGAAAGTAAGTTAATTTGCAGAGCGCGAACAAGCTTAACCTTTCTCGTATTATGCAGAGAAAGATGCACCGAAAGTGCTGAGAGTCTGGGCGCAAAAGGAGCTGGGCTGCACCAGAGAAAACCAACGAGAAATAGAGCCCTGCTCTGTCCGGACATAAAGAAATTCACATAGCCAGGAGCCGGAGCCATATGCATGCAATTAACCTCTCCCATCCTGAGTGCGCTGTGAATGTTAATGAACGCGCGAGGGAGGAGTACTTCCAGCCTACGTCTGCTGCAGAGGCCGTCCCCCATCGTTAATGTTGGCTTGTGGGTGGCGGCCCTCGACATTTAAGCCCAGGCCGAGTGCGCCTCCAGCTGTCTCCAAATGGCCGCGTGGCACCCCATCCGGGGTTAAATTGGAATAATTATTTTTAATATAGAAATGAATTTAACATCTTCAAATATTCATATATTTGATATTGATATTGATATTGCAATGTTTACTATTAATGTTTTCAATTTTATTAATTCAAAATAACTTCCCAATGTAATTTAAACAAAAAGATGTCAATTTCTCTTCTAGTTATTATTATTTTGAGTGGATAAAAAAAATTAAAAAACATGAATACAAAATAAGATTCATATAGAAATTAAATTATTATTTTTAATATAGAAATGAATTCAACATCTTCAAATATTTATATTGCAATGTTTATTATTAATGTTTTCAATTCTATTAATTCAAAATAACTTCCAAATATAATTTAAACAAAAAGATGTCAATTTCTCTTTCATTATTATTATTTTGAGTCCATAAATAAAATATATATATATATATATATATATAATTTAAACAAAAAGATGTAAATTTATCTTCTCGTTATTATTATTTCGAGTGATAAAAAAAAATTAAAAAAAACATGAAGACAACTTTTCTAAAATATTATTAGTTTGCTTCCCAAGTAAAAAAAACAAAAAAAAAACGTTTTACCTTTCGGTTAAAACGTTATTATACATGTCGATGTCCACTTTTCCAAAATTCAAATACTTTTAATTTCAAACTTTTCTACAATAATTTTTCACCGTGAAAACATTTTACACGTAAGAAATTTGGACCCCTCTCTTTCTACAAGAATTTTTCACCGTGAAAACATTTTACGCCTAAGAAATTTGGACCCCTCTCTTTCTACAAGAATTTTTCACCGTGAAAACATTTCACGCCTAAGAAATTTGGACCCCTCTCTTTCTACAAGAATTTTTCACCGTGAAAACATTTTACGCCTAAGAAATTTGGACCCTCTCTTTCTACAAGAATTTTTCACCGTGAAAACATTTTACACCTAAGAAATTTGGAGCCTCTCTTTACAAGATAATTAGTTTAACGTGATATTTTCAAAACTCTATTGACTTATTTTGGTGATGTACATTAATATAAAATATTTTTTATAATGTCTACGTAGGTGGACTTAGTGTTGTAATATTCACCATTCGTACTGAGGCGGAATTGGCATTGTCCTACTCACCTATTTCGGAACAGTGGCCGCGACTCGCTGGTTGGGTATTTTGAGGGAATAAACGATTTCTGTAAAGCTTCTTCGTTATCCAGGTATTGTGTCTTTGTGTTTCGATAACGGATTTCCCTGTGCAGATGACGGCTCATTTCGGATTTTTTAATTGAATTTTATATAATATTCAGTCTTGTTAGTTATGGGCATCTCATTATTAATGAAATTGATGGCAGTTGGGCAGTGGGAATGATGAATACGAGTAAAATACGATGTTTCCAGTGGAAATTGTGGATACAGGATATCTCTCAGATCACGTATAGGTAACTGAGCCTGTGAGGGAAGAGAAGGACGAGGCCCAGTCTTCGCTGTGAATGGATATATACATAAATATATATATATATCAGTCTTCGCTGTGAATGGATATATACATAAAAATATGTATATCTTGATATGGATGAGGGTATCTTTTAACAGGTAAGTGCAGGTTTTAAGTGGGTAGAACAGTTGGTGGCAGAGGCAGAACATGGATAGACGGTCAAGGGTTGAAGACAGCGCAAAAGCTGGCGAGTAGAATGGATTTAATTAGTTTACTCAGGTAGTGGGTGCCCACTTGCACGACCTCTGCCTTTCAATTGTAATACATCACTTTCCCCTCCGCAGTAGTAGGTCGCGTACTCGATCCCTGCCCCGGCCTTTACAGCCTTTGAAAATTCTTTATTCAAATCGCCCAACAAGCCGTGACTCTATTCAGCCGCAAGACTGTTGGGTTCTGTATTTATATATATATATATATATAAAACGCTGCCACAACTTTGTGTGCTGATTCATTGATTCCACGTTCTCTCACGCATACACAGAAACCTGCTCTGCTGCCTTTCTTCTTCTGTTGTAGGGCGGTTGCTGCATGTCAGTGACCTCAGCGTGCCTGCACTGCTTGGCTTCCTTTTCCGGCCTGCCAGTGCCAGCCCCAGCCCCAGCCCCAGCCCCAGCCCCAGGTCGTGCTTAAGATGTGCGCAATTTTCATATACGGCACAAGAGAGCAGGGAAGTGTTGAACGCTACGGTTTCAGAGACGAGAATGGAAAATCGCGTTCCAACCCGCTGACGTCTCTTTTTAAGCTTTGAAAACAACCACAGTGACCTTCTACGGGATTCGAACGTGAAACGTGGAAGTGTGATTGTCATGATACTAAGTCGCACGCTTGGTCGTAAATACTTAAACGGAAGGGAGAGTGTTTTCACCCTCGTTCCCTTTGGGAGCACGCATACCATCATTGCAATGGCAAGGACTTTGACAAAAAAAGTTAGGGCGAGATTAGTTTCCACCCACTCACCATCATTGGTGGCCACGTTTTCAAGTCAAAGGACAACTTAGTCGGTAGCCTTGATCCTAAAGGATTTCTAGGACCTTGGGTTGACCTTATCCTTTATCAAATTATTAAATATACCCATGCTCATCAAGAGGGAGAGGGAAAAAACCATAAATATTATGTTGAATTTTATGGCTAAGAGGAATTCAATGGTGGTTGGTTGTGTTCACTGAAAGTGAAATTATGTTATGTGAAAGTGTTGTGATCCTTTCCATCAAAATTCAAGTTTTCTAGAGAATATTCAAATTTCCTAAAGAATATTCATGTTTGTTTGTTATGTCAATGTATTTGTGATGGTTTGAATCTTGTAAGGTGGTAATTATGTTGATAAGTGAAAGCTTGTTTTTTTTCTTTTCATGGTTTGGATTGGATTGCCATTTATAGAATTTATGAGTTTGGTTTCGATTAAAGTTTCAATCATATTTATTGAAATGATATTTATTGAAATGATTTTTTTATTGAAGGAATTCTAATCATGGTTTGGATTGGATTGACATTTATGAAATTTCATAGTTTAGTTTGGATTAACATTTATGGAAATTTCAATAATATTTATTGAAATGATTTTTTTTATTGAAGAAATTTCAATTATTATAAAGTTTCTTCATCTTTATTGAAAAATATATCCTATAACTCTTCTTTATCATGAGTCTATATCTACATGACATGTTTTAAAAAAGATTTTTGTATTGAAGGAATTTGAATTATTGTAAAGTTTCTTCATTCTTGCTGAAAAATATATCCTACATAGCTCCTTCCTATCATGAGTCCATATCTACATGACATGTTTTAAAGGAAAATGTTAAGAGCTTAATTTGTTGTTGTTCTAGGTTTTGATCAATTTGTTTTTATTTTAGTTGTTTGACAAAGATAGTGATAATTTTAAGATTACTATTTAGTGAAAAATATTTTCATCTTTAAAGACTCGATCCCTCAAATCCAAAATTAAGATGGATCTATGTTAGTTCATATATATATATATATATTAGTTTATCCAACCTTAAGAAGGTAAGAAATTACTTTGATTTCTTTAAAATTGTGTCCATATACTTAAAAAAGTGTTGAGGAGCCTTGGGAGATCACCAAGGTTTTCATGACTTAGGAGGTTAGGAAGATCTCTATTATGACAAATATTTTTTAAATTAAGATCTAGTTAATATTGAAATATTTTATTTATAACCCACATTAAAATATTTTTATATGTTATTAATATTTTTTTAAATATTAAGTGTCAACTAGATATTGAACATTGGAAAAAAAATTACACATCTTCCTCATATTACACTATATAAAATTTATCACAATAACATAATAAAAGTATTCAAACAATATGAATTTTTAGTTTTTTTAAAAATTATTATAAACTCATAAAAAGAGATGAAAAACTCATAAAAACATTAAAAGCAATGAAAATGGACATTGTATCTTCATAAAAACGGTTTAAAGAAATAAAATTATGGAAATAGACATTGTACCAAACCATTAAAAAATTGTCAACTTGGTCTAAAATCATAATCCTCTAACGTAACTTCATTTTATAAATTTGTATATAAAATGTTCACACACCATTTACCTAACACGATATTGAAATTTAGACAACTTTATTGAAATTTACACACCAAAATTATCCACAATCGAACTTTTGGTTTTATCCATAAACCCGGGATAATAATTATAAAGAGGTAAAGTGTTTTATACCTCATTTCAATCTCTAAAGATAAATGATTTGGATGATTATAAGAACATTCTCCCCTCTATGTGATTGTATAATGGAAGAGAGTTGCATGCTTTGTGCCATTGTGTACTCTTGGTGACTATTTAACACCAAATGTTTTTGCATTATGCACATTTATGGTACACTAAAATCCTTATTGTTGATAATGGGGATTGAACATTGTAAATGTTTAATTTTTACTAAGTTATTATATGTTATTGTTGATAATGGGGATTAAACATTGTAACTGTTTAATTTTTACTAAGTTATTATATGTTTAGTTTTATGAAAATCTAAGTTACTTATATTATTATTATTTTTAAATTAATCATTTTATATTTAAAACTTTTAATATATAATATTGTAAAAGTGTTTTTAATCACTTTACATTTAAGAGATTTGTAAAAATTCTTATAGATAATGGAGATTGAATATTGTAAATGTCTAATTTTACTAAGTCATTATATGTTTCAGTTTTGTCAAAATCCAAGTTAATCATATTGCTACTTTAAACTGATCATTTTATATTTAAAACTTTTAACATATAATATTGTAACAGTGTTTTTAATCACTTCACATTCAAGAGATTTGTAAGTGTGAGAAAGCATTAAATTTTAATAATTCAAAGTGAATATTGAAAATATTAATAATTAAAAAAAATAATGTTATGATTTATAGTGATTTGTTATTATTATATGTAACTTTTTTATCATTATTATTATTATGTGTAATTTTACAATTTTGGTGTAAAAGGATTTATAAATATTATTTAATATGGTAAGTTTTTGTTTCAAAATGTTTTATAAATATTATCTAATAAGAAAGATTATAAAAAATATTAAAAAATATAGAATTAAAAATAAAGTTAATTTTTTTTCAAATTATGATTATTAAACAATTTACTTAAAATAACAAATGTTTATCTCAACAAATTCAATTTAAATGAAACTAAATTATTATAAAGTGAGATAATTCTCTCTAAACCTATAAATATATAAATAGGATTATGAGAATACATCTTTCANAACCTGCGATCTCGAGCTCCTGGAACCACCAGCGTACATCCGAAGCAGGAATCATCCGGATTCAATAAAGTTTTCTGTTGTTGTAGAGCAAGAAGTAGCCTGGGAAAGGGGAGGAGCAGGGTTGGAGGATCGATTCCCATGGCGGATATGGGCGACTGGAAACTGGCCGCTGACGTACCAGAAGCTCTCTGGGCTTTGTAATCTTCC
>SNQJ01S0004995.1:111005-147743 GCA_010110895.2 Picea sitchensis
AAATTCAACCCATTAAAAAAAAGATAATTAGAATTAATGAAATTTTCATCATCTTCAAATCAAATTAAAAATAATAATAATGAATATACAATATTTTTAAAAATTATAAAATGATTTTATTAAATTAGAAAATAATTTTTTAATGAATAAATATTATAATTGAAAGTTAAAAATTGAAATATGTTACTTCTATTTGACTCTGTAAATGGGAAAAATTAATCATTTAACATTATAAAAATAAAAATAAATATTAAATTTTAGTTTTCAATACAGTTTTAATGATCAATTTTGGAAATTGGTCATCAACGTATTAAAAATAAATATAATTAAAATTATAAATTTTTCACATTAATACAGTTTTCAAAACAATAATCGATACCAAATTTGGATGGTACACTGATGTAAAATGCTAAAATCACTTTAAGCTTGAGACCAAATATTAGGATCCAAGGAGTTAGCAATCATATCCATATCCAATGCCAATGCCAATGGCGATGGCTATGCCTTGTGATGATGGGGGTGGGTGCATGCATAATCATAATAATCAATCACCTGCTAAATATACTCCCTCCGTTTTTCCTTGAAATTAACGGAAACAGCGACACCAAGATTGCTGGGAGAAAATCCAAGACTGTTAATGGCCGAAACGGAGTTCTGAAGCCCCGTCATTGCACATACAACGGTGGTGCCCCGGAACGCTTTTCAAAACGTGCACACTCGTTAATGGCGGCCGAGTCTCCCAAGGCGGCGTCAGACGAGGACGGGGTTCTGGGTACAGCAGCCCAGCTTTGATTACGCCCACGACATATCTCTCTCTTTGAACTTTCACTCTCGCCCTGTCCATATTCCTCCTCCGGCGCTGCAAATCCCACTCCCATCCATTAACCTTAGGGGATCAGATCATATTCCACAGCCGTAGCCGTAGTCTGTAGGCTGTATTCCCTTAGAGATTCGAACCTGCGATCTCGAGCTCCTGGAACCACCAGCGTACATCCGAAGCAGGAATCATCCGGATTCAATAAAGTTTTCTGTTGTTGTAGAGCAAGAAGTAGCCTGGGAAAGGGGAGGAGCAGGGTTGGAGGATCGATTCCCATGGCAGATATGGGCGACTGGAAACTGGCCGCTGACGTACCAGAAGCTCTCTGGGCTTTGTAATCTTCCGCCGTATATTCAATCGCACATTGGCGATCATCTGGATCCTTCTATCCTCGCTGCCAATTCGTAATCAGGAGTAAGTACGAAGGCTTTCGTAGAATTTCGGGATATTTTTAGGGTGTTTTGCTATGGCGCAGCAACAGCAACAGCAACAGATCGGTGGCGGTGGCGGTGGCGGTGGCCAATTCGGAGATACGACTTATACAAAAGTCTTTGTTGGCGGCCTTGCCTGGGAAACTCAGCGCGAAACGATGAGGCGCTACTTTGATCAATTTGGAGATATTTTGGAGGCCGTTGTCATCACCGATAAGAACACCGGGCGCTCCAAGGGCTATGGCTTTGTGGGTCTTTTATTTCCTTGCTTTTAATCCTTCCTTTCCATTGTTTTCTAAATCGTATATCAATGAGGGGAGGGTTTCCTTGATAGTTTCAAATGAACTGATGATTTTAATGGGGGCTGACTTATTCAGCTGGATAGATGAATTTAGCTGTAAATGTTTTTCCTGATTCGATCCTAGGTTAAGAAACCATAACACTTGTCGAGGACTAAACGATTAGCTTAAAAGTTTCAAACAATAAAGCCTGGAGAATCGCAGATGATTTGTGGATAATATGATGGAGAAAAACAGTATGATAGCCTGAATGAATGAATCTTGGAATTGTTTGTTGTATGGTTGACACACACAGGTTACGTTTCGCGACCCGGAGGCTGCAAGGAGAGCCTGCGTAGATTCTGCGCCGATCATTGATGGCAGGCGAGCTAATTGCAACCTTGCATCTTTAGGCGCTAATCGTTCCCGGCCCTCTACACCCCAGCACGGTAAGCGTATGATATATATACTATACTTCGATTACATTACTTTTCCGTTTCTGATTGATTCTGTAAAAAGCGAACTGAACTGAACCATGGAGATCACAGCGATTTGCTTGACCATAAATGGATTTTCCAACGTATATACTGTCACTGTGTCACATGGGAAAACTTCCATTGTTTGGATTCATGTAACAAAAAGCTTGATGATGCAATTTGTTCTAACATCGAATTAATAAACGTCTTTCAGATTCCTCATACTTGTGTTCTAGTCACGTATACCTGAAGATCTACAAGCAGCAAATGCTACTTCATGATTGCTTATCATATCAATTGTGAAAACCAAAATTTATTTTTGATGTTCTGAAGTACAGTTTAGCGTTGGAACTCATCAATGGTTCTGTTTTGATCTTTATAGGAATCACTACAGTAAATTTGTTTGCAGAAATCTGTGATACACGGTTTGTGATTTAATCCTGAGCTTCCGATTTGTGTGACTAATTCAAGAATATACTGCATAATTAATTAGTACAGCCCTTGTCTGCAAACGTTTGGTGATCCACGTTCCCGTCAATGAGACAGATCCAAAAATAGCTTTCCTAATTAATACAACGAAGTCCATGACTGGCAGGCTTTTCTTCGATGTTCATTTATAGAAAACTGTTAGAATACAGTACCCGTTGTAGCTTTTTACTCAGTTTTGTTCTATTAATTGTCTCTATGACCAGGAAATCGGTTCAGAATCGTGAGTTCCTTTCAGACAGGCTTTCAGACTGCAGGCGGTGCATATCCTGGTGCACCAACTTTTGCTCAACCCACTCCCTATGCAGCAATCCAGCAAGGATTTCCTTATCAAGCATACGGGTGAGTAATTCCAGTGTGATCTCAGATGCCCATATCATATTCTTTTCAATTTTTTCATTTTCAGTTATGTTAAAATCTTTTGGATATAAATTATTATTAAGTTGGATATGCATCTTGTATATACCACATAAATACCTCTATATTAATATAAATACCACTTTATTAACATGAAATCATAATTGTTAACACTAATGAAAATGAAGTATATCAGATCATAATTATTAACAATAATGAAAATGAAGTATACAATATCATGCTCATGATGTTTTTCATGTTTCAGGTACTCTCCTTACTCGACGGACTACACTTATTCCCCGGTGGGTACAGTTGAAATTAACTTCAGTCTATACATTTTGAATCATGGTTCTGTGAAGAGAATTTTGACAATCTTTTCTTCATGATCTGCAGACATATTACAACCCTTATGGAGGAAGTCAATTCCCTCTTTATTGTGGGCCTGGAATGATCTCTGCAAGTCCTGCTGCATTATATCCATATTTCCAATTCACCCAGCCTGTGCAAAGTACCAGTCCTGGATATCCTCAGGCCGGGCAGAGTTACAGCATGCAAGTTCCTCAAATAATGCAATATCCAGCTCCTGCTACATTGTCAAGCTTGCCACAACAATACGGAGGAGGAATGATATCAATCCCAACTGCAGTCCCACCTACAGGTGCAGATCATTTAATTTCCCAATCCAATAATTTATCATTTCAAAGGAAGATCAATTAATCGTAGTAGAGAATTACTGAAATCTGTAACAGTGCAACAGGTATGACACTTGCACTGCCAGCAGGTGGGGTTGGTGCTTCAGCGCAACAACATTATCAGATTCAATCTCAGTATACACTACCGTCTAGGGGTGCAGTCTCTGAACAGCCTTCTGTTTAACGTCATGTAATTAAACTTATACTGACAGCTTGTGTTTATTACACAATACCTACTAGTCAAGTCATGTCATGCAGTATGGTCTAACATGCCCATGGAGCAGAATCTATTATTTTGCTCTTAATCATAAATCTCCCAGCTCTGCAGTACACTGCCCAACGCAGCTTGTGCTGGAGGGGAGGCTTATCGTCGTCATGATATTATTCCAGTTGCAGTGAGTCATTTTATGTCATCATCCCCCCAGTGACCTCAAATTCATGAGGGAGTCCTTTCTTCCTCCATGGCAGTACTACTCTGCCTGCCTGCCTTTGTATTTGTTTTCGACAGTACCGTCCAAGGGCAGAAGAGTTCATTAATTAACAGATCCAACAAACCAACCAACCCTATACTCATCTGATCATGACATTCCCGAGAATTTTTGTTTGTGATTCGACAGATAACCAAAAAGCTGGTGCAGATACTATTGTTGGCATTCAGCTTGTCAATCTGTCGCGACATATAGCGGAACATAACTCCATATAGATTTTGGACATAGGTACACCTAATATTATCCTTATTCCATACATACATTCATTTGTTTAGTAATATTGATCACGTCCCTTCCAAGGGATATTCATTTTGTACTGTTCATGCATTATTGATTTCATTGTATTAGAAGACCAGGCCAAGCCAGACCAGGCTGAAGACCAGCACTGGGCACTGACACATTCATTCCAGGCCTCAGCAGAGAGCACTTTTATATCTCTGACTAGGCCACCTTCATTCACATGTTTAGTCAGTGACAACAGCCAGCTATGCTATGCTAGTTGTACTAAGCATATTAATTGTTCGAGCACTGCTCACTCTCACTCGTCATGTACTGATGCCATGTTTTAATATAAATATATGTTTCAGCATTTAGGTTACTCGGTTGCACCGTCCTATCTTCATTTCTTTTTAATATATGTTCTAATGAAGTTCTGATAGATTTATATTTACATTTACAACCATAGTGCTAATAACTCTGCCTTCGATTGTATAAATTTCTCAACTGCTGTCGGGTGCAGTCTCGACTTTGCCTCATATTGCATACAGCAACACAGTTAAAATACAAGTAACAGTCTCGACTTTGTCTCATATTGCATACAGCAACACAGTTAAAATACAAGTAACATTACAGTGCAGATTTTGAAGTAACATAATTGGAGGATTTTACGATTCCACATCTAGTTGTGGGAATTCATTCTTGAGATATCAGGAAACTAGCTCACAACCCATACGCGATCATTGATGCCTTCTTCCTGTATTTTTTATTTATTTATTCAAATTTTGTAAGGTGTTAATGGAATTTGTAAAATTCCCTGTTTGTATGTTTGAATTTAAGTTACCTCATTATCAGATTGGAAGGAATCAATACTGCATTATTCAGTCCATTTTTAGCTTCAATTTCAAGTCTCAAACATTGAATTGGAGGAGCACTTCCCCATTAGAGACTAAATGGTTTGTCTCTCCTCATCATAAGTATGTTTGTATAATGAATTTAATACATGTCTTTTAATAATGAATTTAATACATGTTTGAATATCACATTTGAAGTTGAAGTTTTGCTCTCTATAATGAATTTGATGTTGTGATACTTGTATAATGAATTTGAATGTGTATCTGATTATTACAATTTGAGATTCTTGTTAAAACATAAATATCACATTTTTAAGAGTTTGTTTTAAAAGATAAAATACAAAAATATTATTTTACTTTAAAAATTTATAAAAATATGGAAATTTAATTTTAATAAATAACAAATATTTTGATGTAGTTGTAGATGTATTAATTTAATATTATTGATTTTTATTTTAAATATTAAAAATAGTTTAACTTATTCTTAATGTTTACAATAAAAATTAATCAATTATAATTTTGATGTTAAAATTGGATTTCAAAATAAAAATGTTTAAAAAATAATAATAGAAAAGAATAAATAAGATTTTAGACGATGTCAATCATAAGGGTAAATAGTTTTTTTTAATGTTAAAATTGGATTTCAAAACAAAAAATGCTTTAAAAGAACCAATAGGAAAAGATAAATAAGATTCAAGATGATGATGTCAATAGTAAAGGTAAATAATTTTATAGGGAAAGAAAAGCAAAAAAAAATGATCATATATTTGACTTATTTCTTTATAGGTTTACTATTTCAAGTCATTGGTTAAATGTGGAATTAGATTTTATTTCCAATGAATAAACATTTTACATACTTTTGATAGGTAGGTCCACAGTGAGATACTGAAATTCACTTTACATACTTTTGATAGGTCACAACGAGATACTCAAAATACATGAAAAAAAATGTATTTTTTTTTTGCATTAAAAACATTTATTTTTCATGTATTTACTATGAGCTTATCAAAAGAATGGAAAGTAATAAAGTAATAAGTTAAAAACATGATAATTAATAAAGTAATTTTCTTTATTTCTTTTTGAAAATTTATAACTCTCATTTTATTATGTTTTAATTATTATTTTATTATTTTCATTAATGGAGCTAATTTTTAGAACCACTTAGTTATAAGTATAGATTCTTAATTAGGCCTTATATATTCCTAATTATATTTTATAGATTCATAATTAGTTACAAGTCTTGTAAATACTTAAATAAACCTTTAATTATAGTATTTTGTTATAAATCCCAAAATAGGCTATGAAAACTCTAATTAAGCCCTAAATGTATGGTTTAGAGACTAAATCCCTAGCCTATAGGAGGGCTTGGACCACATCCTTGTTATGTTTAATCCTTAAAATTGAAGGTATATTCTTCATGTAAGGAAAATATTATATTAATTATAATGCGCAAGGAAAATATTCTATTCATAAGGTTTATTTATAAGATTTGTACCATGGTTAAGTCTACATACATGGATTTTAAGTTCTTAAAATACATAGTTTATTGGTTGAATCCTTTATTTTCATTCTTATATGTTATGTTGGGTCAAAACATTCATCCTTGTCATACCCAATCCTTGAAATCAAGCCTATATTCGTCTGAAAGGATTTATGATTATGTATATAGACTAGACTTGTATCATAGTTAAGGGATCCATTCATCGATTCTAGGCACCCCAAAACATGGATTAGGGGCTAAATCCATTGTTTTGACACAAAAGCACATGTTAGCTTAGAAGAATCAACCCTATTGTGCCAAATTGAAATAGAGCCTCTACCACCATTAGAAGGTAACACTTTCACGTGTACAACTATATCATTGTTAAAGGCTTAATACACGGATTATGAGTCTAAAAAATTCATATTGTGGGTGAAATCCCTAATTTTTGGCTCAAAACTATGTTCAAGTGAGCCCCAAAATCATGAATTGGGGGTAAATCTCTAGTTTTCAACCCCAAACCATGAATTGAGCCATAAAAACCATGATTGTCATACCTAATTAACCTAGAAAACCACCTATATATCTCTTATAAAGAAAAAAATTCCATCTATAGGTCACATACTTTAGTTAAGGGCACCACACATGGATTTTTAACCCTTAAATATTGATTAAGGGCCTAAATATCTATAGTGTTCAACCTTGAATCATGATCTAGTGTTCAACCTTGAATCATGACTTTGTACAGAAAAACCATTTCTATGGTGTTGAATCTATAAAATTAATTCCATATGCTTTTAATACATCAAATATACTATCTATATGGACTATATCATGGTTAAGGGTCCATGCATGGCTATTGAACTTTAAAATCCCTAGCTTAGGATATAAGAACCATTCCTACTACATAGGATTGAAAATTGGCTCTTTAATCCTCCACAAGAAAAATACTCATTGGATTGTATTTATTATAGATAAATAAATATCTTGAAATATTTATTATAGATATCTTGAAACAACAATTTGAGATATGTGTTTAAACTTCTTTTTTTAAATCAAGATTGGAATTAAAGATATATATGGAAAGAAGATAAAACTAACAAAGTTATGGTGTGTTTTTGCTAAATTTATATAGTAACTAACATAAATTCACCTAAATCACCACACTCCCCTTACTACATAGCAATTATGTGTGTAGAGGGATTAATCGAGATTGGAATTAATGATATATATGGTTCAAGATAATTGGAGTGATTTGGTTTTTGTGTGTTTTGTGAATTAATGATATATATGGTTGAAGAAGGTTCGAGTGACTTAGTTTTGGTGTGTTTTTGTTAAATTTATATAATGATTTGAACTTAAATTTACCTAAAACATCACACCTCACATTAAAAGGTGTAGCTAGTGAGTTCTTCCTTAGATTTCATATTAATTATTACTAGTTAGAGCTCAAATTTATGGAAATAACTAAAATTTCAAAATGAAAGAACAACCAAATAAACACACCATCCACACAAATGAACACAAGATATAGCCTAGGAAACCTGATAAACAAAAAAAACTATCTAGAAGGTGAGACATATGCTCTTCTCTTTTTTCTTCAGTTACGAATGAAAGTACAAATAAAGGAGCACTCACTATGAAGTTGTCATTGACAATGTGGCTAGAATGGTTGATGCATGATCTTCTACCTTCTTTGTTATTCTCTAAATCTCACTCCTAGATTCTCTTCTCAACTATAGAACAAGTACAAAGTTAAAAGAATGTAACCCCTTCACTTCCTAGTGGCCTAGTATATAACATAACCTAACAACCATCTAGGGTTAAGGTTAGGGTTTTTTCATGCCTCAACCCTGAATTCATGTTAGGGTTTTGGACCCTCTAAAATATTCTTGAAAGTACACACATGAATAGCTTCACATGTGTGAATAATGGGGGATGATGTGACATCCACTCCATACCATGGTGGTCAACAGGGTAGCCCAACTTGTGGGAGGAAGAACTTTCTCATATGGGTTTCAATTGAGGTGTTTTTCAAACCATTAGAAAGCTCAATGTGTATAGAACAACATCGAAGAGTGATGTGTATAGAACAACATCGAGGAGTTGGGAAATATAATCACAAAATTTTGACCCCAAAAAGTGTTTTTTGATGCCTCAAACTAGCTATAGAAGGTTTCAAACCCCAAATCTCGAAACTTGGACCTATCACTAAAATGGGCCCTACAAGCCTATTCCTCCATTTTTTCATACTCATCAATGATCATGTTGCCTAGCTTGAGTTCAAAGAACTCTTTCATCTTTCTGTCATAATATCTCTTAGTCAAATACTTCTTCTCGAAATACCTCTTGAATTCCTTCCAAGTGATATCTTTCTCTCTAATGTGTTGCACCTGCACAAGTTGATCCCACCACATGGATGTTTTCCCTTTCAGTTGATACATCGCAATTCTTGCTTCTGCATGTGAGGAATAGTTCTGTAGTTGGAAGTATTTCCTCATACCGAGCAACCATGTTTTAATGTGTTCCTCCTTCTGATCTTCTCCATCAAACGTAGGAGGCTTAATCTTGTTCATCTCTCCCTTCAATTCATCCACTCCAGATCTCCTATGCTTTCTGGTAGGAGATGGGCTTGAACTACTGTGTGTCCTTCTCTTGGAGCAACCTTGGGAGTGATGATGGTGTCTACCCACACTCCTTGACCTTCTTCCCTCTGAATTATGGTGATTCCCTATTCTGATTGAGTCACTCTCCTTGTCCAACTTCTTTTCTATTCTCTCCAAACTCTTTAACAACTTTATGTTGAATTCTCCTTATTTTTCCTAAGCTTTTCTAATCTTTTTGCTATCTTCATGACGAGTTTGGGAATCTTTTTGCAATCCTTCAATGATCTTCCTTATGTTTCCTTCCTTATCTATCTCTTCTCCATGTCCATTGGAGTTCGATCCTTCAACTCCCAAATGAACATCCATTCCCTTTGCTTCGTCCTCGGAACTGGAAGCAGTCCGTGCCCTTTCCATTTATTTTGCACTCAGTGGAATTTCTATTTGGTTCTAGTGCTCATTAAACTTCTGCAAACACAATGTCCAGACAACCAGAATTTTTAGGTCATTATTCCTTAACAAATCCCACAACATTCATCAACAAATTGATTCAAGAAAACGTTCAGTTTCCATGAATTTTTTTTTCGAGCTCTGCTCGACTTTGTAGTGCACTCAGGCCTTAGCCCCTTTCTCTCAGCTTCCAAACCCACTCAACCATGGTTCGTGACCAAGCACTAGATCTCAAGGTCCTCTAATCAGAACTTCGGGGTTTCGAGATTTCGATTTTGGAGGCTCTCACACTCACTTCCCTCTCCAACTCCCGACTTTTGAAATTTTGACCTTTCTAGCCACCCAGCCCACAACATAGCTGTCACCAACCAGGGTGGTGACATGTGTTTCTCTTAATAAGGTCCATGTCACCCTAGGCGACGCCCTCCGACCCCACTGTGTCTACCTTTTCCTTCGGGGCCCACTGGCATGTGGCACACATCCCATGGGCCCACACCCATCCAAGTGACATCAACCCGACCCACTACTTCAGCTCTTCGGTATTTCACAATTTCGGGCTCCGGGAGTTTGCGCATCAGCACATCCCACTTCTCCCGACAACTGAACTCCCGAAATTACCCTCTGCTCTTCTGCTCGATCCAACGGTCGAGATCTTGTTCCCAGATCTATAGTGTAGATCTTCTCGGGACTTTGGAGTTTCGGGTTTCGGGGGTTTGTGCCTTAGTGCACCCTGCTTTTCCCAGCAACCCAACTTTCGAAAGGTTTCTCGGATATCCTCCCGACACCTTCTCTGGATCTATGGTCATAAGGGTTTTTCCTTTCCTTCCGAACAGATCCTACGGCTCCAACACCCCAAATGTTGAGTGCTCTCTCTCACTTCGTGGTCAAATACCATGCCGGATGTGGTTTTATTCTATCGCTACTCCTCCTGAACTTCGTAACATGGCCAAGTAACCCCTTGGCACTGAGAAACAATCTAAGGTTTGAAATTAGTTCTCTAGACACAATTTCCTCTCAAAACCTTGGGTCCGAAGACCACTTATTCGGCCCATCTAGGCTCAACGTTGAAACCTTGTGCTCTGATACCATATTGTAACATCCCCGACCATCAACCCACTTGCCGGGAAACGTTACTACACAGAAACATTCTCATACTTATGTAGTATGCACTTAAATGAACTTAAATGGCTTAACAGAGTAAACATATAATTACTGCTAACATACAAAATTAATGGAATCAACAGTAATATCATTGCAACATAATACATGATAATATTGCAAGCATCACACACATGCATATACTTATCTTTAAAACTGTAGTAACTCCACCAACCACGTGCAGACCTTCCACGAACCTCCCAGCCTTAGACCACGTTGCTCGTCACGCTCAGCAGTGGGTCACCCTCAAGCTGGGACTAAGCTCCAGCCAAGGTAAGGGAATCCTAGACTAGGCTGAGGTTACAGGAAAATTGCACAGAGAAATCAGAAGGATTCTCTCTAGGAGCCTTCTTACGCCCACTACTCACAGACTCTCAATCCCCACATGTCTATTCTGCCCAGGAGTATACACCTTCAAAAACACAGTCCATCGGTGCTTCACCTCCCCTCTCAGCCTCAGCAATAGGCTGGATCAGGAATTCTTCGAACTTCGTAGCTGGTGCTGGACTCTCTCTGGAAGGACACCACTTCCCCAATAGACTCCCTCACCTAGAGAGAGTTTCTCACAGGTCTGACAACCTCCCTCTTCTACCATGGGCCTGACAACCCAGTTCTTCCACCAGTTTCCAAATAAAATCCCGCAACTTTAGGATGACAACAACGTCAACATCTTGGGTTAACTCGCAGGTGACAATGGCAACAGGAAAATGAGGCGTGGAAACAAGAAACGACAATAGGTCACTAAGACACAACACGGTTCAGGTAACACCGGTTTTAGGATGCGTGACAAGCAATTCACGCAGAGGTCAAACATAAACTCAATAGTTCGGGCAGAGGATCTATCGCCTTCTCAAGAAAACATCATAGGCTTCGGGTTTCAGAGCTGCGTGAGGCTTACAGAACTCAGACGCAGAGATCCCTCGGTTCAGACAGTGGATGACAGAATGGAGGATGAACCCCCATCTTGACTCAATTATTCGGTTAAATTGCATGTGCCTGGGCTGACACATGTCGCCCATGAGGCTGTATGCACTCCATCGACATGCCTTCCCTTTTGCACACATTCTTCCTTCCAAGAACTTAGGATAAAAAAAAACATACATTTCACATAGCTTTTGTAATAATAATAAATTATTATTCCTAAGGACTTAAGCCCCTAAGCTTAGCCCCTCTTTCCAACCTTTCAGCCCCTTTTCCCTTACCCACCTTGTGGAAGCTTAGTCCCCCATCACTCTTTCTTCGTGGTCGGTCTGCACACAATGATGTTTAATCTTTATTAATGTTCTGCATATTACATATACAAAAACAGGCTCCTGGCCTTTAACACTTAGGCTCTCCGGCCTAATAAACACATAAGCCTACCAACTTATCAATACTCGGCTCACCAGCCTACAAAACATGATTACAACAGGGCTCGTCCTTGGGGATATTACACCCCATCCACTTGTAGTGTTTAGTTTGTTGAAGTTTACTCTGGACCTACAAATATTGCAATGGCTAATGATTAGAGTGGATGATGGTTTCCTTTCCCATAAAATAATGCTTCCACTTCTTAACAACTTGAACCAGGGCATAGAGTTCCTTATCATACATAGGGTAGTTTAGGACTCCTCCATGAATCATTTCAGAATGATAACATATCGATTTATCTCCCTGCATCAAGACTGCTCCCATATCATATCCACTTGTATCCATCTCCACTTCAAAAGGATTTTGCAAGTTAGGCAATGCAAGAATTGGTGCTCGACTGATCTTCCATTTTGGTTCATCGAAATATTTTAGTTGATTCTTTTCGCACTGGGAACTGTCACCATAAATGCATCATTCATCAATAACATAAATGTATCTAATGAATTGCATAAACCAAAAAGAATTATTATCCATTCATACAAACCTTGCCTTGTCTTGAAGGCAATCCTCTAGGTGTCTTCTTCTTTAATTCATACCTGGAGGTATCCCAATTTGAGATCCAACTTGGTGAAGTACTTAGCATGCTACAATTGATTTGACAAATCATTGATCCTAGGTAGAGGGTGTTGATTCTTGAGGGTGATCTTGTTCAAATCTCTATAGTCGATACACATTCACCAAGTCCCATCCTTCTTGGGTACTATGATGATAGGAAACCCACAAAGAGAGGTGCTTGGTTGAATTACTACCTGCTTCAACAATTGCTGCAATTTTATATTCACTTCATTTTCTTCCAATACAGATTATCTATACAATCCAATGTTTAGTAATGGGGAGTTAGATAACAACTGTATCTCATGCTCAACTTCCCTCTTAGGCGACAACCCTTTAGGATCCTAGAATACTCATATGTACACCTAAAAAACTCCTTCAATTGATGTTTTTTTCTCTTTGGTACATCCCTCCAAGGATACCTTTACTCTTAAATTCATCCCCTAGTTGATTTTCTCTTAAGAAAAACAATACAAATATTTTACTAGAAATAATCAACTTTTTGGCTTAGTTAGCACTTACTAAATAGATCTTGAATTGACCATTGTGTGCATCAATGATGAAAGAATTCCCATCCTTTATTGGGGGATATTGGTTTTCTCTCCCCATGAATATCTCATCCCTCATATACATGAGGGGCTTCCAAACACTACACCACACACATCAAGGGGTACTACGTCTACCTCCACTTCATCAATAAAAACTGCACTTATAGAAAATTTTATATTACAATGTTTAGTGACCTTGATCTCTACATCCCTATTTACCCATCCCAAAGGATATGGGCTCAGATGATTATGAACTTCCAAACCAAGCTTGTTGACTAGATTGTTTTCTATGAGGTTTGCCTATGAACTGGAATCGAATAGAGAATCCACCTTGGTTTTGATATGGAAGAGTGTTGTCATCTCCTTCTCTTCCATATGATGAAGGCTACTCAAATTCAACTCCTTGTACAATGTAATGTAGACACTATTCCCATATACATTTGAGATGATCTCTACTAGGTTTCCTAAGTCCATGCCTAATAGGTTCTTCTTCTTGGAATTCTTCTTACAGTTCTTGGGATTCAAATTTGGATGCAGTTTCCAACCCTTATATTGAGTGTGACCATCAATATTAGAGTGGTTGTAGTAGTTGTTCGTATCCTTGCACGGATGTGTAGTGGTTGTCATTTTCTTTTCATTTTCTTTCCACATCTTCTTCCCCTCCTCGGAAGCATCTTGGTGGTATTTTTGTTTAGAACCACTTGGTTGTCCTTTCTTATGGCCTATGTTCTCTAGGTATTGTTCTTTCACATATGCCTCATCAACTATGGAACCATATTTAAAAATAATCACTTGCTTCCATGGATTCCTGTGTAAACTCCCTATATACTTGAGGATCACATATGGGTTCTTTGGATATATACCCAACATAATCACCATTTTCCTGAACTCGATGCTACACTCTTGCACAATTTTCCTTTGCCTCTACCTAAAGTAATTATAATGGATTCATGATTCCTTTACCTACCCAATGAGGTAGAACTTGGATTTGATAAGGGTTTTAAACACCTCCCACTTAGTTATCGATGGATCACCCTCTAGCCTAAGTGTCTCTAAGTGGCTTTCCACTAGGTTAGTTCATGGCCCTCTAGTTTTAGTCAGGAAAATGAACACACCACCCACAAAAATGAATAGAATATGTGACTTGGGAAACCCAACATAGGAGAAAAACTAACTAAAAGGTGAGGTCTATTCTCTTCTATATTTTCTTTAGTTATTAAATAAAAGTACAAAGAAAGGGGTACTCACTATGGTTTTTTCTTTGACACTATGACTTGAATGGATGTTATAGGATATTTTACCTCATCTCTCAATGTCTCATGTTCTCAAATCCCAATCCTAGATTCTCTAATGAACTATGGAACAAGTACAATGCTAAAAGAATGAAACCCCTCCTCTTCCTAGTGGCCTAGTATTTAACATAGCCTGATACTCGTCTAGGGTTAGGGTTAGGGTTTTTGCATGCTTCAACCCTCAATTAATGTTAGGGTTTTGGAGTCTCTAAAATATTATTGAAAGTACACACATGACTAGCCCTACATGTGTTAGTAATGGGGGTTGATATGGCATCCACTTAGTACCATGGTGGTCAACATGGTAGGTCAACTTGTAGGAGGCATAACTTCTGCATATGATCTTCGATTAAGGTGATTTCAAAACCATTGGAAAGATATCAGTGTGTAGAAAAATTTGGAGGGGTTGGGAGTTATGCTTGAAAAATTTTCACCCCCAAAATTTCCATTTGATGCTTCAAATTGAACATGGAAGGTTCTAGACCCCAAAACTCCAAACTAGGACATGGCAATAAATGGGCCATGCTATCATAGGATTTGTACTTGTACAAATCCCACCACAAGTAACCCAAACCTTTAATAATTATAGAAGATCCCACCACTACCACCTTCATAGATGATTTTAGAGGATAAATTCCTCCAATGGGATAATTTTCCATGGTTTCCCCCAAAAAAGATTCACCAATTTCCATTTTTTGTAAAAACCATTCACCCAAATTCCACAGAATAAAATTATTTTACCTTAAAAATCGTCGAAATTTTATAGAAACTATATAAAATCCTTAGAAATTTGAATATTTTTACAAAACTATCGCCAAACATTTTACATTTTTCATATTAAGGACTAGTAAGATTAGCCCATATTTCTACATTTTAATATAAATTTTCATCCTTAAAATTATCCTCGGTCACCTTAGTAAGAACTTCCCACTTTTTAGTGATGGAAGAAGTCCACCACAAGGGAGACTTCCTTTGTGACCTTAAGGGATCAAAGTAGCAAGTATAGTATCCAAGCCTACCACCTTCTCTCTTGATCACCGAGTAAAGGTAAGAGGTATAAGGTTGTTTGAGTACCTTCCCGTAATAAGAACACTTTATAGAATGTATATGATTATTTAGAAGTTCAAACAAGAAATAAATACCTTGGAGCTTACATACCAGTGAGGTCTGTAAGCTCCAAGGTACTAGTTGGTTTTTAGATCCCTCTCGTAGAGAATGTGATGAAGTCGATAGGAAGAGATTTTTTGAAGGGGGGCTTTAAAGTATCCCCCATCAATCGACATGAAACATACACTGAGAGATCATGTGAAGAGATAGAATCACCAAGTACAATGAGCATGCAAAAGGGTTAAATTTTAGCTCATGTAGAGAGAACGAGTGGCTTAACAACATGCTTCTACATTCCAAGCGGATGGAACTGACCTAAGCAACATGAGTGCAAATGGGTACTAGAAGGTGAAGTCCACTCATAGCAGCGGTTCTCTCCATGGGTATGGGGTTACAAAACAGAGGCCAAATAATTCAAGAGGAAAGTGGTCAAGTGTTACGTCAATAGTGGTAAGAGCGATCAAGAAAACAACAACGGAACAATATGTAGCATGACATGAGAAACAAATATATAGGAGACCATAAAGCAACATCAAAATGTAGGAAACCCCTCGAGATATGGGCATAATAGAGATGAAGAGAGAAGAATGAGGCTCAATAATCAAGTCATGGTGGGTCTACAGGAGGGTTCCTAGGCCTACTAGAAATTGTAGCATGGGAACCAGATGGAAATCGAGATGATAACTAAGGCGCCCATGAAAGGTAGGAACTATTGTGAAATTTACGATGTGAAAAAAGGAGAGGATAATGTTGCAACTTGACAGGACCAAACCTATGGCACAATATCGACAAAGTCAATGGTTAATAATGCAAAATATAGATGCAAGAAAAAACTTATCCCTATATGCCAGTTCAAGGAACACGTACCTCAAGTTTAGTGGAAGTCGCCATCTTTTCAAAAAGAGTCCCTTTTATCCATATCAAGACATCAAAACTATGTTTTGGGGTCAAAACGAGTAGTGAAATATGTTGTTCCTGAGATTAATCCTAAGGATCAAAGAGTAATGTCAGGCATCAAGAGTGTTTAAAGAAAATGTTCTAAATGAGTGATTTTCTTACCTTTAATTCTATAAGAAATGATCTTTAAATGAAATTAGTAATAGGACAATACAGAGGTTGTATTCCATTTTATGATTCACAATTATAATATCAAATGGTGTGAAGGAAAGTTACAAAACTATTAAACAAAGCTAGGCATCAATTGCATATGAGTCTCAGCTTGTTTGCAGCGAAAGAAAAGTAGAGAAGGCCCCCTTGAACAAGATATGAAATGTAGTAATTCACGCAGAACGCAGGTCTTGTTTTACTCACAGTAAATACAAGGGAAAAGTTGCTTACCTAATGAATTGTTGATATAATATGATCACAGTAGTTGTAATACTAAATTGCAATCAATCGCTTTTCAAGGAATTACATAAAGAAATTCAGAGAAATGAAAATACAGAGGAAACACATAACTCAAACTGAACGAAAATTAGAATCTCTATCTGCACTTGTATTAATACTCAAAAAGAGAGTTTCTCTATTACATCCGGCAAGAAGCAGCCTCAAATATATATGAAATGTATCTATTTATACAAAAATTATCACAACTCAAAAACCATTGGACTTCATACAGTATCTCCTAAAAATAGAATGTAATTTGAATGAAACGATAGCATGCAGACATTGTTTGAGCTGGTGCTTTCATCTGTCTCTTGATCTTCTCGCAGATGCACTCATTTTCCTTTGTTCTTTGAATTGGGCACACATGTCCATTGAGGCCACCATAATCATTTGTTTACTGTCCTCGTCATCTGATTCCATTGCTATCTATTCTTCAGATGCGTTTACTGGAAAAATAATATCAGTTGAAAATATGGGGGGAGCGATAATGTGACAGGTATCTCAGTGTTGGATCGTTATGTGATGGCTAACAATTATGAGAAAGAGTAACTTCTCACGAATAGAATAATGTGGGGAAAAGTGTAAGTGGTGAGGTAAACAAGGGAACTGACGTGGAAGGTGTGACAGGATGTAGAGTGAACGGGGTACATGACATGGATGACAGGTGTTGATCCAGTGTCCCTTTATGTTTCTCTATTTTGCGGGGGCGTGAGGGGGTGGTTTGAAGTAACTCGATTTTCATCCCGCAATGCACTTGGTGATGCCACGTACCCCCGAGAGAAAACCGTGGTTTAAATTGTGGGACCTCCCTTCGAAATTAAACCCCGCCCAACTTCGCCCCCCGTAATCGCTCTCAGCCGCTGATCTCCACGATCCACTAAAATCCGACTGTCAATCTTCGCAAAGTGAGATAAGTGCCCAAAGTTAATATGAGGTCACAACTCTTGGTCATATGTAGAGAAGATAGAGCGAATTTCGTGCAATTCTTGTCCGTCGATATGAGCGGGGGAAACGTGTCAGACGATCCCCATATTTGGCTATTTCACACTTTGGGGGGGAGGCAAGCAGTGTTGAGTAAAGAACTTCTGAAGACCCAAAGCCCATCTGGACTGTTGATCGAAGTGGACATGTGGCAGGAGGTCCTGTACTTTGACAAATAACCACTTTGGAAGAATAACCACTTCGAAAGAAATATGGATGTGTGAAGCAAGAACTCCCGAAGCCCAGAGTTTGGAAGTAAATATTCGTCGTTGAAATCAAGAGGAAACGTGGCAGGAGATCCTATACTTTAGAGACTTAGCACTTCAGAGATTTTCACCTCGGAATGCATGAAGCTTGGAGTTCCGAAGTAAATTGTAGTCATCCAATATCAAAGGACAAGTGACGTCAGATCTTCCACTTCCGGGACTTAGTGCTCCAGAGAGTTTGTGCTCCCTTTTCTATCTATTTAGCCCCTCCCCTGCTATATTTGGTCCTTTTCTTAGTTTATCCAGCTTCTGAATTGATTTATCGTTCCACTAGATTCTGAAATCTGATCCATCAAGTTTTCTTGCAACTTTTTGTGGCACCATAATCCTTAAGAAAATAAGATTATCCTGTCTATAACAAGAGAGGTCTGTAATTTTTTCAAATAGATAAAACTTGCTAATTGCGAAAGGTGAAAATGAATTCGAAATCGAAGTGCTTTTATTTAAACAAGATTCATTGATCTTCGTATAACCTTACTGACGAAGAATTTATTAACATTAATGGAGATATCTACCTGGTGATCCGCACTCCTCGTTTGAATCATTATCCTTAATTAGTCATAAATTCCATCAATATTTCGACGGTTCGCGTTCGAGAGTTTTAGATGTGACAGAGTGGGAAACTCCCGAATCCCAAATTCGCGGAAAGATTAATCTCTAGATAATAACTTTTAAAACCTTAATTAATCATGTTTAAAATGGTGCGTTAACTTCAAGTGTTTCAGGAGTTCGGACTTCGGGGAATTTTAATGTATCTCAAGAGGAACTTCCCGAAACCCGAAACTGCGAAGCAATTAATTATCTAGTAATTGATCTTAAGTCTTAATTAATCGAACTGCATAGTCATTAATTATCTCTTGATCATGATTAACTTAATTATTTAACATTCAATACTTCAACATTTTGATATTTCGGTGATTTTTGAATTCATTCTTTGTTAAAGTTCCAAAGGATCATCTCCCGTAGTGACATGTTATAGATGACGTCATTTTGGATGACATGTCGAGGAAAGAGAGGTGCCACGTGTTACTTGGAATCGTGTGAATCCTCCAATGAAAATGTCAAAAATGGGTGCCACGTGTCAACTCAGGAAAGAATCAAAAGTTACACGTGTCTTACGACTTGTGCCTTTAAAAGTGTTAGGAAAATTCATGAGCAGATACCTTCAGGTTTCATATTTTTTATTGTTTAGACTTATTGAAACATCTGAAGTGCGAAGCTCCAAAGCGACCGTTAGAGATTTACCTCTTTAAAACTTAGGCGTCTCCCGAACTCCGGAGGTTATTAGGATCATTCTATCAAAAGGGGAAACTCATCAATGACAAATATCATGCACGCCTTTTTATTAACTAACCAGTAATGAATTTGATTTAAAATTAAAAGGTCATTTTCTAAGTTTTTGCTTTCTTCAGGTAAAATTTTATTTTTCATGAGGTGAAAAAAAATATAAAGCTCAAAGGTTTAGAATTGTATGTGTTCCAACATAGGCTCCATCTGGGGATTGCGTCTCCCCGTGAGACGCGGAAGAGCAGTAGACCGAGTGCCTTTATTGGGAAAATGGAGTCATTATTGCATTTTGGAAAACATTTTTAGGAGTTAATCATACAGAGAAAAAATGAACTTCAACCGAATCTCAGAAAACCTTCAAACACACCTAATTATTGATCTCAAGTTAGGCTATTTAAAATTTCCCTTTCCTAAAACTGAGTTTGGATCTATTTAAGATAATCAAAACAAATTTAACCGAAATATCATACTTCGACCGACTTCGTTCACATCAACGTTAAGTAGATGTAATAATTTATTTAGGGAATCCCTCGTTGGTTCAGAATGTAATATTACCGGAAAGAGAACTAGATGTCAAAGTATGTTATGTAGATATGTATGACAACCGTGCATATATAATAGATATTGCTTCACTGCCATCGAGCTTGTTCAGTACCCCGGTGAAGTTATCTACTTCTCCCATTGAATTTCCTTCACCACTTCGATAACACTTTTGAATTTTGCTGAGATGAGGGCAATCATTACATGAATTTCCTTTCATCATCTCTTTGGACAAGATGGGGGCAATCAAATTATGAATTTCCTTTCACCATATGTCTTATATTTTAATATTTTGAAGTGGGGGCAATCAATATGTATGTATCACATAAGGGATGATATCTTCTTAAAATTAAAAAAAAAAGGTTTGTCACAATTTTTTAAGTATACTCTGAAACTAGTTTTCTCCCAATATTCAATACACCATCACCTATAGGGAAGATTTTATAGGGATTTTTATTTTTCAGGGATTGACCTTGAGAGAATTAGTCAATTTAAAATCCAATAGAAGAGATAAATTCATCAGGATTAGTCTAGACATACTTTCTTTCAGTTAAAATCAAAGGAACATAAAGATTTCTGCCTAATCTCGTTTTGAAGATATGTTTCTAAGTTTTTAGAGTCAAGGTAAATTTCCTTCTTTCTATGAAGACTAAGGAAAGGTAGCGAAAATCAAGAGTGAATAACAGTTCGGGGGTAGGAAAAAAAATTAGAACGAGGACTCAGAGGGCCTAACGCAAAAGAATCCCACTCCCACACAAGTTTGTTTATTGATTCTCGAACTTCCTTTCAAGCCTTTTTTATTTTTATTTTATTTTTATTTTTATTTCATTATTTATTTCAGAGAAGGCTTCATAATTTCTCAGTATGACATTCTAAGCTGTAATTTTATACTTCTCTGATCCTTAATCAGGTGACAATATTATCATGAGTGAAACCCCCTTTACATTCGATAAGATTTCCTTAAAATTTTAGTTTGAACTAGCTGGGTCGGAGTTCATACCTCAAATTTCCTTTGTATTTTCAATCAATCAGATCATTAATTATCACATGTTTTGAGAGAAAGTGAATGTTTTGAAAAATAAGTGTCGGATTCTGATGCATCCTTATCTCTCGTTTTAACAGTAAGTATTCTACATAGGAACAAAATGCGAAATGTTAGAAAATTATGCAGAATAGAGATGGTATGTGATATGTATGCTTTTATATTTTTCTTTGATGATGTCAAGTAAACATGGTTTATTTACAACAAATTATAAAATGACTTGGATAATTTACAAAAGAAAGGTAAAATTGCAAATTGAAATAGAAAACAAACGACAATCCAAACCGATATATACAATGGGAATATGAAATATGACTACTGCATAAAATGTTTTAAGTAACGCCCATTGATAGGAGCGTCAACAATTTCTCCATCGAGGTTTTCCAGTGAGAAGGAATTTTTCCCCTCAACAGATGCAATTCTGAATGATCCGAACCAGAGATGATCGAACTTGCCATGTTTCCCTGCATCTTCTTTTCTAGCATCCCACTTCAAGACTAGATCACCAGGAAGAAACTCCCTATCTTTAGCATTTTTATCGAAAAGGGCCTTCATATTATCTTGGTACTTTTGAAGTTTGTCATCTACTTCCACTATGTTCTGCTGAACTTCGATTATTTGATTTATCCTTCTTGTAACGTCATTTGTCTCTTCATTTGCATCTTACCAGATTCTCATCACAGGAAGAGAAAGATTGATAAGAAGGACAATGTCAGTACCATAAACCAATTGAAAAGGGGACATACCTATTGATTTCTTGGTGTCGATTCGGTTCACCCATAGGGCATATTTTAGGTGGGTGTGCCAAGCATTTTTATGTTTTTTCAACACTTTTTTGATTATAGTCATCAGGATCTTGTTAGACAATTCGACCAACCCATTTCCATGAGGATAATAGGACATAGAATGTCCTAACACAATGTTGTATTTCTGGAAGAAATTGATCATTTCCATAGACTTAAAAGCTTGAGCGTTGTCAGTGACTATTTTTCGAGGACAACCAAATCTCAATAGGATGTTTTCTTCCAAGAAGTTTATTACTACCAAATCCGTAGCATTCCGAGTTGGAATAGCTTCTACCTATTTAGTGAAGTAATATGTAGCAGTTAGAATCCATCTATGTTGAGCACTTGATTGCGGATGAATTTCTTCGATGAAGCCTAGGCCCCATTGTTGAAAAGGTCTTCAAATTTTACTGGGATTAAAGGTAGGGCAGGGAGATTCTGCTTGCCAGCAAACAGTTGGCATGAATCACAGGCTCTGACTCTCACGTTCACATCGGTAAATAACTTTGGCCAATAATATCCAACCCTTAAAATCTTGTAGGTCGTTTCTCTCCAGGCATGGTGTCCTCTGCACACTCCTTCATGGAATTCATCGTGACGCCTTTTGTTTCATATTCTGTTAAGAAACATAACAAGAAACCTAGAGGGTCTTTCCAGTACAACTGACCATCGATAATACAATATGTAATTGTGTGTAGTTTCAAAGTACTTTCTTTAGACAGAGTCTTGTCATTCGGGCATTGAAGGGTAAGGAGGTATGTAACAATATAATGATACCAGGCAGAGGCAAAAAACTTATTTTCAATCCAAATAGTAGGTGCTTGATCATCAATTTCCTCTATATCCAGGAGGGATTCATGTGATTCGAGATTATTTATCCCGAGCGCCCTGAAATTCGATTCGGATAATAGCTTCGCCAGGCCTTGACATTTGACTAGCTTGGTCGGTTTCACTTCTAGATCAAACTCTTGAATTTTAGCCAACCATCGACCTCTTCTTCCATCACTATCCGACTGAACCAAGATGTCTTTGATAGCATTTGTTGACACGTAAGCGATTATTTTGGAATGTAGTACATCTGTTTTGAAGGCTTTGAGAGCCGTCACCATTGCGTGCTTCTCAAGTATATCGTATCTTAATTCTCCATCCCTGAGGCTTTTGATGAAGAAGGATATTGGTTTCTCGAACCCTTCCTTGTTCTTTTGCAGGAGTACTGTTGCAAAAGTATGTTCAGAAGCGAATGAGAAGATTAAGAATTCCTTTGTATAGTCCAGACTTGCTAGCACTGGTGCTTCCCCTATATTTTTCTTGACGTGCTTGAAAGATTCTTTAACATCAACAGTCCATTTCACTTCGTTGTCCTTCTTCAACATATCTATAATCATTTTGATTATTTCAACAAAGTTGTGAATAAATCTTCTCAAAAAGTTGATCTTTCATTAAAAATATTGAATTTCTTTTATGTTCCTAGGGATATTAATGATGTCTATAGCCTCAACTCACTTAGGGTCCACCTTGATTCCTTCTTTTGACGATATATGGCCCAAAAGCTTACTTCTTGCATCACAAAATGTGATTTCTTGGGATCAAGAGACAAAACGAACTTTCTGCATTTTTCAAAGATATACCTGAGGTGCAACAAATGTTCTACATCAGAGTTAGAAAAAACTGTCAAATCATCAAGATAAATAAAAATGAATTTGTCTCTCTCATCGACGAACGCGATGTCCATCACTCTTTGGAAAGTAGCCCTTGCATTCATCAAACCAAATGTCATTGTATCGTACATAAAGGTTCTCCACGAAGTGGTAAACGCAGTCTTTTCTTTGTCGTCTTCATGGATAGCGATTTGATTATAACTTGAAAAGCCATCAATCATCGAAATATTGTTGGCCCCTACTACCTTCTCTAGAAAATGATCCATTTTCGGGAGCGGGTATTTGTCTTTAAGGGAAGACCGATTTAAGTTTCTGAAATCAACACAGAGCCTCATTTCTCCTTTTTTCTTTCTGACGGGAACCAAATTTGCTACCCATTCAGAGTACCTGAGTGGAACGATGATTTTTTAATCGAGAAGTTTCTTAAATTCCCTTTCTATCACTGGCAGGAGAATTGGGTTTATCTGTTTGAGTTTCTTTCTGAAAGGTTTAATACCATGTTTTAAAGGAATCTTATGTTCAATAACAGAGGTATCGTAAGTTTTCAGATCATCATACGACCATGCAAAAACATATTTGTATTGCCTAAGCAACTCAACGCACTTACTTTTCATTTGGGCCAGAAGGTATTTTGATATCTTGACCATTTTGGGATCTTCGTTAGTTCCTACATTACAGTCTTCAATTTCTTCGGGTTGGGGACATAAGGTAGACTTTAAAGGTATGCCATCCTAGTCAAACAACCTTTCTAAGGGGATCAGGCCTCTGTGAATCTGATTGTTCTTAAGCAAGATCATGCGGTGGTTTGCAATCTTGTCTTGGAATTTTTTTGGGTTCTCTCCTTCTTGCATAAACCAAGCAGGATCATTTTGGTTTTCCTGATCTATGTGAGTTTCAAAAAACTCATCAACCATCTCCAGAAATTGTTTGATTTTTTCGTCGTCTTCGAACACTTTCCAGTGCTGAACATTGTTCGGGATCAAAGGTCTATTCCTCATTTCAATGTGACACTTCAGTTTCAAGACAATAGGGGGTATGAAGGTCGCAACAATCCTGGCCAATGAGTCAGCTTGTTGATTCTCCACCCTGGGAATAAAGTGAATATTAAAGGACGAGAAAAAGTTCTCTATAATATCCCAAGTGCAATTCCTTTATGATCTCAACCTTGGATGCTTAGCTTGATATTGTTGTTTCACTTGTTTTACAATAAGCTCTGCATCACCATAAACTATCAGATGTTCGATTTTTAACTTCCTTGCAGCTTCTAATTCTAAAACCAGAGCTTCATATTCACAGACATTATTCATATAATCGATATCCCATTGTAATCTATAAGAGAAGGGAGTAACATACTCATCACATGGTGCCATGAATAAAACTCTAGCTCCTGCTCCTTCGTAGGACGAGGCACCATTGAAGAACATTTTTCACATTCCTTCTCTAACATTTACATTTTTCTTTGTTATTTCTATTTTTTTTATTTTCTTCTTCTGTACATTCTTCAAAATTTTCATCTATAGATAATATACAATTTCCTAAGTCCTGATCAACAACATAGACCGGGTAATTATTGGGGTTTTGAGGGTCACTTACAGTATACGCCAGTCTAGTTTCTTTGTACAGTCGTGTGAATTTCCCACCAAAAATTGGGATCGTAGCATAAGTCATGTCCAGCTGAATTGATCCTCCTAATTTGGCGCCCCAAGACCTGGATAGAAGCATGTCGTACTTGGCAGGGATGCCAGCAATGACCACGTCCATAAGGATACTTCTCATAGGGATCTAAGCAAGATTTACTACCAAATATTTAACAATGCCTAGACTCTTAACCTTTCTAGAATCAAACGAGTACAAGCCTTGATAAGGTCTGGTAATTTTGAGGCCCAACTTTTCCATGATAATTTTAGGCATTAAATTATGAGAGTCCCCAAAATCTAACATACAATTGTGGAGTAAATGGTTGTGCATAGTTAGTGTAATATAGAATGGAGCAACAAAATCCTTATTGTTTTCAATGTGTGGACTGAACATGATTGTAGGTCTTTCATCCTTTAGATTAATAACATATGCTTGACATTCATCATCAAAAAAATTTAACGCTTTAGCGATTTTCTTTTTATAAATAAGGTTTTTTGCAAGTTCAACCAAAGGCATTGGGATTTTAATTTTATTAAGTTCATTTTCCAAACTGAAACCTCCAATTGTTTTTTCAATTTCTCTCGTTGGAACTTCTGCTTCTGTATTTTCCAACTTCTTAGTTTGCATTGTTCTTGTTTCAACTAGATTTGTTCGGGTAACTTGTGTTTCAGTTGGTGGTTTAGTAACTGCTGCCTCATTCATTTTACTTCGTGATAAAATCTTTTTTTGTGGAACGTTCGTAGAATTTTTTTCTCTGGTCCTTAAATAATACTTTTGTTGGAGTTTGACCATTATTGAGTCGGTGAGACCTTGATACGTAGAGTCTCATAGATTATTAATGTTTTCCTCATTATTAAACAAGGATTCCAAGTCTAAAGGCTTCTCATAATTCTTCTTGGTTAAATGTGGCTCAAGATCATCATCGCTAAGGTTATTTAGATATTCTTCTAACTCCTCATAATCTTTCATTTCATCCCTCTGCATGAAGTTTTCAGTTTTAAACAGGGCTTGGATCTTTTGATCTTCATTTTTTACTTATCTTTGTTGTATCTGGGGGTTAGGGTTTCTCTTGAACTGATTCCTAACGCATGGATCCGGTTTGGCTTGTTCTAATTCCATTCTGGATATTTTGTTTGATAAATATTTAATTATCTTGGCCATGTCATCCATTTTTTCTTCTGCAGATTTCCCCAATCCAGAGGGTCCTGCCTATTCTTTGAAATGCCTAGGTTCTCTGGTTCCCATATCAACCTTAGTTTTTAATTTCCCAGATGCCATCATATTGGATTCGATTTATATAGCATTGTATTGCATTCCAGATAAATTGGTGGATCTCCTCTCTCTTAGAAGTAGAGTGAAGTCGGAATCAAAATCCCCTGCAAAAGTTACTTTTGCAGCTGGTTGAGAAGGTTTGACTTCGACTGGGATTTTGTGATACAGTTTATTGAACCTCTGGATAAATTCAAGGACTGATTCAAAAGTCTTCTTTCTTGAAGCCCCGAATTCAGTTAAGTAGTAAAGATGGTTCTTTTTCTCGCCCCACTATCTTAAGAAGGTATTTTCTAGCTCATCATAGGACCGTATGGAACCTACTGGGAGTCCTTTGAACCAAGTCCTCACTTGTCCTTCAAAGGTTTGTACTAATAGCCTTGAGTAAACGTCCTCGTGTTCATTTCCAAAGATATCAACAAACTGATCAAAAAAGGCTATGTGTTTTGTTGAAGTTAGATCTCCTTCTCCCATGAACTTGGGGAGGTTCTTCATTTAATTTTCGGGCAAATCATGAAGGAAAATCTGGAGGACCAAGGGAGAATATATAGCAGCTACCTTGGCAAAGATTCTAGTGGGTTGATCTTGCCCACCAGTTCCTGCACCTCCGACACCACCAACACCAACACCTCCAACACCGTCCATTGAAAACCCATGAGACAGACTTCAGGGGCTAAAAAGGAGATTTTCAAAAACTTCGAAAGACTGAACTTTTGAACTTTCGGCTACTTCGGGGGGTTGCGAATGAATTTTGGGAAAATGATTGCAAGGAGATGGAATATCTAGATGAGGAGGAAAGGGAAACTTGAGTTGGGATCCTCAGATTTACCAGATGTATATATAGGAGATGCGACATGGGATGAGTCTGGGTATAGAAGGTACTTTTCAGTGTTTCGAGAAACAAAGACCTTCACTTCAGAAAAGGAGAGAACCGACAGAGTGTCAACAACAGAGGGGATCGAAAGGAGCCATTTGTCCTCATTGGTAAAAGTATATGTCAGTTCAATATAAATTTTATCTCGGGAATGACTACCTCTGGAGTTTCGATTTTAACCTCAGTTTTACTAGTTGATACCTCTACAGACTAAATTTGTTCCAAACTTTCTTTATGGGTTATTTATTCAGTGGAAACCTTAACATTAGCTTGTGTAATTCTAGGTTGGTAGACCTTACCTGCCGATGCAACTCTTTGTCTGAGATATCCCTTTGGTCTCAACAATATTTTGGGATCTGACACTGGTGTAGTTTTCTTTTCGTCTGGGTTTTTCCTAGTATTCCTTAGACCGAATGCCAGTTTTGTCTACGGTGGAGTGGCCAGGTGAAAAATAAAATAATACTTACTTATGTATTCAATCTCTGTTCACCATCAAAGACCAAAATTTACTTTGTCGTTTTCCCAGGGAAAATGATTTCGTTTCTTCATCCCCAACAACGGTGCCAAAAAGATGTTGTTCCTGAGATTAATCCTAAGGCTCAAAGAGTAATGTCAGACATCGGGAGTGTTTAAAGAAAATTTTCTAAATGAGTGTTTTTCCTACCTTTAGTTCTATAAGAAATGATCTTTAAATGAAATTAATAATAGGACAGTACAAAGGTTGTATTCAGTTGTCTGATTCACAATTATAATATCAAATGGTGTGAAGGAAAGTTACAAAACTGTTAAACAAAGCTAGGCATAAATTGTAGATGAGTCTCACCTTGTTTGCAGCGAAAGAAAAGTAGAGAAGGCACCGTTGAACAGGATATGAAATGCAACAATTCACGCAGAACACAGGTCTTGTTTTACTCACAGTAAATACAAAGGAAACACTACTTACCTAATGAATTGCTGATATAATATGATCACAGTAGTTGTAATACTAAATTGCGGTCAATCGCTTTTCAAGGAATTACATAAAGAAATTCAGAGAAATGAAAATACAGAGGAAACACATAACTCAAACTGAACGAAAATTAGAATCTCTGTCTGTACTTGTATTAATACTCAAAAAGAGAGTTTCTCTATTACATCTAGCAAGAAGCAGCCTCAAATAGATCTGAAATCTATCAATTTATACAAAAACTATCACAACTCAAAAACCGTTAGACTTCATACAATATCTCCTAAAAATAGAATGTAATTAGAATGAACGACAACATGCATACATTGTTTGAGTTGGCGCTTTCATCTGTCTCTTCATCTTCTCGCAGATGCACTCATTTTCCTTTGTTCTTTGAATTGGGAACACATGTCCATTGAGGCCACCATAATCATTTGTTTACTTTCCTCATCATTTGATTCCATTGCTATCTCTTCTTCGGATGCGTTTACTGGAAAAAGAATATTAGTTGAAAATATGGGGGAAGTGATAATGTGACAGTTAGCTCAGCATTGGATCGTTATGTAATGGCTAACAATTACGAGAAAGAGTAACTGCTCATGAGTAGGATGACGTGGGGACAAGTGTAGGTGGTGAGGTAAACGAGGTAAATGATGTGGAAGGTGTGATAGGTTAGAGGGTGAACAAGGTACATGACGTGGATGACAAGTGTTTCTCCAAGGTCCCTTTACGTTTCTCTATTTTGCAGGGGCGTGAGGGGGTGGTTTGAAGTAACCCGCTTTTCGTCTCGTAATGCACCTGGTGATGCCACGTACCCCTGAGAGAAAAAATGTGGTTTAAATTGTGGGACCGCCCTTCGAAATTAAACCCTGCGCAACTTCACCCCCCGCAATCGCTCTTAGTCGCTGATCTTCACGATCCATTAAAACACGACTGTTGATCTTCACAAAGTGAGATAAGCACCCAAAGTTAAGTCGAGGTCACATCTCTTGGTCATATGTAGAGAAGATAGAGAGAATTTCATGCAATTCTTGTCCGTCGATCTGAGCGGGGGACACATGTCAAAAGATCCTCGTATTCGGCTATTTCGTACTCCGGGGGGAGGCAAGAAGTGCTGAGTAAAGAACTACCTAAGACCTAATGCCCATATCGACCGTGGATCGAAGTGTACACATGGAAGGAGATCCTGGACTTCGATGGATAACCACTTTGGAAGAAAGACAGATGTGTGAAGTGAGAACTCCTGAAACTCGAAGTTTTGAAGTAAATATTCGCCATTGAAATCAAAAGGAAACGCGACATGAGATCCTGTACTTTTGAGACTTAGCACTTTAGATATTTGCACCTCAGAACGCCCGAAGCCTGGAGTTCTGAAGTAAATTTCAGCCATCCATTATCAAAGGACACGCGGCGTCAGATCTTCCACTTCGGGGACTTAGCGCTCCAGAAAGTTTGTGCTCCCTTTTCTGTCTATTTAGCCCCTTCCCTAGTATATTTGGTCCTTTTCTTAGTTTATCCAACTTCCAAACTGATTTATCGTTCCACTAGATTCTGAAATCTGATCCATCAAGTTTTCTTGCAACTTTTCATGGCTACAACATGAGGGAAGGTCCAACTCCCCAATTCTCTGGCTACAACTAGAAGGAGGCTACAACCCCCTATGTTCTGTAGATACAACTGGAAGGTGTATACAACCACCTATCCTTTCCCCATCCAACCACCCTAAAATATAAGTAGAATGATGGAACCACTGCCACAATGTCACTATGAGATATATTGATGTAAACCTGCACCAATCTATGACACTGAGTTGTAATCAACCTGTACCATTGTCCTGTAACCAACATGTACCTGTGCCTTGCCTGTACAAACAAAACTAAACACACCAACAAGATGTACCAATACTCTCCTTAATATATCAAATCTGATAACATAGATCTCATACCCAAAATCACAAGAATGTCTTTCAAACATGTGCCAACAATGCACATCAATCATGTACATCAACACTATACAAAGATAACCAACAACATGTAGAAATCATGTATCAAAAACCAAACAAACTATGCTTCAACAAGATGTATCAATATCACCATGTACTTCAAGTATGTATCTCATCCATGTACCCAATCATATACCTCTACCATATGCCAATAGCATACACCAAGATAACCAACAAGATACCTCTAGAAATGCACTGCACTCTCCATAAATCAAATACCATAAATCCTCACATCAACCATGTGCCACAACCTCATTGTTATACAACCTATATATGTACCAATAACTTCAACAACATACCTCAACCAAAATCCCTCAAACATGAACCAATACTAAACTTCAGTAGATCTGCCTCAGATCAACTCTACAACAAGCCCTAAACTTCCAAGAAGGAATCCAACAGATTTACAAGGCAAACCCTCAACTAGATTCATAGATTCAACACTACACATATGAAAACCATACCTTTTTCTTCTTGTAGCGTTCTGCTATCACGGTTTTGCTGCCGCAATTTTTCTGCCCTTCTTGTAGCTCATTATCACTTTTGTCACAATTTTTCTCACGTGACTTTTTCTCGCCACTAGCCACGCATTTTCTCACAGACTTTTCTACCGCGACTTTTCTGCAGCTATTTTTTTGTTGCACTTTTCTTTCCACACTTTTCCTACCGCTATTTTTCTGCCGCATCGCTTTTTTCCACACTTTTTCTGTCGTCATTTTTCTGCCGCACTTTTTCTATCCCACTTTTCCTGCAGCACTTTTCCGCCATGGATTTTTCATCTGCCGCACTTTTTCTACCACAATTTTTCTGCCTCGATTTTTCTATCGCACTTTTTCTGCCACACTTTTCCTGCTGCAATTTCCCTGCCGCACTTTTTCTCTATCAATACTTTCCCAAATAACCTTTCAAAAAATAGATATTCAATGATATTCAATAGGTTCCAATGGGAGACCCTTTCTCTCTTATTTATACTCTCCAAGTAGCTTCCTCTAGAAGTATCGAATTTTGTCCACTTAACCACTTTTTCCACTCAACCACTTTGTCCACTTAACTTAACCACTTTGTCCACTTAACTTAACGACTTTCCACAAATAGCAAGTTCTCCACTCCTAGTTGCAACTAAATTTATTATTTAATTAATTTGTTTTTCAACCACTTTGACTTATCCATAAATAGTAAACTCACCACTTCTTGTTGCAACCACTTTATTATTTAAATAATTTCTCTTTGCAACCACTTTGACTACTTTATTATTTAAATAATTTATCTTTACTCAAAACTTCTTGTTACAACTAACTTTTCTATAATTAGTCAATTCATAACTTCTTTCCCCTTAACTAACTTCTTGTTGCAATCACTTTATTATTTAATTTATTTCTTGGTCAACCACTTTGACTATTCAATCTTCTCATTACAACTACTTTACCACAATTACCAAACTCACAACTTCTTGTTGCAACTAATTTATTTTTAAGTATTTTGTTAATGGAATAATTATACCCACGATTAAATCCTAGTTACCATCAATTTCACTAGTACACTTCTTCTAGGAGATTCTAGAATAATTGACTTCATTGACCTTCTAGGGGCTTCTAGATAACTCATGAGGGTTCTCCAACTTCATATGGCCATAACTCTCTAGCCGTGAGGAGTTATGTGACGTTCCACATATCACCGGAAATGGCATGACATACACTATCCATATAGAATAGTATTACCTATAAATTCATTGATATTCATGCCTTTATACCTCAAACAAACTCGAGTCCCTTATCCATGCCTTTATGCTACAATAATTCTCTACCATACTTCTCCAAGGGTTGACATCAATCACTAAGGGTTGACATCAATCTACAATATCACTCTCCAAGGGTTGACATCAATGCCATCCAACAGTCTAGACAATTGTCCATCAACCTAAGCCAATTGTCTGACAACATGCTAGCTCCATACAATTCAACATCCTCAGGGTGAGGAACCACCCAAGGATCAAAAGACTCGAGGGATCCACTAGTAAACGAAGAGATCATATTGAACAAAGTGACATTCAAAGTAGAATATGGTGGGGGAAGGGGAAATGTACCCATCAATAAAGATTCTTTGAACATAGCCACACCAACACTCATATAAGTGCTCTGGGAATCACCAATAAAGGGTACATTCGAATCCACACTAGATCCAATTTGGTTGATACTAACTATTTTCCCCTGATGAGGAAAGCGTAAGATCCTAAAGATAAACGATACAACCATAGTCATCTTGTAGAACCAAGTATGCCCAAGTAGAATATTATACTCAATAGGAGATAGTCTTACCACCTAACTCAATGGGAAATGGAGTGATAATACCATGAGGTTGGAATATGTTTCCATCTAATGCCTTCAAAATGGTTTCATACATATCGATCTTTAGAGAGCCAAGATATTTCCAACAAGCAATGGAAATGATGCAATTTCAGGCTCCTTCATCAACCACAATGCGAAGGATGTTTTTCCCCGTTACTCTCTCTCACTTTAATATGGAAAGTTATTTAGTGGGAAATCCTATGATGAAATTGGTCTTAATCAAAGGTAATGAGGCTCGACTTCGAGAGATAAACCCCCCCTATAACTGATAACAAATCTTTTTGTGGCATAAGGCATCTTTGGAGGACTTCGAGAGTAGACATGGCATAGGGTGCCTGGGCTAAGTCTTCCACAATACTATAGTTGTGGGTATCCCATGCATTCAGATCATATGTCATGCATCGAAGAACACCCTTTGGGGGGAGAATAAATGTCTCAAAGGATGGCTTCTCAATCTTGAGAGAGCCACCAAGATGGGAGGAGGAAGAAGGCTCCTCTGTGGCAGGAGTAGTCTTGGGATTGTTGTAATTGTGAGCTTGAGTTTGGAGATTAACCATCTGGTCACACATGTAGATCATGGCACTCAAGGACAACCCCTCATATTGAGGGGTACCTTCCATGCCCCTTGGTGGGAGGAAAATATTTGTCGCAACTATTTATTGAGGTTGAGGGGGGAAAGGATGGGTCAAAACAACAGGTTATCGAGTGGCCTTTTGTTGTGCCAAAAAATGATGGATCTCATCCTTCTTAGGACATTGATGAGTAGGGTGGTCCTTCCCACAAATTTTGCAGGGAAATCAACTCTTCTTCTTCTCTTTCATGCCCCCCCTTGATTTTTTTGGGCTTAAGAAATCCTATGCTAACTATTAGAGTTTTTCTTTTTATTCCTCTTCTTTCTTATAGGTTGTTGAGGATTCTTCAGTTGCATGGATTGCACCAAATGCACCTTAGAGGTCTAAGTAGGGACTGAAGCAGTTTGAGCAATAGGCACAACAACCGACGGGTTTGAAAAAATAGTCACGTGACCCATTTGATCAGCTAGTTGGCTCACAGAGGCACAAAAAATAGAACCACCAACACGATCAACATGGGTTCCTAGGTTTGCCTTCTTCAAATCCGTTGATGGTCGAGGAGCATGGATGATGATATCATAAATATTACTTGACTGAAAATATATCAAATATAAGTGTTTTTCATGTATGATGGCATGCTCTTCGGTAGTTTCCCCTACCAGAGAAACATCCTTGGCAATGGGTGGTAAGAGAGAATTTGTGAACCACTCCATCAGGAGTTGGTTAGGCATCTGGGTTTTGATCATCCTATGTCATCTCCTTCACTCATGTATATGATCGGATATGTGGGTGGACGTATCTTGATGCAGGGACATCAATAACTATGTTCCTATATCATATCGGATGGGAAATTGGTAATGCGTCAGGAATTCCATAGCCAGGTCATTGAAATTATTAAAGGAAGCACCTTTTAGTTTGATATACCATTTCACGACACCTCCAATCAGGGATCACTAGAAAATATGCAATCATATACTATCATCCATCAAAGAGTTGGATGAACACCACAAGTGATATGCCATAATGTGCATGGATGGGTCTTCTCTTGAATTTCCATAAAACTTGGGCATGTCTAAGGGTAATTTCGCAGGTATAGCCATCCATGAAGGGTCATGTGAAATGAGTTCATTTGTTAAATGCAATAGATCAAGTAAGTCTAACGTTGCCAAGAAAGACAACACCATATGGGAAAATTAATACTAGGATGAGGATGAAGTGCCTTGAGAGCTAGATGAACCTTGAGGTCCCCCCATATTTGTTTTTATGGATGGATTCAATGTTCCAGAAGGGTTATTGCCTCCAGGGATGGAAGCACTCCTAGGAGCATGACCACTCCCAAGACTAGACATGCCCCCAAGAAGATTTCCTTCGGGGGCAGACACAAACCCTAACGAAAAATTACCTCTTAGACCAAAACTAGCCCCAAGGAAAACCCCCCTAGGACCAACTGTATGGATAAAGGGATAGCCACCCCACTGTGAAAAGTTTCCCCAAGGGGGTGTGCCCCCAGGGAAATGTGTGCTACCCCACAAGATACTAAATCCTATGGAAACATTCTTTCCCCCAAATTGGCCAGGGACAACTCCAAACCCACTAGGTATATTCCACTTGAAAGGAAAAATAACACTCGAAAAAACCAAGCTACTCATAGGAATGGTGGAGGTGGAAGGAATTCCACTCCCCATTCTGAAACCAAGGCTTGGCCCCCCGCTGAAAGCAAATCTAGACGTGGGCATCGAAATAGATGGGATGAGTGTAGGAATGTTAGGAATACTAACAAAAGGAAAAATGGACACACCCAACATCCCCCAAATGGACACACCTAATGACACATAAAGAGATGGGATCGATCCAATGGAACTAATGGAGAGAATGACATACCTCTTTATCGGAGGTTTTCCTTGCATGTCCAACTGATGTAACTCTCAAGATCGTAGTTCTAGCTCCTATGATCCACTTCCTGCGCACAAGCAACAAACAAATACCATTTCTACTCCTATAAGCATTAGGAAATTCAAATATAGTTTGGATCTATTATGATCTATTCAAGGTGAGATAAGATCTAACATTTACCATTGAACATGAACAACATGAAAGGGGAAAATCATATATCTATATTAATATGAAAAGGAGAAGTGAATCAACTTTTACCTTAGATGATAAATGCATTCCTCCTAGTTCTAGGTTCCCAATTCTCCTCCTTAGCTACTTGAGCTTCCCTCTCTATTTCACCAACGTGATCACTCTCAAACTCTAACTACCCCCATTTACTTGATTTGGCTTCTTCTTATAGGAATTTAGAAGAGATTGGAGATAAACTTCATGACATGTGAATTAGGTGGTTACAAGTCATGGATAGGCTTGATGCTATGTAAACTAATCAATTACAAGTCATATGTATGCTTGATGGCATGTGAACTAAGCAATTACAAGTCATGCACAAGTTTCATGCTTAAGTATGAGATTTTTCCAACCTATTATGAATTTTTTCTCTATCATGAGATTTTTACTCAAGTTCCATGCTCAATTATGAGTTTTTTTCATCTCACTATAAAGTTTCTTTTCAATTATAAATATTTTCTCAATTATGAAATCATTCTTATTTCATAATTATGAAATCATTCTTATTTCATAATTATGAAATTGTGACAAAATAATTATTTTCTTGTGAAATAATTATAAGAATTTTACTCAATTATGTAATTCTAGCCTTATAACATCTAATAACATGCTTACAAAACTTATGATGCAAAATACAAGTATAACACCTTACCATCATACTACTCAACACTTATGTGAAATTACACAAAGAAAACATGTAAAACAATGAGTAATAAGTTTCCGTTGGTAGAATATTAATGGTAATGTTATATTATCAAATGTATATTTTTAAAGATTCCATGAATCGAGACTTAAGTCCTACATTAAAACCTTGAATTTTTGAAATCAAGATTAGAAATAATGATATACATGGAAAGAAGATTGAAATAACTTGGTTTTAGTGTGTTTTTATTAAATTTACATAATCATAATTAAACTTGAATTCACCTAAATCACCACACCCCACATTAACAAATGTTGTTGGTGAGCCTTGCATTTTGAGACTCCCATTCTTCAAGGTGAAGTTGAAATTTGAATTGATGAGCATTTATATAAATAAAAAGAAGATAAAGTGACCTTGAGAATGATAAAAGGACGAGTGACTAACCTTGGGTGGTTTCATTTAGTTTCTCCTTACCACCTTACTACTTAGCACTTATGCACGTGCATAGTGGGATTACACAAAGAAAACATGTGAACCAATGAGTAATAAGGATCCATTCGTAGATTATTGATGGTAGTATTTGAACTAATGTATATTTTTAAATATTCGATGAAATTGAGATTTGAGTTATGAATTGGTAGATTATTATGGTAGTATTTGATCATATATAATCTTGATTTCAAAAATT
>SNQJ01S0004995.1:148208-172511 GCA_010110895.2 Picea sitchensis
TCTTACCACTTTATTAATTATTTATATAATTTATTTATTTATTATTTATTTATTGAAATTACACAGAAAATGTGTGAAAAAATGAATAATAAATATTTTATTAAATATATATTTTTAAAAATCCATATATATATATAATTTGTATTTTATCTCTAAAATGCTTCACCTTGTGAATAAATATTTGTAAGGTTATAATATTTGATAGTCTTTCTTTCCTTACAAAACAATGGTTAAGATATTCTTGAAATGGAATCTAATTGACTTATACTCAAAGCATCTTACAAATTTCATTAAGGTTAAATTTAAGACATCTGAAAGATATATGGTGATGGTGATGGGTATTCAAAGAAAAATTGGATTGTGGTTAAAGCAGTTTACAAATTTCATTAATTTTAAATTACATATTAAAATATATATGGTGATGGTATTCATAGTAAGGAAATATGGATTCGGCCAACCAAACTTAACATGGGTTTGATAAATCATGTCATCCATTACATCATTTTAATAATATTTAATTTAATTAAGTTTTATTAAAGATAATTGAACCATGACTATGTGCTTTATTTTAATGGTTGATTACATTTTAATTTGACATAAATTTTTGTTTTTTTTTAAATTGTTATTCTATTAGGTGAATGCCTTATCTTAATAATTTGGATATATAGTATAATATAATTGTTATTCTATTAGGTGAATGTCTTATCTTAATAATTTGGATATATAGTGTAATATTTGAAGGTGAATGCATCATAATTTTTTTCACGAATTACACATATATTTATATATAAGTAAAGCATATGAAAAATATATAACATATTTTAGTATTTGAATTTGCATGTGTTATAATTTTTTAAAAATCATATATATCAAATTATTTTTTATGAAAAAAAAATATGATTTTTAACTTAAATAATTTCTTCTTTCTTTTTAAAAAACATATTGATTAAAAACATAACTGGTCACTAGAATAAACTAAATTGACTTTTCTATTAAATAACTAAAATAATTAAATATTAAAATTTTAATAAAATTAGAATTCTATACCATCATTTATAAAAATAAAATAAAATAGAAACATATTAAAAAATGGAAGAGAAGACCCTAACCTAAAAACGGAAATGGAAGCACGTAAAGATGATGTAGAAAGCACAAGACATATTGATCACATACAACAAAGAAAAGTAGAGTGAAGATCCTATTCCAACATATCGTTCCCCACATATCACATCAAATCCCATTGCAACAAATGCCACTTTAATAATCATGACATACCATAAGGACAACCACACTCACATCGATTCGTGCAACAAGTCATTCCCAATGATCATTTTCATAGACTTGATAATGATTAAATATTTATGGGTTTCCTTCATAAACTTAATGAGATTATGGATGCCATGTTTCTAGAAACCCTTTAATCAAGATGTTAAAGATTTGGTTCCCGAGGCCCAACCATATGTTTAAGGGTTCGGGTTCGCAACTTTAGAAAACTGGGTTCTAAGGGAGGGGTTCCAAACTATCTAGTATAAAATGGGTTCTAAGGGAGGGGTTCCAAACTATCTAGTAAAGGGATTTGTTGTCGATGTTATACAAGTATATCAATTAAATAAATAAAAAATTATTTATATTATAATTTTTATAATAAATTTATAAGTTAAAATAATAATAAAATAATTATATTAATTTTAAAAAGTTTAAAATATATATAATATATCTTTTATAAGGTTATATAACAACTTCCATGAAATTATTTGGAATCATAACTTATACATGATCAACATCACAATGGTGCACTACTTAGATAGTACATAGATTAATCCCCCAAATATGTGTGAATACAAGTCAACAAACACTTGCATAGACATAAGGTTACAATAGAATTTTAACCATGCTAATCATCTTAAATCAATGTTTTTAACATATAAACTAAATGTTTTAAAATCTAAAATGAAGTTATCTTATGCTAATTTATGCAACACCATACAACTTCAAAATTGATATAAGTTGATATAACAATGACACATGAACAATCTTATTCGCATCATGTGGGACTACAACAATGGCCTAAAAAGGGGAAGGAAACCTTGTTTTGTGGTTTAAGTCAACTAAGTCATTTATGATATGTAATGTATTTAGGAAGCTAACTAGGTTACTTAGAATTTTGATAGAGTAAAATATAATCAACATAAGTAGTCTATTTGTCCTGTGAGTAGATGTTCTAGTTATTATCATTATTGTGTTCATTAAGATTCAATTGTGTTTTCATTAAGATCAAATTGTTGAGAACAATTTTTCTATTTTATTGTGGAAGAGGGTTTTTGTAGAAGAGGGTTTTGTAGTATGTTATTACTATTATGAATTACCCATGTACTTATTAAATGTATTGGATTACGTTGGTGTTATGGAATATGGAAGTCCTTTATTTTTTCAACTTGTGCATTGTCTATTCTATGTGGATGATTGGTATGTTAGTAATTCTATTGATTCTTATTAGAGTAGCTATATTTTATTTTCTGCTATGAATATTCACATATGTGAATGGTATAGAATTGTAGAATAGTGGTGTAGCTTATATTGTGAATTAATATTAGAAGTAGAATGGTTACAAACCCGTCCCACAAGTTCCCTCTACATCCTTTGTAACATACCCAACTACCAAGTTCAGTCCCATTATAACCATATTCATCTCTGAGACTAGATTGTAAGGTACCCATAAACAACAAAAACTAAATTTTCTCTCATAGCAATTTGTAAAATTACCCGCATGTTAAAAACGGATTAAAAACAAACACCACACACATATAAAATAAACCAAGGGGCAGTAGGGGCCCATAATTTAACATGCATCTAACATGTAAAAAACCATGAATGCATGTTATTTACACATACTCAACAACATTCAAATTAGACATATACACATAGTGGAAGTAACATAATAAACATAACATAAAACTTATCTGTTTATAAAATAACCAACCGGTTGCGTACAAAGGAAATTCCTCCCAACTATAGGCTTCTTGTTCATTTTCTCAATAGCAGGAAACCCCTGAGCCGAGGCTATGCATCCATAAGGAGGTCTATCCATCTTGGTTGTCTACTCTCCACATTCATCAGCCCAAAACCCATGTTCTACTCCAACAACAAATTCCAATCCACCAGCTGTTTTCCACACAATCTGCACAACCCAAGGAATGAGATCCCCCTTCTTTTCCACGTAGTCCCTTGGGCCTTCCCACTTCCCTCTAGGGCTCCAGTAAACATGGTTTTCCATAAATGTCTCAGCTAAGGACTCCATGAATTATCATCTACTCCATGAGTGCTCACAACTTCCTTCTCAAGGCTCTTGAGCCAATTTCCTCAACATGAAATATTCTTACAAGCATACAACCTTCATTCTAGGAATACAACCTTATTTCTAGCATAAAACACAACCCAAACAATTGTGTTTACATGGATGGCATGTTTGGTGCTCTTCTCATCACCCCACTCCCCTCTTTCTCTCCAAAATCAACAAGTAAAAACTATTCCCTCTTCCTACTCAAATTTTCCTTCTTCTCCCATGCTTGCTTGACTCTCACTCTTCCTCAAAAGGATTGCTTGAATCTCACACTTCCCCCATGCTTGCTTTTACTTAGCCAGTGATATTGTAACTAGGTGAGTTGACTCCCTCACCCAACTTCTTACATGAATTCAATGTTTAAATGTCTAATAAGTCAAAGGGAGGATTGTATGGTAATGACACATTAACTTGAGCAAATGACATGGATTTCCACTTGGATCCCCCATTATCCCCCTCTCTTGTGGAATCATACCCCACCATCATTATCATCCCTCTCGTATCGCAACCAGTGATGTGTAATTATTAGTAATTCATTATACAAATTACATAGCCCGAACCTCAACCATATTGATCAATACATGTTCTCTAGCTTGTGACATACTATCTCACCAGCCTAAATCACATTTGCACAATTACATTATCATTTATGGGCATTAAAATTGGGGATGTTACATCCCCTCACCCTTAGTTTTTCATTATCCTTTGTGCAAATCACCATATAGGTGTAGATACATATTAAAATTCTATGCTCACCAACCCTTTATCAACATATAGTCTCTCTTACCTCATATCACACAAGGACTTCAACCTAAAACATATATACATATACACTTCGACCTAATACATAGATACATATGCACTCCAGACCAAAACCATGGATCACGATTTTACAATTTATAATTCTTGCAACAATTCCAACCAACAATCTCTCATTCTCCTTAGTCTGGACAACACAAGGAAGTGTACCCCCTTCTTTGCTTTGCAGTCCCTCAGGTTGTACCACTTCCCTCCAAGGCTCTAACATAAATCGACCAAGAAGTCTAGGAGATGTGGCTCTAGGAATCCCAACTGCAACCACTTTCACAATTTGTTGATTCCCACAACAATCCAACCAATATACTCTCATTCCCCTCAACCCACACAACCCAAGGAAGTATACCCCCTTGTCTGCATAGCAGTCCCTCAGGTTGTACCACTTCCCTCTAGGTCTCAACACAAGGTCAGAAAGGAAGTCTTATATATTTGGCTTTAGAAACTCCAGTTGTGATAATGGAATCTCCAAAATTTCAAATAATTACATATGTTCCTCCTGCATTGCATATTCTATCTCCTAGTTTGCTTCTTTTCAGTTGTAACAAGTCCACCAGAATTTACGTATCCCATGTATTTGTCCTTGAGTTATGTTTTCTTCTGGTTCTCTTCTTTCCAAGCATTTGGTTCATGTCTTCATTCTTCAGTGGTTCTATACAATCATCATGAAAACTGTTATGATCCAATGCCTTAAAAATGATAAAAAGTCAATGAATACAGTCCACTTCGAGGGGGAAACCTTCTTTTAAAATATATCCAATTCATAATACAATATGAGATGAGATAAGGTGATCCTAATACTAGGTCTCCTTATATACATACATACATACATACATATATATATATAGAGGATACAAAGGGTACAATTATAATGAAAGGGTGTTGGAGAGGCATTTTGGATGCAATTTTGAGAAATATCCTAAGGGTTGAGGAGATGTGCAGTAAAGGCACATCTAGGATCGGAGTTCACAGTAAAATCACATTTGGTGGTACATAAGAAGATACAACAAGGAAATAAAGCAAGGAGATAAAGCAGGAAAAACAACATGCAAGCAAAAAGGAAGGAAAAACAACATGCAAGAAAAAGGAAGGAAAAACAACATGCAGGCTCAAACGCAGAAAAAAAACACATGAACTATGTGTTGTAATGAGTCATAATGAGTTTTCATAGGGTTTTGGGACAAGCTAGTAGGGTTTTGAGCCCTAAAATCGGTGTACAAATATGTAATGGGTTGGGAAGAATAGGTTGCTGGAAGAATAAGAGGTTGAGAGAATAGGTTGAGAATGAGAGAGAGTCTATGTCTGAAGGTTTAGGGGATATTTTGAAGAGAGAGGCTTGTACTGTAGAGAATCTAGGCAGGATGGGGAATGATATCATGATGTATCTATTGTATTCTAGTGCACAATCCTGAGATGATTGCATGAATAATAATAAAGAAGCCAACCATTATGGACGTAGCCCAAGGATTGGGTGAACCATGTTAAATTTTTTGTATGAATGTGTCTTTTTATGTGATTGTTCATGGATGCTATGTTTATGCATGATTAGATCTAGCTCTGTTTGTTATATGAGTGATGCACAATAATTATAAATGTTCCAGTAAATGGTCTATGTCGCAATCTATGTTATAATGGTGTGGTATAATTGAATTTACCAATTAATCAAGGGATAAGAGACACAAAATATTGCACACCAGGTATATAAGAATCAATGAACATGTTGATGACTTCAAATCCCCTCATCCCTGTAGAAACTTGGTTCCTGCAGTCCCAGTAGATATCTCAGGTGAGACTTCACTTGCATGCAGGTGATGCCGAAAGGGCCGGTGTTTTAATGGTTTTGTTGGTTAGATAACTTGAACCTAGGGCCTTCCAAACACACGTCAACAAATGATTCTGTTGTCAGGACTTGAACTCGGGTCTCTCAAATGAGATCTGAGTATTCTAACCAACTATAATACAATTCTTGGGTCACACAAGAATTCGAGGAAATGCCCGGAGCTTCGGCTTCATAGACAAGGTTTCTTAGGGATTACATACCACTGCACCACATGTTAGACTTCCCAAGGACTCCAGATACCCATTGGTTACGCCAAAAATACCACTTGGTGTCGTTGTTGAATGGGACCTAATGGGAAAGGTCACTTCTTTGAAGTTTTCAGACCATGAAATAATAGATGCATAGAAGTTTCCTGAGTTAGAATGAGACACGTATTTATTCCCTAAAAGTGTACTAGGGACAGGTGCAATATTGGTCAAGCCACAAAGCTGGGCGACCGAGCTAGAAAAATCAAGGATATTAAACTTGTTAGAAATCCCACACTTTGGTAGAAGTCAAGAAATAAATGCATGCGCTAAGTTGTTATTGAGTTGTGTCCATTGGGGGACTTTATGGATAGATCCATCAATATCTATCGATACACAAATTATTGCGCGGATAACATGATTTTCGACAGCAATGGAGGATATGACAACAATATTTGCAAATAAGTATGGGGATACAACATTATCTGAAAGTATGAAAGAGAAGTTCAACACCTTTAGAGGAAAGTGAGGATTGGATGTTTCCAACATAAGTGATGATGTAGATATATTTTCCACGTAGATATTTGCCTACAAATTACTAAGGAAACGTCGAAAGGATGTGGTGTCAGCCACATTAATAGTAGTTGCATAGAAGTGCGTAGAAGGGGTCTAGAGGAATTGGGCCACGTTTTTGGTCAATCCATTTCTGATAGATTGCACTGAAGCTCAGGAGAAAGACATGGAATTTCATTATGACTGGCTTATCATACTGATAGCATTGGTTGCCTGGAGGGAGCATGATGAGCGCTAGTTTTTTAAAACATCACAAAGAGATCATGCATCAATGTGATATGTTAAATTATGGCATACCACGCACAAGGGGAGACAAAAAGACAATAATGTCACCGTCTATGTCTACCTTATCATGATTAGGCACATCATAGAGCATACACTATGCATCACCACCCAGATTGTGGAGAACTATTAGGATATTGTGTGCTTCAAAGCAGGGATGCACCACTTGTATATCCAAGCTAAAAGAGACCTAACGTGCCAATGGTTTCCAATAAGATACAAGATGATATAGGAGGATGTATGCTTTATTGGCATTGAATGGGATGAAGAATGGAAAGTTCCATCTGAAAAAATGAAGCACCCTAACGAGGAAGAGGAATGAGACAATGAAGATGAAGAATCAGATGAGGCACAAGGTAGTGAACAAGGAAATGGTGTAGGGGATGCGCATGGGACAATACCAAATGTATGGGAAAAGAGGAAAGACAATGTTAAGGGGCCAACAAAATCTCCGTGAAAGAAGATAAACACACATAAACCACCAGCTATCTACACTTAGACAGATGATGATATATATAAAATCGTCTACCAAGTGAGGGATGCCACAAAGGATGCAGTGCAACAAGTGTTATAACTATAGGAATACATGAACAAGAAGGTTCAAGATAAGTTGACAACATTATTTAAGCGGTTGGAGGTAATGAGAATAGTTTCAGAGAGAAGATCTGTTAAAGGCCAACCAAAAAGCATGGTTGGAGAAGCAAGGGCCACCACTTCGTACCTGCCAGAGATCACATTAGGGTGCCAAATTTTCAAAATCTCACCCGAAGTAATTGAGTTCCCTACACTAGAGATGAAGGAACAGGAAAAAGTACTAAGTCACTTGGACTTAGTCTTTTCACAGATACCCATGGAAGCCTTACAAGACTTGCAGGCAGGGGTGGTGCAATAAATACAGTTCCACGCATAATCAATGACAAAGGAGTTAACCAAGGTAGCAGAGGACAAGGAAGACATGTAGAAGGTTCATAATGAGGTATTGGAGGAGAAGGACGAGGCCGAAGAAAATGCCGAGAGAGTACAACAAGCCATCCATAAGATATATAGGGATATTCCTGAGATACCGGTGGTGATAGAAGCCACAATAGAGGAGAAGATATAAAAAATCAATGAAGTAATTCAAGGATTCCACACCAGGATTGGAGAGTTGGAAGCGGGCACCACACAATGTACACCACCTGAGGAGAAGGAACAAAGAGAAAAAAAGACCATTACCTTAGTCGCAAGTATTAAGAGTCTTAGTGAGGAGTGCATGAGGTTATGTGAAGAAATCACATAGATGTGGACACAACTAACGATGGATTTGGAGCTGAAGGAAATTGAGGAAAGAGTAAGAAGTGCACAAGAGAAGGCGCATAAATTAAATGGAAGCATACACACTCTGACACCAATGGAACACATAACGACTATCCTTGCGAACAAACAATTATGCAACGTGATAGAGAAAATGAGGGAAGAACAAAAGACTATCACACAACAATTGGAACCCCTACAGGATGAAGTACTCAAGATAATAGGGGGATTGGAAATGATGCAAGGCATGATGAAGCAAGCCAAGAAAGACTATAATGGGAGGCTTGCAACACTAACAGAACATACTGTAGAAGAAATAAGAAGATAAAGCAAGGAAATAAAGAAAGGAGATAAAGCAGGAAAAGAAACATGCATGGGAAAAGGAAGGAAAATCAACATGTAGGTGAAAAGGAAGGAAAAGCAGCATGCAGACGTGAAGGTAGGAAAATCATGCATGAACTATGTGTTGTCATGAGTTGTAATGAGTCATAATGAGTTGTCATAGGGTTTTGGGACAATCTAGTATGGTATTGTGCTCTAAACTCTATGCATAAATATGTAATGGGTTGGGAAGAATTGGTTTTTGGAAGAATAAGAGGTTGAGAATGAGAGAGAGTCTATGTCTGAAGTTTTAGGGGAGATTTTCTAGAGAGAGGATTGTATTGTAGAGAGGCTAGGTAGGATGGGGAATGATATAATGATGTATCGATTGTAGCACATTGTGCAAGCCTAAGATGATTGCACAAATAATAATAAAGAAGCCAACCGTTGTGGACGTAGCCCAAGGATTGGTTGAACCATGTTAAATTATGGGTTTGAATGTGTTTTTTTATGTGATTGTTCATGGATTCTATGTTTATGCATGATTATATCTATCTCTATTTGTTACATGAGTGATGCACAACAATTATAAATGTTCCAGTGAATGGTCTATGTCTCAATCTGTGTTATAATGGTGTTGTATAATTGAGTTTACCAATTAATCAAGGGATAAAAGACACAAAATATTGCGCATAGGGTATATAAGTATCATTGAACATGTTGATGACCTCACATCCCCTCATCCCCTACAAAAACTTGGTTCCTGCAGTCTCAACAGATACCTCAGGTGAGACTTCACTTGCATGCATTATCTGAAATTGAAATGGGTTTGTTTTCTTTTAAATTGCAAGTGAGAAAATGGTATGTGTTTGGGTAATTGGATCAAGTTACTAACACATAAATTTAATGAGTTTTTACTTAATCATGAGCAACATATCAGACATATAAAAACCATTTATTATGAGCACATAACACAATAAATGATAAAGGAGTTCACCCATTGGGCTACATCTCCTGGTCCAGCTTCCCTCAGATCATTTTCATTATGCTTAAAATTTCTCATACATTTCTCATAATATAAAATAGATGGCTCCAATGGCTCTAGAACATCCAAAAACCCCTAGCTGGGATTTTTCGGCACCTGGTTTGGCCAAAAAATGAAGAAGTTACACCTCTTGGAAGTTTTCCCCTTCAAGCTTGCTGTAACTGCTCACCAAATTGCACCCATTGACAGAATAACTTCGACCTCTGTGTGTTTTCCATGCCCAAAACCCAGCACACGCCATGATCCCACAAAAAGGGAGAAAATGTAGGATTGTTTACATCGGCCCCCAAACTTCGGTGGAGAACTCGGTCGTATGGCCCCATGTGGCCAACGACCTAACAGTCGCGCACCCGTTGGCTAGCTCCTCCGTGCTATGGTGTATGGTCATGTGGTAGATTTTACATGTGATCGAGGCTAAGTATTGAAACCCCGCGCCAAATGGTTATATGCCAATTCGTATGGTAATGAACCGGGGATAAACATCATAGAAATGGTCCATGCACGCCAAAGGTANGCTATGGTGTATGGTCATGTGGTAGATTTTACATGTGATCGAGGCTAAGTATTGAAACCCCGCGCCAAATGGTTATATGCCAATTCGTATGGTAATGAACCGGGGATAAACATCATAGAAATGGTCCATGCACGCCAAAGGTATGACATGTGGTCATGTGGTATGTGTTAAGAACCGGGGGTTGGGGCTTAGCCCCGACCCTTTTCTCTGCCAATTAAACCAACATTGCAATTTAAATAATATTTGCACCATATACAGTTAAGAAACACCATGAGGGCGGGTTGGTAGGCTGGCCCTTGCCAAGTCATTACCCCGCCCAGAAGTCTCAGGTTTGACTCCTGTAGAGTCACAAAAAATTTACTACTTGATAATCAAATTGGAGGGGTTCTATGTGGCATTCGACGACTGGGCCACATGGCACCATACCACTTTCCAAAAATAATGACACATGTCAACACCATATTCGTCCACCTATTTTCCAACGCCTACCCAACAACATGAAAACGCATCTTCTGTGTCACTATACGACCGCACAGACTGTATGGTCAGTTGCCACGTCAACACTGTATGGACTGCATTGTCAACAAAATTTTTCATGTTTGGAAAAATGAAAAGAAAATGATATCTTGCTCATATGACGTCCGTGTTGGGTATGTGTTATATTCTTTGCATGTGTGTGTGTGGGCGCGTCAGATATGACAACTGCGTCTGGCGATCCCTCATACTAGTGCCCTATTTGTGTTGTGTGCACCAGGTGCTTTCCTAGGGGGGTCCCAGGGGGGAAGGTATGCCCCCCCAAGGTTATGCACAACGTTCGGCATCGGGCGTAGCCCAGGGCCGACGGGGTTCAGGCCAACGCCCCCAAATTTTTTTTTGGGCGATTTTTGCTATTTTTAGCGGTTTATTAAGAATAATCCCGGTTTTAGGGATTAGGGTTTTGGTATCTACGGAATACCTAAAAACATTGTATATATTGTATAGTGAATAGTGAAATTCGATATAATGATTATAAGAAAGGTTTTCTCGGTTGAGGGTTTCTGGTATAAATCTCTGTGTACTATGTGAATGAGCCATTGATTAGTCTATGTTTTGGTTAAGAATCTATATGCATTGCTTTACTTCGCAGGTTTAAAACTTACAGTCTATTTGATCCCATTCAAGTTGTGTTGGGTTCATGAGGACGAGGCCTACGCACATGTCCGTTTTGAAGTGATTCCGAGCACTTCAATTTTTGAGAAAAAATTGATCCCCTGGATCACTCCTCCCCATTGGGAAGCTTTTGGACCTCAAAAAGACTACTTTCATTCTATCTGAAGATGAGGGTACAGTTTCCCCACCCTTCCAATATCAATCCACTTAGCTTTTCTTGGATTGGTGCCTTTGAAACCAATACAAAGGTAATCAACATCCCGTCGCTTTGAAGACCTTGTCTTCCTGTCAAGGATTGTATCTTCATGCAATTCTGAAATAAAATCTGGCGAAAAATATTCAATTGATGGAATTTGAACATGCTCTCCTTGATCATCAATCAAAGGAGGCTCATGCAATCTCAAGTTCTCAACATTAACAACAACATACATATGCATACAAGGAGGCAAATCCAAACGGAAGGCATTATTACCAATCTTTTCAAGTATCTTGAAAGGACCATATCTAAGTGGTTTCAGTTTTTTACCTTCTCCTTCAAGCCTCTCTTTGCTAATGTAAATCCAAAATTCATCTCCAACTTGGAACTTGTGATCAACATGATGCTTGTCATGTCTTGCTTTCTACTTGGCTTGGCTCTTTTCCAATTGTTCTTGAACGGTTTGATGTACAAACTGAACTTGTTCAATGAACTTCTTGGCCTTGTCAACATCACTATGACCATCAATAGCCACATCTTTCCCAAAGATAAAGTCTTAAGGATACTTTGGTAAATAACCGAAACAAGCCTCAAATGGAGAAGTTTGAGTTGAGGAATGCTTTGCTCGGTTATACACATGTTGAATGTAGTGTAAATGCTCATCCCAAAGCTTAGGATGATTGTTGCAATATCCACAAAGAATATGTACTATCGTTCTATTCACCACCTCTGTCTGACCATCTGTTTGTGGATTAAAAACGGTGCTATTTTTCATCTTGGTATCCATGAGTGCCCATAAACTGGACCAAAAAATCCCAACAAATCGAGAATCTCGATAAAAAATAATGGACTTGGGCAACCCAAAATGAACCCAAACATTTTGAAAGAACATATGTGTCATTTGTTCAGCTGTAACTTGTTTCTTACAAGGCATCAAACTACACATTTTTCTGAAACAATCAACCACAACAAAAATATAATCATGACCCTTTTTGACATAGGTAGACCTCCTACAAAATCCATAGAGATGCTTTCCCAAGGACAAGTAGGTACCAGAAGTGGAGTATACAAACCCAATTTTCTGTTGCTAGGATTTCTTGTAGCACATAATGAACATCCTCTTACATATCTTGAAACACTCTCATTCATCTTAGGCGAATATCAATACCTTTGCAAGTTTGCCACTGTTTTTCCTACACCAAAGTGACCAACAATAAGAGAAGAATGTGCTTCTCTTATGATGTTGACTCTCTCACCCTGTGGAATACAAAGCTTTCCAAGGTGATACAATAACTTATCATGTACATGATAGTCCAATTCCTCAATTTGGTTAGAATGACATAAAGTTTCATAAACTTCTTTAAAATCAGAATCTAAATCATATTGCTCAACATAGCTCTCATGCATGATATAATTATGATTAAGAATAACTGAAGCACTAACAATAGGCCTAGAAATAATATCAACAACTTTATTAAAAATGCCCTTCTTATACCTGATAACCTAGTAAAATTGTTGAAAAAATCCCATCCATCTAAACTGCCTTACTTGTTGTAGCTTGGTTTGTGATTGTAAGTATTGCAATGGTTGATGATCTGTGTGAATGATAGTTTCTTTTCCCAGCAAGTAGTGTTTCCACTTCTTCACACTTTGTACCAATGCATACAATTCCTTATCATAGGTAGGATAGTTAATCACTGCTCCATTAAAAATTTCTGAATGAAAACAAATGGGCTTACCATGCTGTAACAAGACTGCTCCCATTGCATAATTGCTTGCATCTGTTTGGATCTCAAATGGCTGTCTCAAAACAGGAAGTGCAAGAACAAGGGATGAACTAATATTTTCCTTCAGTTCATCAAATGCCTTTTGTTGCTTGCCTCCCCGTTGAAAAGTTTGTTTAGAACTTGTCAAAGCATGTAATGGAGCTACAATGTAAGAAAAGTTAACAATAAAATTTCTCCAATATTGGGATGCTCCCAAAAATATTCTCACCTTTGTTACATTGTTGGGCTTGGGCCAATCCACAATGACTTTTACCTTGGAAGGATCTATCTTCAATTCTCCTCCTCCCACAATATGCCCCAATTAAACAAGTGAGGTCTTGCCAAATTCACACTTAGACATGTTCAAGAATAACTTCTCTTTTGTAAGACATCTAGTACCCGTTTCACATGCTTGACATGCTCTTCACGTGACTTGCTAAAAATCAAGATATCATCCAAGTAAACTATCACACAATCATCAAGAAAAAGTATCAACACATCATTCATAACTCTCATGAATGTAGTAGGAGCATTACAAATACCAAATGGCATTACCATCCACTCATACAAACCTTTCTTGGTTTTGAAAGCTATCTTCCATGTGTCTCCCTCAACAATCCTAATATGATGATTTCCACTTCTCAAATCCAACTTAGGAAAATACTTGGCATCCTTTAAATGATCAAGCAAATCATCAATACGAGGAATATGATAATGATTCTTTACCGTAATCTTGTTCAAGGCTCTGAAATCAATGCACATACGTCATGTACCATCTTTATTTGGTAGTAAGGCAATCAGTGACCCACATGGTGAAGTTCTTGGATGAATAACCCCTTTGTCAAGCAACTCTTGGATTTGTTTTTTAATTTCTGCATTTTCCATCACTGACATCCTGTACATACCAATGTTTGGAAGAGGACAATTCTGCTGCAAAGAAATCTCATATTGGACTCCTCTTTTTGGAGGCAATCCTTTTGGTTCCTGAAACATCTCACCATGAGCATTAACAACCTCATATAAATCAGATTTCAGTTTTGAGTCACATCCTTGTAAGTCTTCCTCTTCAACATTCTCTTTTGGTTTTATCATCAAGAGAACAAAATTCTTACTAGCATTCACTAATCTCTTCATTTGTCCAGAATTTACAAGTGACATGTTCATCTTATTTTTATGTGCTCTAACAATGTACTCAACTCCATTTTTAAACAAATGATATTTGTTCTCATGTCTATGAAAGATATCTCTCCTATCATACAAATATGGACTTCCCAAAACAATACCACATATATCCAATGGAATGGCATCAAGCTCTACCTCATCTATAAAGTTAGCAGTAATGGCAAATCTAGTTTACACCTTCTTGTTACATGCAACTTTGCATTGTCACATATCCATCCTAAAGGGTATGGTTTTGGATGAGGTGTTGTCTCCAAATTTAATTTTTTTACTGTATCTTTAGATATGAGGTTTGCTTGTGAACCACTATAAAAAAATGTGTCTATTTTGGTATGTTTTGAAATCACCCTTATGTGGAAAAGCTCTATTCTTTCTTTTTCATATTGAGTTTCATTGATGGTAGAATTTGAAGAACTAGTGGTAGCAATGGATTCCTTACCTTTATATCCCATTGCTGTAATCTTTGTCTCATCACCGGAATCTGAACCCAAATCACGTTGGGTAGTTGCAACAGTCTTTGGCTTCCCTTTGTTGTTGAAATTTTTGGGTCTCATCTCAGGATGAGGTTTACAACAATGGTCTTCATCATGGCCATCCTCAGAACAATGCTTGCATGCCAATTTTTCTCCATCTTTCCTCACTGAAGCATTATTCTTTCCTTTTCCCTTGAACTTTCCCTTTCCTTTATCTTCATTAAAGAAAGGTTTCTTGCTGCCCTCTTGAGGAACATTCTTTCTTCTTGCTTCTAAATGAGTAGCCTGCACACATACTTCATCTATATTTGTAGGTTTAAACATAAGTATGGTATGTATCAAATAACTATGCAATCCTCTAATGTATTTGAGCAAAGTATCTTGTGAAGACAAATCTACACCCAAAACCAAAGATCTTTTTCTAAACTCTTGAGTGAATCTTTGTACATTTTTCCCCTTAGCTTGTCTAAAATTTTTCCAATCCATTATAGATTTCTGCATGTATGCTAATGGATAAAATTTCCTTTTAATTGCAACAATAAAATCATTCCAAGAGGAGAAAACCTTACCATGTTTCTTCATGTCCTCTTGAGTTTTGGCTTCCCACCAAATTAGTGTTGCACCTTCCAATCTAAGAGAGGCAAGATGAACTTTGTTTTCATCATCTTGGATCTTTTGTATCCTACAATACACCTCTATTTGATGAACCCAATTGTCCAACCTTTCTGCATTCACCTCTCCATTCAAATTTAATATCAAGCTTAAGTAAAGGAGTATGTGCTATAGTTTTACCATGCTCCTTTGGAGAAATAGGAGTTGGTTCTGAAATAGTAGAGGAAGAAGAACATGGAGGTGAAGGAGCTGGAGTGCCATCATTCCCTCCATTCCCGTTTGTACCTAGGGTTTTTATGATTTTTCTATTGTCTGCAGGGTTTTGTTGGTTAGATAACTTGAACCTAGGGTCTTCAAACTGTGTGCCAACAAAGGGTTCAATGAAGGGTTCCATCCTACACACAAACATAACATTATAAATGTAATAATTCAATATCTATGGCTTAATAAGGGGTTTTATGCATAACATGAGGCTTTGTCTAGGGATTAACATGTCACTCCCCTTAGAAAAAGCATTGTCCTCAACCCTTGACTAACCATGGGTGTTTCTTCAAGAAGAACTCATCTTCCCATGTCATCTCTTCAACTGGTAGGTTCTTTTATTTGAATAGGTACTCTGTAATTTCTCGATTTCTCATCTCCTTAATCCTTATTTCAAGGATTATTTCTGGTTCTAGTATGATTTTCCCTTGTTCATTAATCTCTAGTAAAATAGTTTGGATTGGGATCTTTTTTCCGATGACCTTGTTTAAACAAGAAACATGTAAGACTAGATGTACACGTGAAGATGGAGGAAACTACAATTTGTAAGCCATACTTCCAATCATTTGGAAAACCTTGTAAGGGCCATAATATTTTGGTGCTAATTTATTTTCCTTCTTTTGTTGCTTGAGGGACATTTGTTTATATGGTTGTAGCCTCATAAATACACAATCCCCCACTTCAAATTTCCTTTCAGTGTGATGTTTATATGATTGTTGTTTCATCCTATTTTGTGTCATAACCAAGTTTTCCTTCAATAGTTTTAGAACCTCTTGTTGGTACCCTAAGTGGTCCTCCACTTCTTGAACATTTCTAGTCCCTTTCAAGGGTGATGTGATGGATGGAGGATGATGTCCATAAAGTTCTAGAAATGGGGACATTTTTGATGAAGTATGGAAGGGTGTGATGTACCACCATTTCACCAAGGGAAACCACTTGACCCATTGTGTATGTTTATCATATGCAAAACAACAAATATATCCTTCTAGAAATTTCTTCACAATATCAGTTTTCCCATCGTATTGAGGATGGTAAGATGAGCTATGAGCCAGTTGAGTACGCAAGCAAGAAAATAATTCCTTCCAAACTTTTCTAGTGAAAATTGGATCTTTGTCACTTACAATAATCTTGTGGATTCCATGTAGCTTTTGAATTGTTTCCATGAATTCTACAACTACTGTAATTTCTTTAAAAGGATGAGAAAGATAGAAAAATAGGCATACTTTGTTAGTCAGTCCACTACTACCATTCATTCCTTCGGATTTGGGTATACCTTTAATAAAATCCATCAAAATGTCTTCCCAACATTGACTTGGTATAGATAATGGTTGTAGGAGACCTGGAATCTTGATTATCTCTCCCTTATTTTGTTTTCAGACCACACATTCATACACAAAAGTTTGAACATAATTTTTAAGACCTTCCTAGAAAAACTACTTCTTGATCTTGTGGTAAGTTTTCAAGAATCTTGAATGTCCTCCTATAGGAGAAATGTGCAATTCTAGAAGGACATTCTATTTGAGTTGGGAATTATTACATAAATATAGGCGATCATGATAGCATAACAATTCATTCTTCCATACAAAATTATCTAATGAACTGGGGTCCTCTTGTAGTTTTTGAATGATTTTGCATACCTCTTGATCTTACTTCTATTCTATCATTGCTTCTTCCACCCAATTAGATTATGGAATATGGAATAGAAATAGTACATGATAAACCTTTTGTTTCTTCTTCTTTCCTTGAAAGGGCATCTTCCACAACATTATGTTTTCATTTTTTGTACATGATTTCAAAGTCATATCCTAACATATTTGTAACCTGTTTTTGTTGCTCTTCTGAAGATAATCATTGCTCCAAGAAGTACTTCAAACTATCATTATCTATTTTTACTTTGAGGCATCTTTATATTAGGTAAGGGCACCATTTCTTAACTACATGTAGTATGGACAACATTTGTTTTTCATAAATGGGTTTGAGTAAGTTTTTTCCTTTAGGTTGGATTCTTTAAAAGCCAAGGGGCCTTCCTTATTGCATTAAAATTGCACCAGTTCCATGGCCCGAGGCATCACATTCCTCAATGAATATTTTTTTGAACTCAGATGTGGCTAGGATGGGAGTTTTACACATAGCGTCTTTAATTTTTTCAAAAGATTTGGTTGCTTCTTGAGTCCAAGAATTTTTTTCCATTTTTAATAATGTTACTAGAAGTGCTGATGTTTGACCATAGTTCTTGAAAAACTTGCAGTAATAGCCTGTCAATCTTAAGAATCCTCTAAGTTTCTTCAAGGTTTTGGGAATTGGATATTCCCTCATAGATTTAATTTTGTTAGGGTCCACTTTTATACCTTCATGAGATATAATTGACCCAAATATTCCACTTCTTGTACCCCAAAGGCACACTTGGAAGACTTTAATTAAAGTTGTTTCTCTTCCAATAGTTGCAATATTCTATCAACATGTTGTACATGCTCTTCCAAATATTTTCTATAGATTAGTATGCCATCAAAAATACTAACAAACATTTTCGAAGGAAGGGATTGAAAATATAATTCATAAATATTTGAAATGTTGAAGGTGCATTAGTAAGTCCAAATGGCATAACCAAAAACTCATAATGACCTTCATATGTTATAAAATCTATTTTTGGAATGTATTCCTACCTCATTTGGATTTGATGATATCCCAAATGAAGATCCAACTTAGTAAATAAAATTTCTCCATGTAATTCATCTAGTAATTCATCAATGATAAGAATATGAAGTTTCTATTTAATGGTCATTTTGTTGAGCTTTCTATAACTTGGAAACACACGTCATGAACCATCCTTTTTTGTAACCATCACCACCAATGAAGAGAAAGAACTTTGTCTAGCTTGAATGATACCGACCTCTAACATTTCTTGGATAATATACTCACTCTCACTCTTCTGTGCATATGGATACCTATAAGGCCTAATGTTAGGTGGTACACTTCTTGGTTGCAAATGAATATCATGGTCATGATCTCGAGTAGGTGGAAGACCCTTAGGTGTTTCTCCAAAAAACCTTGGAATGATTGTTGATAACTTTTTGGAGATCTAATGTAGTAAAGGATATGGATGTTTGAACATCTAGTGAGCACAATTGTGCAATTACACCATGGCATTTATTTTTGAGTAATTTTGTCACGCTATTAGAGCTTATCACCTTAGAGGGTTTACCTTGGATACCTCTAACCTTAATTTCCTTTCCATCTGAGTAAAATCTCATGAAAAGATCTTGAAAATTAAGGGTCATTGTTCCCAATGATTATAACCATTGGAACCCTAATACAACATCAACACCACCCATTTGGATGGAAATCATGGGACTATCCAAAAAATACACTGCCATATTGAGCTTACTACTATAACACTTCTCAGAACAATTTATGGTACCTCCATCTGCAATCATCACTTGAAACTCTAGTCATAGATATACAAAGAAATTAAGATATTTTTCTAATTTGTAATTGATGAAGTTATGGGTACTACCAGAATCCATAAACATTGTTACCTTTTTCTTTTTGATGTATCCTTGTATCTTGATGGTTTATGGAGTATTGATGTTGTCCGATGCACGACAAGATATCATTGGAGTAGTCTCCTCTAGATCTAGATCTTGTGATGGTGGTTTCAATTCTTGATCTTCTTCCTCTTCACTGTCTATGTAGAATAATTTATTCTCACTACATTTATGCCCCTTACTACACTTGTTTTCACAATTGAAACATAGTCTGTTTTCTCTTATTTCATCCATTTACTGAGGTGTCAACCTTGTCGGTTGAGTGGTGTTAGGAGAGGGAACATGGTGCTCTCTATAGATATTAGTGGCCACCCTTCTAGTAGCCATATTTTTGTTTTCCAATTTCATTTCCATACTGAAATCTTTCTCTAGGGGTTTAGGTTCAAAGAGATGGACCTCATGTTGAATGTTATACTTTAATTTCCCACAAATAGATCTAAAAAATTATCCTAAGGAATGTTCTTTACCCTGAGACTAAGATTTTAGAATTGTTGAATGTGTTCTGTAACTGGGATTTTTTGCTAAATATTTATCAATTGACTAAACGATGTATTGATTTTAATATCCCCATAATGTGATTTCAATTCATCTGTAAAAATGGACGAAGAGATAATATATATATTTTTTCTTTCACGAAGCCATTGATACCAAACAAATTGATCATTTTCTAAATAGAAGGATTCAATAGGTACCTTTTTTAAGCTTCAAACTTGGTGTTGATTAAAGTATTTCTCCATCTGGAATATCCATGTTATAGGATGTTTTCCATCAAACTTCCTCATTCAATATTCAAAATGAAGTATTTCCTTGGTGTTGACTTGAATCCTTGATAATGTGGATCTTGGAGTAATGAATGATCATCACTTTGAGATTCAAAATTTATGCTCTCCAAAAGTGACAAAATACTCCCCATATGCAATTGAGTCTCAACAACCTTGTTCTCCTTATTTTCATGATTTCCTTGCATTTTGCTATCTCCTTTAGGGAGTCTCTCATCTAGAGCATGAAAATCCATGGAAGACATGGAATTTTGTAATTCCTTCATGGATTTTTGTGTTTCATCTTTATTGTCATCCATATTATTTTTCATTTCATTCTTATTTTCATCCATATTCTCATCCATCTTATTTTCCATTTCATCCATCTTATTTTTCATGTCATTCTTATTTTCATCCATCTTCTTTTCCATTTATTGAAATTTTCTTTGTGTTTACCAACTCATCACTTGTTATTGACCTATCACTCAAAAAATCAAGTTGTTCACCCAATTTGGATAGCTTGTTATGTATCTCCTCACTTTCTTCATGAGTTATAAATGAGACTTCTATAGGTTTATTTGGAGAAGTGAATTTTGGAGGATCCATTGGAGCCATATGATAAAATATTAATTCTTCTCTTTTGCCTCTTTTTCACAAATTCTGAAACACCAAAAATGGATCTTCCAATCAAAATTTATTCCAATTTTAAGTTACGTACCTTTAAAACACTAATTTCAAGTATGTTTGGATGGATAAAACTTGTCGTGATATATCTCTAAACTTTGAACCATTTTGAGTCTAAAATCTTGGCCCATAGTATTCTGGTATGACTTTTTAAAATCCTAAATTTTTCATAGTTTGAACCTTAACTGATAAAAGGTTATAGCACAAATACCAAAATGACTTGTTGAGGATTAATTTTAGGACTATTACAATATAATGATTCATTTTATAAAATAATTTCCACATGTAATTCACAATGTCTCCTTAGTTTTCTGAAAATTCCAGAGTCTGAAATGTCATAGAAAAGAAGTTACAACGAAAATGCCAAGATGACTCTTTAAAACAGATTTCAAGATGAGCTACAAACCCTATATTATATAGGATATATCTATGAAATTATAAGGATCCATACCTTGAAATTTTTACCACCTATGTCTTGATAGTTTTCCTCAGTCTCCTCAAAATTTCACGATCTAAAACATCCCATAAAAAAATTATAGCGAAAATGTCAAGGTGTCACGGTTGGAGGAGAAAAACCCTAGGATCATATACTCTGATACCAAACGTTATGATCAAATGCCTTAAAAATGATAAAAAGTCAATGAATACAGTCCACTTCTAAGGGGAAACCTCCTTTTACAATATATCCAATTCGTAATACAATATGAGATGAGATAAGATGATCCTAAGACTAGGTATCCTTGGTATATATATATGAGGCAAAGGGTACAATTATAATGAAAGGGTGCAATGAAGGGTTCTAGTCTACATACAAATATAACACTATAAATGTAATAATTCAATATATAGGGCTTAATAAGGGGTTTTGTGCATAACACGGGGCTTTCTCTAGGGATTAACTAAAAACATACATGTTATATCCATTATCATATAAAATTTATCTCTTCCATATGATTCCTCAACTCCACAATGCAATATTTATTCAAGAGTAAGTTTGTAACCATAATAAATGCTTAGTTGTATAGCTATCATGTGCTTCACAAAATTTCCATGGGAAATAATTCAACTCATTTTCCTTTTTCTGATACAGCCTCATGATTCTAGCCATTATGAGATATGAATTTTTAACTTGCCTCTTCCTTTCTATACTCACCCTCCAAGCTCAAGCATCCCCTTCACTACTACACATTCCCTCAGGATATTGATCATTTACAAAGGTTTTCACTTACAAGGAGAGCACCAACTTACTATGAGACATCCACTAGTGGTTTGCACCCTGTGGAAATCACAGGGTTCCAATGCCCTAATAGTATCTTTCTTCCCAAGTTTTCCATATTTAATAACCATCATCTCAGCTATACCACACACATACAATCATCATGAGACATCATCGTAGTGATTTCTCTTATTAAACCAAATATGTTTTATAAGGAAATTCAAATTTCCCAATATGATATTCCTTCTCATAAAGTTTGTCTCTCACAACAACAAGCATTAGTCTTCCTTATGAGATTACACCATTACCATATCTAGGACCACTCTTCCCACAATTTTTATCAACTCTCATTCAAACAATCACATTGTTAGTAATTATGCATATTATGGTTTCATTGCAACATTAACAATCATCCCATGAAGTGATATCGAAATTATATTACTCTAATTCAATATTTTTATAATTATATTACTGGAATGAAACTATCATTCATTATGCATTATCAACATACTCAACATTACAAAATTACCTCTAACATTACCAATAAACCAATGTGCCAATACCCATGGTCATATCTATGCAATGCACCCCTACATTGGCTCTAGAATGTCACACACACACATATTCCAAAGAAAAAAATCTTTATATTCCCAAAAAAGAAATGCACATATTTCAATCCCCAGAAATATACCATTCATATTTCTTCTTCATAATATTTTGTATACTATTTGTTAGCACTTGGTAAATTTCCTAGAGGTTGAAACAGAAGAAATATACAAAGGTAACTTTATCCACCCACTTTTAAAGCTGGGATCTAGCCCTTCCAGCTTCAGAGAGGGATCTCTCTATATGATTTAGCTATGTTTTCAATTTAGATATTAGGCTAGGTAAAGATATAGGTAGGTTTTGTTGTCAAAGTGTTTTTTGAATTGGTTGAGACAATTTACACATCCATTGGGCTATGGGATCTGTGTTTAATAAAAATGAAATACAACCAGAAACGTGAAGGAAGACTTCCACATGGCGAGATAATATACTCACTGGATATTTTAGTAGCTTAGATGATGGACAGAAGAAAAGATGAGAAAGATAAATTCAACTAAGAAGCAGTTAAGAATTTCTTAATTGAAAACACCAGAAGATAAACACTAAAATATTTCGAGTCAGAAATAGGGTATCCAAGATAAATCCTGCAACATTCATTACTCTTAAAGATTAGACTTAGAAAACAGGATGATCACAAAGCAAGAATAACATTCAACTTAGAGAGTAAACATCACCAGTGAACACACACAATAATCCTGTAAAGTGCCTCCTTTTATTAATGGAAGATCTCTTCAAAAAAGATTACAGTCTGATAGCGTCAGAGTGTGAAGATAAACAACCCTCAATACTTCGAAAGGTGAAGTATTTATAACTCAAATTACAAACGTTCCTATCATAACTGATCAGGATGTGCTAATTCTATTTTTAGCCTAACTAATTTAACAAATCTCCTAAACTTCAAAACTGCTTGATGACTTGGTGAAACTGCACGCTAAATTTATGGGTAGACCGTTGATGAAGCCTTTGCACGACTTCATATGACTGGACATGTGACTGGACCTGGACAACTCATCTGCTAATCGAGCAGATTGCAGAGTTCCTCCTATCGGAGATGACTAGGCACAGTGACTTTGAACAATCTTCGATACACTTCGTCCATTTCTGTATACTTGGCGAATGTAGGCTTAGTGAGGAATATGTATCGAATCTCGTGTTGGATACTGATGTCCAACTGAAGGGCATCCATGAATGATTTGCCAGTGATGCTCCATTGTATGCCTGCAAACTTTGAACTATCCTTAGACACCTCAGCCAATCTCTTCTTGTAATCCGAGAGTGTCATCAGTTTATCATTAATAACCTTCAGACCAGGTAGACCTTTCTTTTGGAGAGCTTCAATCTTATTGAAAAACCTTTGTACCCTCTGGTCCATGATCTTAACCTTTTCTTCCAGTTGAAGCATTAATCCTCTCTTGGTCAAAACTCTTTTGACCTCAAGGATGGTCTTTGTTCTGTCTTCGATCTTCAACTCTTCTAGCTCTTCTCTGGTCTTAGAATTTAGGAATTTGATGATATCATTCGCCTGTGTTGGCATCTCCCCCAATTCTACTCTGATCTTCTCAATAGCTTGTTTTCTCCTCTGGACCAACTCATTCTACTCAAACATGATTTGGATCATGGGCCATATCTCATTTATGGACTTTGTGATGTCT
>SNQJ01S0004995.1:198720-242039 GCA_010110895.2 Picea sitchensis
GTTCTATTCCAATCCGACTTAGCCTAGAGATCCAAACATACCAACCGCACCACTTGAGATGCATAAGGACATAAGATGAAGATGTGAGAGATATATTCTTCATAAGATTTACAGAGAGAACAAGGAGTAGGGCCAATCTAGCCCCTTTTTAGGTCAACTTCCCATGTAATTAGCTTGTTGTTTAGAGCCAGCGAGGAGGTGATTTTTCACTTGAGTGGGGTGCTTAACTTCCACTGTAGTTTCCACCACCAATATTTTTGTCATTCAAATTTCATTTCCATTTCGACTTTGTAATCTATTTTGGCGGCAAACTCTCCAGAGAAGTGGTTTTTTGACCAACATAACGCATCATACATGTCATGGTTGAGTCTTGTGAAGTTTGAAACTAGGAGGGAAATGTAATGGTCCCATTCAATGGCCTAGTTATCATATAGACTAGCGAGTGTAGATGACTTCTATCCTAGTCTCTTGAATAGTTGAGGGTGTTGGGCCTTGGCATCCTCCATCAAAAAATACCTGCATTATGAAGAATATGAATTAGAGATTCAAAAATAATAAAACCATTTTCAGAGCCAAGCCATGGGTCCTCCCCTAGCCTAATTATTCTATCATTTTCCACCTTCTAGGCCATCAAAGGGCCAATTAAAAGGAAAGTGGCGACCAAATCCCTCCATACTATAGAAAATTTCATATTTGCGAGGAATCCTGAACCAATCCTCGATAAAGAGATGATGGATATATTTAGATTTGAGGACTCATCCCAAGAGTTTGTCACTCTATATAATCCTCCAAATACTTCTTCTATCTAGCACTTGGGAAAAGAGAGGAATAATTTTTATCCCCCATCCACCTAACTCTTTAGGAAGATCCATGGAGTCCCATTTGACTAAGGGGATTCTACCAGTTCTGTGGGAGCTAGACCAAAGAAACTGAATACAAGCCTTGTAAATTTTGTGAAGGATCCATTTAGGGACAACTGCTATGGAGGGCCAATAGACTAGGATTCCCTCAATTACTGACTTGAGAAGCATCAATATGCCACCCTGGTATAGGAGAAAGTTTATCCAAATGGAAACATGGGTCTCCACCTTCTTAACCATCCAAAACCAATCAACAAAATGATAACAATTGGGAATAATATTAAAGCCAAGATATTTAAATCCCTCCTCAGGGCCTTTCTCAGGGAAACAAAAAAGGATTTTCATGCCACGAGAAACTCAAGGATAAAAGTTGTGAGAGAGGATGTAATATTTTCCCTCATTTATTATCATACAACACAAATCCAAAATCCATTTTAAGGAGACTAAATACTGAAGAGATCCTTGAGAGAAGTAGAGGATTTCATATACAAACAAAAGATGTGAGATAGACATGATGGAGAATATTTTAATACCTATGAATGATCTATAACTTCTTTCCTCCACTAGTAGTATGATGATGGCTTCAACTAACATTAGGAATAGGAAAGGGGATAGTGGAAATCCATTTCTCAACCTCTAGGTGGCTCTAAAGAAATTTCAGGGAGAGCCATTGATCAGGACTGCAAAAGAGGTCGATTGGATGCAACCCATATTTGAATTGATCATTGATAGGTCCATTCCCAACTGTATTAAGACAAGATAGATAAAAGTCCAACTCACTCGATCATACACTTTATAAGGGTCAAGTTTGAGAAAAACCACTTCTTGATTGGAGGATTTTATGGAGTGAAGATATTCCTAGGCTATGGTGACTGCATCATGGATTTGATGATTGCTCAGAAACCCAAGTTTTTCCTCCAAGATTAATTCACTTATCACAGGCTTGAAATGTCAGGCAATTATCTTGGATACAATGTTGTATATCATGTTGCAACATGATATTGGATGAAAATAATTGAAGGATTTCCTAGTTTGAGTCTTAGGGATGAGAGTAAGGAATGTTGAGTTGAAGGATCCAAGTGTTTTTATAGATATTTGTGACTCTCTCACCACCTTCAGCATGTCCTCCTTAATTAAATCATTGAAACTGATGTAGAATTCCACTGGCAGGCCATCTGGGCCAAAAATCTTTCCTTTTTACATTGAGAAGAGGGAATCATGCACCTCGACTTCTGTCACCACTTTGGAGAGTGATCAATTCATTTATTCCATAAATACTGGTTGAAATTTTTCAATAACCTCTAGAATCTCCTAGATTAGGAAATCTCACAGTTCTTTGAAAAGTGAGGAGAAATATCTGATTCCTTCCTCCACCTTATTATTGAAAGAATGTGCTAAGGTCCCATCCAAACATTCAATCTCCCATATGGAGTTTACATTCCCGCGATAATTTGTGTAGTTGTGAAATAAATTTGAGTTTTTGTCACCATGTTTAATCCAAATGGGCCTACTCTTTAGGTGCCAAGTCTTCTCCTCCTTATATGAGAGGGAGAGGTGAGAATATTCAAGTGATCACAACCAGTTTAAGTGGTCCATCGAGAGGGGATCCATGACCAATTATAGATTCAAAACAACAATTTGTCTTTACACATCCTTTGAAGTTGTTGCGGACTTCTTAACATACTGCACCTACCATTTTTTGGAGACCTCTTTAACTCGGGAAATGTTATCTGCAAACTATCTCATGTACATTGAGGACTCCGAGGAAGAGAGATTGACCCAGGCACTTGAACCTAAGGTTCAAAATTCTTCCTTTTCCAGCCACATAGGATTGAATTTGAACGGGGTCGGAGGCTTCACTTCTTTGGGGTCCACTTTTAAATTGATTGGCTCATGGTCCAACAGGCCTCCAGAGGAGAGAAAGGATTTTATCATTAGGTTGCAAGACATCAGGTATTCTTACACTAAAAATCTATATATCCTTTTAGCGATTTTTTCATAATTTAAATGAAACTTCGTCCACGTGGGCTCGATCTTGACTGGTTCTATGTTGATGATATGGTGTTTCTCCATTAAAGAAGAAAAGAAGTCACTTTGAGGATCTTGGAAAGGATTATATCCCCAGACCTCGCGAAGGGATAGAGTGAAGTTTAAATCTCCACCTCCCAGGGTGTGAGACCCTTTTAGAACACTAGATGTTGCTAAGTCCTCCCATAATGGGTTCCAATCCAATTAAGGACTGTATACATTTATGATATTCAATAATAAATCAAGGCATTCTAATCCTAAATTCAAAAAAATAGAGGACTGACTAGAGGATGTGGAGAGATATTTGCATGATTGATTCCATCCCAATAGAAGACCACCAGACTGGCCTGCAACATCAATAGCATAGATCGACCAAATTTTACACCATTTTCTAGAAAGGCTATGCCTTTAGAGCCTTCACACATCATTTTTTGAATAAGAAAAACATCCAGGTTGTGGCTCTAGATGATCCGTTTGAGGGATAGACTTTTACGGTCACCCCCAAGACCCCTAGCATTGAAATAAAGGAAAATCACGGGGAAGGCCTTTCTAGTTGTTTCCCCGCTCCAAGTGCCCTAGAACTAGTTACATGTTTTCCTTTCTTGATGTCCAAGACAACTTTTTGTTGATGTTTTTTATGAAATGACTTCCTCCCCATAAAATTGGGCTGATGGGCGTCGAGGGATAGGTCACTAAAGGAGGATACATCCTTTTTTTTCTTAGGGAAGGGTCTCAACGATTATGATTTTTTAGAGGGAGGGGAGGGCTGGAGGGGGGGTGGAAGGAACAACCGAGGGAGACACCTTAATCATGGAGTCCATAGGCGAGGGGGTGGGGGGAGGGATAGTGGAGGGAGGGGACCCAGGGGTGGGGAGGGAGGAGAGAGAGATACTATCTCATCAATGAAAAACATAGTGGGATGAGGCAAAGGAGGACCAAGATACTTGTGAAGAGAAATTGGATGAGGGGAGTCCTCTTCAGAGCCAAATTTCATAAGAGAGACACATGGAGGGGGGGGGAGAAAGAGAGGCACCCAAGGGGGGNATAAGAGAGACACATGGAGGGGGGGGGGGAGAAAGAGAGGCACCCAAGGGGGGAGAGAAGGAGAACTTGGGGGAGTAAGGGAGGGAGAGGGAGAGGGAGATGACAAAATAAACCAAGAAAACAATGGGAGAGTAGATGAGACTTACCATAGTTATTCATCGAGGGGTATTGCACATCCTTCACATTCACCATTGGGGGGGAAATGAATTTTTATCCACTCCTCTTCTCCACTAGTTGACAATATTTTATCCTGAAGAGATCTCACATCCATCTTTCTCTAGATTTTATTCCTTGGGTGTCTAAGAGGATGAGTCCTGGGATGTTGGGCCTGAATATGCCCCAATTCATGGTAGTTATAACATCTAAAGGGGACTCTCCAATAATACACATTTTTTTCCCAAATGAATGAACCATAGAACAGGTCAATCTTGCCAATTAGACCATATCTGAGGTCATCCTCAACTTGGACCCACACCCATCTATGATCAATTTTCAATTCCCAATTTGGCTCGAGTCTGGTGAATATGCCAAGTTTGTTTCCAATTGTTTCAAGATCTTCCTAAGACCAAAAAACTAGGGGAATCCCTTGGATAATTTCCCATACCTTTACCATCGAGACTAGGGCTCTAACAGGGTCAAATTATACTGACCAATTGTGTAAGGAGAGCCTCAAAGGACCCCAATTCCAAACAAAAATATTGATCTTCATGCAGTCCTCCTCCGACTGTAGGATGAAGAATAAGTATCCTTGAGTTAATACATGAAACAATAACATGTAGCCGAGCACATGGACCCAACTTGATTCTAGCTAGCATGCCAAAGAGTCATCCTTGAAAGACTTACCTGCAAACTTCCCAACTGGATTTTTACCCACCAATTTACAAAGCTCGGCTATTGCGATGTCCTTAATAACAACCATATCGATCTTGGGTTAGTTTGCTCACACACTCATTTTCCTTAGAGAATCCTGTGACTGTTGGTTGTGGAGCCTGATTATCTTCCTGATTCAGAGGTCTTTTACTTTCAGCCGTGTTTATACCCCATGAAGTTACAATGAGGGTTTGGGGGCGAAGCCCCTGAAGGAAAAATTGCCTTGTAAGTGTATATTGTAATTTCATTGTAAATCTGGACCGTTCATTATATGGTCGCAGATCTAACGATAGAGATTATGTTAGGTTTTTTTTCCTTAGAAGGCAACCCTCTTTTATGAGGGAAATGTATTGTAGCTATGGTTGATGGCGAATATTGTATTATGAGATAGGATATTGTGAGAGAAAGAAGAGGAAGTTACAACGAGTTTGCTATAGGTTGTATTCCTTCATATGCTGGATAATAATAAAGGAAGGACCTGACTGTTTCTCTAGTTGACGTAGCCCAGACTGGGTGAACCACGTAAATCTGTGTCTCTATTGTATTGTGTATCTTCTGTGTTTTGTTTCCGCATTTGTTTTATTTTATTGCTCCACAATCCTTTTTTTCTAACAACTGGTATCAGAGCGAAAGGTAACTCGCAGGAAAAGAGGGTTCCTGGTTCGAGTGGGAGCAATGTCGAAAGATGGAAAGTTTAGGGTCGAGAAATTTAATGACCAAAACTACCAGTTATGGAAGATGTAGATGGAAGACTATTTATATCAGAAGGATCTATTCCTACCATTGGGCGGAATAGCAAAGAAGCCGGCAGCTATGAAGGACAAAGAATGGGAGATTCTTGATAGAAAGGCTCTAGGAATGATACGACTGAGCCTGGTAGCATCGATGGCTTTCACTATTTCCAAAGAAAAGACAACGAATGGTTTGATGGATGAATTGGCCAAATTGTATGAAAAACCCTCGCCGTCCAATAAGGTATTTCTAATGAAGAGATTATTTAATATGAATATGTTGGAAGGTGGGTATGTTGCAGATCATTTAAATGAATTTAATACGGTTACTAATCAACTAAGTTCTGTAAAAGTGGACTTTGATGATGAGGTTAGGGATCTTCTAATCTTGTGCGCATTACCAAAAAGTTGGAACGACTTGGTCATGGCTGTAAGTAACTCTGTCTCTGGTTCAAATACTTTAAAATTTGATGATGTTGTTGGTGTTATCCTTAGTGAGGAAATGCGACGGAAAAACACAGGTGAGACATTAGGTAATTCATTGAACATGGAGATCAGGGGAAGACAAAAGGATAGAGGAAAGAGCTCCGGGAACCGTGGGAATTCTAGGAAGGGAAGATCCAAATCCAAACTTGGAAAGATAGAGTGCTGGAATTGTGGGAAGAAAGGACATCTGAAGAAAGACTACAGAGCTCCAAAGAAACAAAGAGATGGATAACAGGAGAGAAATCAGGAAGAAAATGTAACAGGTTATGTGTTACAAGATGCTTTGATTCTTTCTGTAGATAATATTTCTAAGTCTTGGGTAGTATATTTAGGGGCTTCATTTCATTCCACACCCCATAGGAAACATTTTCTAGATTATGTTCAAGGTGATTTTGGACAGGTTCATTTGGGTGATGATGCACCATGCAAAATTGTTGGAATGGGAAAGGTAAAAATAAAGCAACGCAATGGAAATAGCATAATGAAACCAATAGTTGTTGAAAGAGGTAAGACATGTTCGATTCAAGGAAAAATCTAATTTCAATGAGCGGTTAAGCGGGGGAAGGTTGTATATCCATATTCTGGAATAAGATGTGGAAGGTCATCAAGGGATCTTTGGTGATAGCGAAAGGAGAAGGTAGGTACATTGTATTTATGTACTTTTAATACTGACTCTTCTATTTCTTTTGTGAAGTATCTGGATAACCTTCTCACTCATGTGTCACAACACTATGGCATCATAGGCTTGGACACATGGTAGAAAGGGATCATGAGATACTTCACAAAATAAATTTGTTGGCGGATCTTAAACAAATTGATTTGAATGCAATGAACATTGTGTTTATGGAAAACATAAAGAGAGTCAGATTTCTCAGTGAGAAAAGAAAAGAAAAGAGTGAAAGGTTAGAGCTTGTGCACTCTGAGATGTATGAGACCAACTTCAGTATCATCTCTTGGTGGCTCTCATTATTATATTACTTTTTTATTGATGATGCAACTAGAAAAAATTGGGTTTGTTGCATTAAAATTAAAAATCGATGTTTTTGATACTTCTAAGAAATAGAAAGCTTTGGTTTAGAATGAGACAGGAAAAAGGTAAAAGTGTCTCAGTTAGATAATGGAGGTGAATATTAGGAAGGAGTTTGACGGTGCCTGTACCATGGGATTAAGTAGAAAACGGTTCAAAGAACACCACTTAAGAAAATGAGGTGTGTCAGAAAGGGTGAACGGGACAATCATGGAGTGTACAAGGAAGTATGAGATTGCATCTTGGTTTTCCCTTACATTTGGGAAGAATCTTGTGGTACATGTTTGTATAGGAGGACCTTCAGCTCTCTTTGGATGGTAGAATTCTATAGGAGAAATGGGCAAGAATAAATTAAAATATTCCTTTTGAAAACTTTAGGTTTATTGAGATCATTTGTCCCATATTGATAAGAACAAAACTTGAGCAAATTCAAGAAGTGTACCATTATTGGATATGGTGTTAATGATTTTGGTTATTTCTTATGGGATTTATAAAAATAACAAAATCATTAGGAGTAGAGATACCATATTCAATGAGAAGATTCATGTACAAAGATGTGAGTTCTTGAGGGGAAAAAGAAATGAGGAAAACTAAAAAACAAAATACATGGTGCTTGATGAGATTATTGAAAAAGAGATTCCAAAGGAACCATAAAATCAAAATGTAATAGAACATGAGGAATTTGCCTCGAGCACAAGTGTTGTTAGAAAAATCCTACGAAGGTTAAATGCCCTGAACAAATATCAGTGTATTGTGTGATTGATTTTGGTGAGGAACTAGAATCTTGAAGAGGCAATGTGGTGAACACCAAAGGAAGTGAGAGACGAAGGCATGAAGAAATGGATTCGCTTGGTAAATAACCATACTTGGGACTTGATTTGAGTTGCCTGGGGGAAAAAGAGCATTGAAGAATAAATGGTTTCAAGTTGAAGGAAGAATATGGAGGAAAAAAAGAGAACAAGGATGAGCTTGTGTAAAAGAGTTTACACAAAAATAAAGGTATAAATTTTGACAAAATATTTTCTCACGTTAAATAACTTCAATTAGAACTATTTTAAGTCTAATGGAAATCTAATATTTTCATCTTGAACAATTAAATGTAAAACAACTTTTCTCCATGAGGAGTTGGAGGAAGAGATTTATAAGCAACAACCATAGGGGTATGAGGTCAAAAGGAAGGAGACTTTGGTATGCAAGTTAAAGAAGAGATTATATGGCCTAAGCAAGCTCCAAGTGTTCCCGAAGTTTGACAAGTGTATGATAGAACAAGATTATAATTAGATGTCATTACAGTCTTGTGTTTTTTTAAGATAGAAAATGGAAGCTATTATCTTGCTATTGTATGTAGATGACATGCTTGTTGCGAGGACTAATATGCAGGATATAAATATGCTCAAGAAGAAATTAGCCAAATTCATTTGCGATGAAGGAATAGGGTGCTGCAAAGAAAATCCCTAGTATGAGAATAAAAAGAGACAAAAAAATGCTGGCGACATTGTGCCGAGAACATTACAGAGAAGGTGTTTGAGAGGTTTAATGCAGAATGAAAAACCAGTTTAGTACACCTTTATTATGAAACTCCAACTAAAATGTGTCCCAAAGACCTGAGGAGGAGATAGAATACATGTCGAGGGTCCCATGTTCATCAGCAATTGGCTTGATGTATACAATGGTTTGCACAAGGCCAGATATTGCACATCGGTGGGAGTTGTGAGAATATATATGAACAATCAAATAAAGAACATTGGGAGCAGTAAAGTGGATTATCAAGTATTTGAAATGTCTTGTCCCATGCGTATGTTTTGGAGGTTCAAAAAACTTTTCTACAGGGATATCTTGATTATTAAGATATAATTTGGGTGATAAAGATAGCGAGGAGAATTTTGGGAATGCTCTGTTTACTATGGGTGGAACAACGTGGTTAGTTCAAAACTACAAAAAGATTGTTGCACTTTCAACAATACAGAAGCAGTATGTTCTTTACAAAAGGCTAGTAAAGAGATGATTTGGTTGCAAAGGGTTATGGAGAATTGGGAAAGAAGCAGAGGAATAGCGGGTTGTATTTGATTGAGGTGCCATTCATCTTGCAAAGAAATCAGCCTTCCATTCGAGGACTAAGCATAAATCAGCCTTCCATTCGAAGACTAAGCATATACAGTTGAGGTACCATTTCATACGATCTGACTTGGAAGATGGACATTTGAAGTTGGAAAAGATACACACTAGCCAAAATCCTATAGACATGTTAACAAAGGGAGTAACCAGGGAGAAAATGAGTTCCTACTCAGTTTCAGTTGGTCTTCAAGAATGATGATGAAGATGAGAAATTTTCCAGGTCCAAGAAGGTTCAGAGTCCAACATATACAACAACGGTGGAGTTGTTGAGATCAGTCTCCAAGTGGGAGATTGTTGGTTGTAGGGCCTTATTATCTTCCTGATTCAAAGGTATTTTAATTTCAGCCGTGTTTATACCCCATGAAGTTACAGTGGGGGTTCGGGGGCGAATCCCCCGAAGGAAAAATTGCCTTGTAAATGTATATTGTAATTTCATTGTAAATCTGGACCGTTCATTATAAGGTCACATATCTAACGATAGAGATTATGTTAGATTTTTTTTCCCTAGAAGGCAACCCTCTTTTATGAGGGAAATGTATTGTGGCTATGGTTGATGGCGAATATTGTATTCTAAAGTAGGAGATTGTGAAAGAAAGAAGAGGGAGTTACAATGGGTTTGTTGTAGGTTGTATCCCTTCATATGTTAGATAATAATAAAGGAAGGACCTGACAATTTATCTGGTGGACGTAGCCCACACTGGGTGAACCACATAAATCTGTGTCTCTATTGTATTGTGTATCTTTTGTTTTTTGTTTCCGCATTTGTTTTATTTTATTTCTCCACGGTCCTATTTTTCTAACAATGACTTGGGACCTGAGAGACAAAATCATGTCGAGAGGGAATAAGGGGAATCAGGGGGACTGAGAAAGTGGGGGAAGACGAAGGTGGAAGGGAGGGAGAAATACATGTGGAGGGAAGATGATGTGGTAGGGAGGGATAAATACATGTGGAGGGAAGATGAATGGACAAAGGAATTAGAGACAAGGAAGGGGGAACAATGAACAAGGGAAAGGGTTCATTCCTTAAATCCTCAGAGCCAAAAAAAAAGGGGCCTACATCAGGATAGTAATCACCCACCTCCACTAGAGAAAGGAACCCATTAAGGCATGAGCTTCAAGGGTATTCCAATTGGTTTAAAAAATACCACTCTTTAAGAGGGTTGTCCCCATAATTGACTTGGTCGATATACCTTTCCTTCATGATGCGGGATTAAAAAAATCTTGTGTTTGAATCCTAAGAAAGAGAGTCTGAAACCATTGAAAACCCTTCACCAAACTACTCAACACATTTCAAGGAAGACTGGAGCAACCACTTGAAACTACCCTCATGTTGTCTTGTGGTAAAAATGCAAGTGAGGAGGAAATTATACAACTCCTAGGATTTGGCATCTAAGGACAAATTAAGACGTGACTACAGGGGATGCGTAAAACTGTAGAGGACCCCATTGAAAAACCCAAAATCACAGAGCCTTATATGTTTGTGTGTGTGTGTAAACACACACACACACACACATATATTCACCATGGTGAGTTGGAAGGTCTAGCCAATGCCTTAACACATCATCCAAACTCTTCCCCATTTACTTGTTCAATCATTTGGATACCTTCCTCTTCAACCCATACAAAACACTAGGAACATAATCCCTTAGTGCTCTTTAGTGTTAACAAAGAGGTTGCAACTGAAACATTGGTTATACAGGGGAAGACCATTTTTCACTTCTTGGACACTATATCCCTTCCATATCCAACCACAAATGACATCACACTAGCTAACTCTATTAGCATTTGTTGCTATAGAAGGAGTATGTCTCCTAACTTGACTTGGTTATGATCTCATAACCAACATAACATAATATGCAATTAAATATCATATAATTGCATACAAGTATTAAAAAAATATTGTATAATCAAGTCCCTCTTCCTTTATCACATCTATTGGAGTGTCATGCTCATAATATACATTAGTCAAATATTGAAATTTAGATGAGGGAACTCTTACCTCAATTCCCTTCAACATTTATGCATCATAATAAACCCAAATGTATACTTGCATGGATGTTATCAATTAAATTAATGCGACATGATTAGTTGGTGTTTGTAGAAGTTTGTAGGTTCCCTCCACCAACCTTTTGATCAACATTATTACCATCCTCATTTGTCTTTGTACATATGGTTTTCATATGCAACGATATCATCATCACTCTCAATGATGCTATAAACTTTTCCTGGATACATAATACATCATTAGTCACCTTCAAATATCATAGCATCATTATTTCATATATATCAACATACTACTAGGAGTTTACAAACATTCCATAAGCATGTCTAGGCATTTTGACATGCACTAATGCATGTCTATATGCACCAAGCATTCATTCTCAACATGCCTACTAATGCACATGCATTCTATCTCTCCTATATGCATTTTTCATCACTTCGTCTATGCCCTCCAATGTATATATATATATATATTTTGTTGTAGATGGATGTCTTTGAATTCCTTTAGATTATGGCTGCCTTGTTTTTTCTTGCTGAGCACCTTCCTTCCAAGTACACCTTAGCCCTTCTACAATTCTAGCCAATATGTCCTATTGGAAATTGCTTCCACTCAATAATACATGCTCCAACCTGAAGTATTCCCTAATGATATACAATCATTACTTCATATGAATATTAGTACTTCAATCTAATAACCACTCACTACTTTAGTTCTCCATTGGAACCCTTAAAATGAATGAACCTTCATTAATTCATCCACTGAATTCCTTGCACCTAAATCTTGCTTCCACTAGGAACTTTGATTTATAAGTGGATTTGTTGCTTTGAATATTTCCAAATAGAATTTGTTGGTTCATGTATTGCAACTTGTTTCAAGGCATTCCTATTCCTACTCATAGAGATGACTTACCCATCCCATGAGTCACACATCACCTCCATGATATTATTTTCTTCATTTGGCGCAAGTTCTACTACCAACAATATACTTTTACATTCAAGGTGAAGACATATTCCTTATCTACATGTGAATATTAATTCCATTCATCACTTGTGGGCTTGTTCCACTCTCGCTCTTGTCATGGGTGCATATTTTATGTGAAAATCATTGTTGATTTACCTTTGCAAGAACTTTATTGTCTCATCCAACTCTACAAGCTCTGCCCTACTTCCCCTTCCATTGGAATCTGGAATTATGATCCACAATAGACCCACACAATCCTTATTTAAGTCATCTAATCCTCTTTTCAATAGGCCCTTAACATAATACTCTATCCTTGAATGTTCCCTTGTTCATCAATGATTTCCCTACTATTCAAAATTCAACCCCTTTTTATTGACTAGATAATGCACTCCAAAGGTGCGTCTACCTCTACATAGGCATAAATAATAGATTTTTCACTCTTCCTTACCCAAAAATCATCTCTGGCATATACCTCTATCATCTCAAAATGTTTTTCCAAAATGGACAATATTTGGAAAAGTTTCACATTGAGCATTTGCATGGTTCATATAGTCCAATTTCCATTTTCCCTAAAGTTTTATGAAAGAACCAGATGCTTATTCAAAGAACTTAATCCTTTCGTCATGTTTGCCTTTTTATTACCTTTCCAATGGCTATACTCATGCCTTGATCTGAATTATGAGCTAAAATTTGTGTCTTTATGAAGTCAACAGTTTCACTCATTGTTTTTGCACTTGTTTTACTGGTTCAAATAATTTTTAGAAGCCAAGTTATATCACCTGTAGAAGAACATCAATAAGGAATAATAAACACTTTTGTATCGAGTGCATCTAGGAATTATGATTGGGAACACACAAAAACTTTCATATATGGAGTTTGATGCTCCAGTAAGATTATGTACAAATATGGAATTGACTTTGCACTTTTGCATTTTCTTTAGACTTAGAAAGTTTAGCCAAAATTGGATACCTCCCAAACATAGAAAATACGGGCAAAACTACCTCAACAAAAAGTTATCTATATTGATGAGTAGGTACAATGTTGACTAAATAAATGTTTTTGGATTGGTGATCTAGGGTCCTTTTTCCTCTGAAGTTTAAAAAAATCCCCAAAACATGCCCAAGAGTAGTGGACTTTTACCTGTTTTGGCATCTCCACATAAAACCCTTTTGAATTTGGCCAAAATTCCAACTGGGTATCTTGTTGCCTTTTTTTTTGACACTCTATAAAAATATCATCTTTATTTGGGTCATAGTTGTTAAGCACAACCTATATCTTTAAAAACCACTATCTGAAATTTTATGGAGAATTAAATAAGAATTGGCCAATGGTCCTCACTGACACTTTTGTAGCACTCATCACTACAGACATACCCCTTAAATTTCATCGAATTCTGGGATTTTATTCTCCTATTATAGCCAAAACAATTTTTTGGCTCCAAACTTCTTTGTAAATTGTCTATTTTCTCCTTCCCTTTCCTCCTTTTTCTTCTCTTTTCTTCCTTATCTTTCTTCTTCTCTTATTTTTTATTCTTCCCTTCTTCTCTTCTCCTCTTTCTACTCTTATTTTCTTTCCTTTTCCCTTTCTTCGACAATCACTAAAAACCATTCATCAATGATCGACAAAAATGTTTAAAGTATACTTTTTCATCAACCCTCGAAAAGGTCTATCATCTATCAACGATCGGGTAAAATGTCCATCGAAAAAAAACATCTAAGGAGTTGATCCAACATAACCTACCCAATTGAAAGATTACATATCTTGGATAGTGGAACGAAAAAAAGGTTCATTAGTGATCGCATAAAAATTCCATTGACGATCATAAAAAATGTTCATTGATGACCATAGAAAAAGTCCATCGATGATTGAGGAAAAAGTATATCAGAAATCCGAAAAAACTTCTACCGACGATCGATAAAACATGTTCATCGGTGATTGTGGAAAATTATATTTGGCGATTGGGGAAAAATTCCATCGACAATTGAAAAAATATTCCATTAGTGACCGACAAAAAAGTCTATCGACGATTGGGGAAAAATTCTATTGACGATTGGGGAAAAATCCCATCCACGATTGGGAAAAAGGTTCATCAACGATCACATAAAAAGGTATGAAGTCTAATTTTCATCACATATATGAACTTGTTTGACTTAGAAAGTTTTTTCCAAATATGCAATGGTTTTGGACCATTGATGTTAGAATCAAATTAATCTTGACCGTCGATTTGCTAGACTTCCCTAGACTTCAAATCTCTTCTTCGGTGATTGGAATTTTTTGTGAAATATGTTCTTTCCCCACTTCATTGAATTCCAAAAAATTCTAAAAGGATCCATCAACAGATGAATATTTATGATTGATTGACAAGTTGAAATGCGATCTGGATCATCGGTTCTCCAAGCTTCATAGTTTCCATGAAAAAATGAACTATGACCTCCCAAGACGATTTTTAACTTTGAAAATGTTATATCAATGGAATTAATCACCCCTTTGACGATTATAAGGGAAAATACGACTTGAATTTTCTCATAAATTTTATGATTTCAATATAGCTTCACAAACTTCCCCAAATTTGACACAAATCAAAACTCTACAACAACTAATTTACCAAATTTACACTATTCTTTGGCCCACACGGGTCTAGTGTTGAACTATAATCTCTTATTCCAAATTGTAAAGTACACAACAACTAAACTTAGTCCCATTACTACCATTTTCATCTTTGAGACCAAATTGTAAATTACCCATAAACAACAAATACTAAATTTTCTCTGATAGCAATTTGTAAAAATACCTTCCTGCTAAAAACATAATAAAAACAAACTCCCCACACATGAAAAATAAACCAAGGGGTAGCAAGACCATAATTTAACATGCACACATACTCAACAACATTCAAATTAGAAATATATACACAACGAAATTTGTAACCCCCCAAGCTAGGGGTAACTAAGGAGATGATGTCTCGAGACCCGTAGGTTGAAGACATGGAGTGATAAGAGCTAGGTGAGAAGACATAGCTCCTCCTCTCACCACACATTACCATTCATCGACAATAACATGGCCCACCACACCAACATTTCCTAGAAATGATAACAAGTCTTTCTTCACGAGGTAACAAGTCTGGTGTCATGGTAAGTGCCATTTTAATAATTTAAGCATCTGAGCATGTTACAAAGAGTCCTTTCTTGATTATGAATTTTTTTTCTTGAAAATTAGACCTTTTTCCTCATTTCACCTTGGTGGTTGACATGGTTTCCTAGTAAGTGGCTCACCCTTGGGAAAGGGGATGCTAGTAGGGGGTCTCCTTGAAGGGTCATCGTACCATTCCCACATACACTTTCCACTTTCCACAGTTCTTCCCTTTCATTTCCTCATCTTTTGGGTTTTCGAACTTATTGACCCCAAGAAGGGATTGCACCTCATTTTATGGGAAGAAGGGGATAAAGGCCCAAAATTTTTGTAGATGGAAAAATATTAAAGCCATAATTGATCTCTCTAAATTCTCACCCTAAGTTATTGATAAAAATGAAACACTTCTCCATAAAAATCAAGTACTTGTAAAAATAAAACACATAATTAAATAAATGTCCCACTTGTTGGGAGAATGCATTTGTAGTGTCTTTTACTTTCCTTCCACATGACACTCAACATGTTCCTAACTTGAAGTGGCATTGTTGTGCTATTTACTTTCCATTTCACATAAGACTCAATGTTCTAGACCATAATAAATTAATGGAAAATAAAAGGTCTTGGAAAAAGGTTGCATTACAAACGAGGGATGCAACACAACCTCTACAAAGGCACCCATAAATGAGACAATGTGAGCCCTTGTATGTCAATAAACCCCATTCCCAAAAGTCATACCCCCATCCACCTCACACTCTTTTAAATGACTTAGAGAGGGTATTTTTGGGAAACACTCCTTGACTTGGGGATCGATCTACCTAATAGGGCACCATGACAACCTTCCCATAATTAAATTTGGAAAATTTTATAAGGTCTTTGAGCATTTGTTTAGTTTGAAAATGGGGGATTTAATCCATGTTCGGGTGGTTATTTTATTAAATGTGGCTTACTTGGCATGATAAATGTGACTTTTGGACCCTTGGAGGGAATACTTGTTTGTCTTTGTAGGACCTTGCTAGGTGAGAATCCATTCCATGGAGGATTTGTTCCATTTTGACCTTCAATAGGGTTGAGGACCCCAAGGATGGACATAGACCCCACAAGATGGGAAGAGGACCCCAAAACTCTTTTGCACATGAGTTGATGAGAATTGACTTTGAAGGCACCTTGAAATAACAAGAGGATCACATAGTATCCCTTTTCACTTGGATGATGGCCTTTGGATGCCTAGGACATCACCTTCTAAGTCTTGATGTCATGTGGAGGCTAGGGTTTTGGTGGTCTTGATGGTACCAAATGTGTGGTGATTTGTTTTGAAGGAATAAAAGGCTTGGTATGACTCTCTATCACATGAGGGATTAACACATGGCCTTTGGAGGCCCAACTAATTTCATCTAGAGGCTCAACGTCACCCTTATAGGGCATGCTGTCACCCTTTTGAGGGTTCTACTTTATGTAAATTTTATTTTTGTAAATTGTAAAGGAAAATAAAGGGGGTCAGCCTCATTTTAATTTGTTGTTGACATTTTATGTGGACAAAATTGGTTTATATGGCCTCATATAAATATAGGCTATCTCATTTTCATTTTAGATAGAACTCACTTGAGAATTACATAACTCTTGGCTGAAATTTTCTCCCTTCTTGGGCAATTTTCTCTATCTTGTCTCTTGTGCAATTGGATGATTTACTTGTCTATTGTGGGAAGGAAGGCTAACAACCTCTCTTTCATGCTTGTTATTGGAAAATGTGGTGGAATATCTTGATTATTAATGTTTTTTCATGCCATCTCATGGATTAGGTAAGGAGTTTGTGAAATTGTATATGTTTCTTCTTGATTTCAAGGTTATTTTGTCAAACCCTTGGAGGCGTATAAGAGCATACAACCTCCATCAAGGATATCTCTTTTATTTTCATTGAAAATGTCATTTAAAAGGTTTCTATAAGGGGTTAAATGACTTACACCCTTGTAGTTTTACCTTGCTAAGTTTTGTTTACTCCAGGGAGTAAAAAGGCTTACACCACTAGAGGAGTAATAAACCTTAGATCATAAACAAGAGACTCCTTTTTGCATTGGAGATTGAATATTATTTTATTGGTAAATGTTATTTCAAGGAGATTGAATTGTTCAAGTTTAGAATTTAATTATATGTGCTTTAAGATATCTTGTGCCCTAAGGGTGTCTAGTTTTGCCAAGTGTTCTAGCTGCAATAATAAAATCACTTTCTTTTACTCTTTTACTCACTTTTCTTCCGTTGAAATTTACTTGCAAACTTTCATAATTGATCTATTGTCTAAGAGCTATTGTTTGGGTGGATTGATTGTTTATTTTAGTGAATATAACTTTATGCTATAGAAAAAAATTACTATAGCCATAAGGTTGTTATAAACACTTGATAACAACCCTCTTTTTGATCAAAGTATTGGCTTAAATATTGCAAGGTTGTCTATTAATTACTAGATTTCTTTTCCAATATCATGCAAATAATTTTGATGGTTTAATTTGTATCTTTCATAAATTTTTTACTACTTATATATATTTCCATACTGCTCCAATTTTGGGACAACAAGGTTTCTTGTTTATTCCCCATTGGTTTTGAGGTTTTAATCATCATATATTGTCTTGTTCCAGGTATGTCTAACATTGTTTTGTAGGTACATAACCTTGGAAACCATTCACCATCTCCCAAGACTTTTCCCTAAGCCTCGAACTCATCCTTGACGACGAGCCTCATTATTGTACATTCAAAAGGCTCATCTTTGACATATTTTCCCACCACAAAATGAATTAATGTTTGATTTTGACCATATTTAATAGTTAGTCATGGATATTTTGTATGTTTCTTAATGAATGTATGCTTGAGGCTAATTTTTATGTATAATATACCTTTTTGCACTAATATTTTTGGAAAAAGACATGTGTTCCACCAACCAGGTTGAACTACAGGAGTCAAGGGAGCCAACCTCCTAGAAACAAGGGATTTTGTCCCTTCAAGTGACCTTCCATCCAAAGATCAAGGGAAATTGTCTGCACCTACCTCCAAGAGCATTCCTTGTGCATTTATAACCACTTTTGATCAACAACAGTTCGAAAATACAGATGTAAATGGTTGAGATCTCTCATTTAATCATCACTCTCCTTGATTTAGGAAGGGAGGTTGAACTCTCTATTTATATATAGCTCTCTAGTCTAAGAGAGGGGGATATATCAATTTTCTGGAGAAGAATTGTATGGAGATGTTTTGCAAGACGTTTTGTTGAAGACTAAGAACTTTGATGTTCCGGATATACTGCTGAAATTTATGAAATAAAATGTTTTTTCCTTCAGTCCATTAAAGTTTCTTTTATGTTCCTTGTGCTTCTTGGGTAGGGCCCATCCAAAAGGGATCAAGGACCCTTTTTACTATTTTTTAGTTTTCATGCATATTGGTTGGTGTTTAGATAGTGTTTCATTTACTATTGAAGTTAGATTTATCTTTGCATGATAAATTTCCATTTTTGCTAAGATTTTAACTAACTGTCCAATTGTACCAACATACCGTAGAAATGTTCAATAACCTTTTGGAGCACTCCTAGGTGCCTCCCAAGGCTAAGAACCATAGATTCACTTCATTTATTTTATAGTATATCTTTTTCAATGATTTAAATACTCACACTACCTTTTTAGACTTAATTTTTCTTCCTGTATGAGTATCCTATAGAAACTGTGTAGATATTGCAAAAATGCACAATTTATGTAGAAATCTCCCGTAGGACTATTTTAGCTTCAAATTTTGACTTAGTTTAGTATTATTTTCTTGAAATAATCAACAAACAATAAAATAACATTTATATTGATAATGATGAAGGGGTTAGATTAGTTTGTTAATGCATTAGTGTAGTTTCATTTTCATTACAATTTGTTTGTCATAGTTTGCAACTTTACTTCTATCATAGTTCTCTGTCATAATTTCAAATTAGATGCATGATTTTCTTCAGTTTAACTTTCTTGATTCATTAATATTGTTGCAGTATAATAAGTTCTTTTCATTCACTTTAGATTTGTTGTACTTTCAAATTATTGTGTTTCCTTCAAAGCAATTAGTTCAGAACTTCTTTATGTCATTTGATTTCCTACACATTTTCAACTCTTTGCTACCGACAAATGCATACTGCACATACAATGCATAGAACCTATTAAGTTTGTACAAAACTTGGGTTGAAAAGTAAAGTAGGAGACCAAGGGTACAATAAATAATTGTTGCTATTCTTGGGACCATCATTTTTTGGTGTCGTTGTCGGGGAGGTGCTTAAGTTTGCATGTCCTTTTTCTTTTATTTGTTTTATTTTGTGTAACTTTGAGGAGTAAAAATGATACCTCAGTCACAATTCCAACCTCACTATGGAGTTTCTATAGTGTAACTTCCCAAGCGATTTCACTTCGTGTGAGTATGATAGCTCCTTGTGACACTCTCTTTTTGCATTAAATGAAAGAAAAATTTGCTTGCTTTTGATTTCCTGAATGACTAGACCTAGATATAGGAAAGTAAATCTTTTACCAAAATTACCCACCACAAAAACTTGTACAAGCAATCCAAAGATTGGTCCTGAAACACTAGAAAGTTTCTTGGAAAGGGAAGCTATAGAATTTGAGAATCTTTTAGAAGAGAGTCATTCCTCACCTCATGTCATGGACAATGAAGAAGAAATATTTGAGTTCCCTATTTGTGAATCTAATGGAGAAGCCAAGATGAAAAACATTAATCCTTCTTCTTTACCTCATTTTCATGGGATTTTATTTGAACATCCTGACACTTTATTGTTTGAGTTTGTAGTTATATGCAAGACATATGATTATACCACTGATGAAAAAAATCTCAAATTTTTTCCTTCTACCTTGAAGGATTCAACTCTAAGATGGCTTATGAGTTTAGAAGGAAATAGTATCACAACATGGGATCAAATGAAAAACACCTTCAGTGAAAGATACAAATACTATTGTAGTGTAAGAGATACAAGGGATGGGATTTTTAGAATGACAGAAGAAATTGATGAATCTCTAGAATACTTTGAAGAAATATTTCAAATAAGCTACAATAGAGCTCAAAATTGCACTTTGGATGAATATTCACTCAATATTTTCTTACTCAGAGGAGTAAGAGAAGATATGATGGAAACATTGAATCTCCTATCCAATGGACATATCTATGAATTGGACTATGATTATATCAAAAGAATATTGAAGAACCATTCAAGGTATTTCAGAAAGAAAGGCAAAAGCATGACAGGTTTGATCTCTCCATCTTCTAACCCAACAATTCATATAAATCATGAATTATGAGGATTAATAAAATATATGAAGACTGGTATTTTACACTATTTATCCATGCAAATGGATACAATGCATATTAATAAGAAACATGAGGAAGTAGAGAAGGGATTGGCTATTTTTTGTCCCAAATGCACTAAAACACATCCTAGAAGTGAGTTCCCTTTATACCTTATAAATGTTTGTGGAATTTGTGAGGAAAATCATCCGACTAAAAAAATTCCTTATTTTCCATGTTTGAAAGCTACATTTTGAGGAGTAGAAGAGAATGTGGAGTCACTATACTTCATTAATAAAAAGATTCCTGGAGCACCAAGACCATTCCAAACAGGTTTGAACTTCAATCCTGCTCAAAATTTTAATGCATATAACTCTCATATGCCTCCTCAACCATGGTATAACCCATCACCTTGGACTAATCCAAACCCTTGGAAATACCAGGGACCTCCAATTCATCCTCCATACCGACATTTTCCTATCATGCCACAAAATCAATGGAATCAACCATCACACGGATGGAGGCCACAAAATTTCCAACAACCAGCATTACTACCTCCTCCTCGTCCTCAAAACAACACTACTCCAAACAATGTTCCTCCTAAGAAAACTCAAATACTTGCTCAAGATCCTCCAAATCCAAATAATAAGCAAGTCCAAACTGTAAACAACAATGATACAACTTATCAAACTTATTATGTGGAATTACAAGAGATAAATATCAGATCAGGAAAAATCATGCAACAAAAACCAACAACCAGCATGCAACAATAATTGGAAGTGGAGTATATTTTTGGATTATCGTGAGTTGAACAAGGCTACCAGAAAGGACCATTTCCCCCTACCTTTTATTGACCAAGTTTTGGATGTCTTGGCCGAGAAGAAATACTTTTCATTTTTGAATGGTTTTAGTGGATACAATCAAACTCAGATTAGTCCAGAGGATTAGGAMAATACAAAATTTACTTTCCCATGGGGTACATTTGCTTAAAAATTCTTACCTTTTGGAGGCCACAAAATTTCCAACAACCAACATTACTACCTCCTCCTCGTCCTCAAAAAAACACTACTCCAAACAATGTTCCTCCTAAGAAAACTCAAATACTTGCTCAAGCTCCTCCAAATCCAAATAATAAGCAAGTCCAAACTGTAAACAACAATGATACAACTTATCAAACTTATTATGTGGAATTACAAGAGATAAATATCAGATCAGGAAAAATCATTCAACAAAAACCAAAGCCCATAGAAAATGAAGAATCTAAGAAATAAAACATTACCTTACCCCAACCACAAGCTCCTCCTTACCATGAAATATTACAAGAAAGGAAAACTTATACATTTGATGAAAAATAACTTTTAGGGGAGTTTAAAAATTTGTGCATAAAGATACGTATCTTACAAGCTCTTAAGGATGTACCCATTTTCAATAAGTATATCAAGGAATAATTCATTAGAATACTTGGGAGGAAAAGTAAAGAGGCTCCCACCATAAATGTTGTAGGACAACTAGTTGACCTTATGCTTGGGAAGTTAATTGTACCTAAATACTTGGATCCAAAGAGTCCTTTAGTAAATGTCTATATTAAAAACACCATGGTACAAAATACTCTTATTGATATAGGACCTGGAATAAAAGTTATGAATAGAGATACCGTGATGAAACTAAACCTTCAGGGATTTCTGAGAAACACCCAAACTATCCTACAACTTGCGGATTGATCCATAGTTAAACTTGAAGGCATGTTGGAAGATATTACAATTTTCATTGACTCATGGGAGTACCTTACTAAATTCCTATTCATTAAACCCAAGTCTCATTCCAATGGATATCCTCTCATTTTGGGAAGGCCTTGGTTGTCCAAAATAGATGCATACATTGGTTGTAGAGAAGGAAATATGACCATCACTTATGGCCTTTACCAAAAGAAAATTGTTCTTTATCCCCCTGCCCAACTTTCGATAACATAAAATATGGATATATGGGTGGAAGAAGAAGAAGACCTAACACAAACAAATTCCTACCCCATATATACAACCCACACTTCCTTGGATGATAGTACAATTGATGAGGACACATTACTTGAAAATATTCTGCAAAGCCAATATCCAGAAGATGTAAAAATAGAAGGGATAAATGATAATACAAGATATGAAATTTCTACATAAAATAACACTGAATTATCGACATATTTTTTTACTGTGGAGATACAATATCCAACTATCAAAACCATAGAAATCAGCCCTGCAAAAACACCCAAAATCAACAACAAACTCACTAGTCAACAAGAACAAAAATTGTTAGATGTACTAAAAATAAATATTGAAGATTTTGTATGGGATTATAAAGACATGAAATTCATCCATACTTCTATTTGTACTCATCACATTTACATCAAGGAGGACTACAAACCTATTAGGAAACCCCAAGGAAGGATGAACCCTGCAATGAAAGACATAGTTAACCGAGAACTCCAAAAATTGCATGATGCCAGATTCGTATATCCTATATCAGACAGTGAATGGGTATCCCGTCTATTTCTTGTCCCAAATAATAATTGGAAGTGGAGTATATTTTTGGATTATCGTGAGTTGAACAAGGCTACCAGAAAGGACCATTTCCCCCTACCTTTTATTGACCAAGTTTTGGATGTCTTGGCCGAGAAGAAATACTTTTCATTTCTGAATGGTTTTAGTGGATACAATCAAACTCAAATTAGTCCAGAGGATTAGGACAATACAAAATTTACTTTCCCATGGGGTACATTTGCTTAAAAATTCTTACCTTTTGGCCTATGCAATGCCCCAACCACTTTTAAAAGAGCAATTCTTAGCATCTTTTCAGAACTCATTCATTTTATGAAGCCTTGTACAATCTAGATAAGGTTCTCCAAAGATGTAGATAGGTGAATCTATTCATTAGTAATGAAAAATGTAATATGATGATGAATGAAGGGATTTTTTTAGGACATAGCCTATCCTACAAAGGGATTGGATTAGACAAAGAAAAGATGAAAATGATCTTACTTCCTACCCCTTTGAAACCAAAAGATGTAAGAATATTTCTTGGACATGAAGGACATTACAAGAGGTTTATTAAGTGTTTTAGAAAAATAACTTCTCCCATATTTACCTTGTTGTCCAAAGATGTGGACTACTGCTGGACTCTGAATTATTAACAAGCTTTTGAAACAATCAAGGAAAAACTAACTATTGCTATATTTTACAAGGTCCCAATTGGGGTCTCCCATTTCACATTCACACTGATACATTAGACAAGTTTGTAGGAATATTCTTAGGACAGGATGAAGACAATAAACCTTATGAAATTTACTTCATAAGTGAAAATTTAGCTGGTGCATAACTGAATTATACTATTACAGAAAAAGAACTTTTAGCAGTGGTTCATGCTCTCAATAAATTCAGACATTATATGATAGGTTATAAAGTTTTTGTGCATACAAATCATGTTTCCATTAAATACTTGATGAATAAGCATGATATTAATGGTAGGGTGATTAGATGGTTTCTATTATTACAACAATTTGATCTAACAATCCTTGATAAGCCTGGAAAACATAATGTAGTTGCAGATTTCTTGTCCAGATTGACCATTCCTACTGAAGAAGGCATGATTGATGACCAATTTCTAGATGAGAAACTATTTTCATATCAATACAAACCCCTTGGTTTGATGATATATAAAATTACCTTACAAAAATAAAGTTTCCTCGACATTTCTCCTATAGGGAGAGATCCAATATTGTCCGAAAAAGTTCATCCTACACTTGGGTTGCAGGCTATTTTTTCAAATTATGTCCAGATCCGATTTTGAGGAAATGCAAAAGGGAATATGAGGTGCATGATACATTTCATTCTTGTCATTATGAACCAAGTGGAGGTCAATATGAAGCCAAGAGGACAACTTATAAGATCTTACAAGATGAATATTATTGACCAACCTAACATGGATATGCTCAACAATATACTTCACATTGTGATGAATTCCAAAGAATGGGGAAACCAACAAAGAGGAATGAAATGTATTTACAGCCCAAAGTATCATTATAACTGTTTGACAAGTGGGGCATGGAATTCATAGGCCCAATTGACCATCCATCATGGCATACGAAGCACATTTTGGTATGCACATATTATCTGACAAAATGGGATAAAGTGAAGGCCATGAAGGATGCCACATAATCAAATGTAGTAATATTCCTCCAAGAATGCATATTTTCAAGGTTTGGTTATCCAAGGGAGATAGTCACAGATCAAGGGCATCAATTTACATCAAGGATTTTTTAATGAATCATGAGGGAACATAACATCCATCACAAAAATTCAACACCCTACCATCCTCAAGAAAATGGGAAAGTTGAAGTCACAAACAAAGAACTAGAAAACATCCTCACTAAAACAATGAACATGAACAAGAAAGACTGGTTAAAGAATGTCACTGAAGTAGCATTGGCATACAACATTACATGGAAAACTGTCACATGGTTTACTCCTTTCAAATTAGTTTATGGTAATAAATCCATGCTTCCTATTGAATTTGAATATCATACATTCAGATTACGAATTGAATTAGACATGAATTTGCAATCATCAAAAAAATAAATATTGAGCCAATTGAATGCATTAGATGAGTACATGATGCATGCCCTCTTCAACATTGAAGTGGTGCAACAACAAATAAAGGAATAGCATGCCAAGAATATTAAGTAAACAAATTTCAAAGAAGGGGATTGGGCTCTATTTCAAGGTTTAAGTATTTCAAAGAAAAAATGATGACAAGGTGGATAGGGTCCTGTATCATTGAAAAATGTTGTGATAATGGATCAATACATATAAGAACCATTAATGAAGGAGGAATATCACTACTAGTGAATGGATTCAAAATAAATACTTACAATAATCCACTCACAAAAGAAGAATTCATAGAAATAGTGAAAAATTAGAATATGAATGTGATTGATAGCAGTCATGTTCTCAATCCATCCCCAAGATGGAAAAATAGAAGAAAAATAAAAATAATGGATGAGAACCCCCCAGAGGAATCTAATACATATTTGAGGGTGAAAACATCCCCTAGAGGAAGTCTCATATCTGAAAATTAAATGAATGACCTCATCAGAAAAACTTCTCAGAAGCCTGATGAGGCAAGGCATTAGTGAAAACTAGAGAGAGCACTTTTGTCTTGAGAAAAAAAAAGAAAATGAAATAAAATGTTCTACATGATAATATATGGGAACAATTCTATGAAAAATAGGCAAGGAAACCTAACTCAAGACCAATATCAACAGTTCAAGGATCAATATTAGAACAAGAAACACCTTCTCCAAAAATCCTTTGTCATTGCTACGTCCTTGGGATAGTAAAAATCAACTTCTACAAGATAATTTGTATCCTGTAGAAACTATTCCGCATGATAGAAACAAATCTACAGGATGCTGTGTAATTTGTAACATGATTCGAGGTCATGATATCCTAAAACATTGAAAATCTAATCTCGAGGAGATTCTACATGCACCAACATGAAGACAAACCTCCTTGAGCCACCTGCAATAAGAATATTAATGTGTATGCAAAGGTAAATAAAGGTAACATAACTATTTACCCTATCTACATTTAATTAACCCTCATACATACATATCTATGCTTATTTTATATGGCCGAGCATTCATAAAGTCTAAAAGGTGGTGAAAATGAGGACGTTTACATCTTGTCAGTGGGGGGTGGCATAATTAGTGCCAAAATTTGAATTGACATGTGAAGTTTGAGTGTTTTAAGTGGAGGTTTACCTCTTTGATTGAGGAAAGGCACAAATTAAGGAATTATGAATACAAGTCGACTGTTGTTGCACTGTTGTGACAAGAAAATAGTCATGTTCACAATTTAAGGGTATAACTCGAAGTTAGAAGAACTGAAGCACCATTTCGAATTTGAGGAGGAAGAGTTGATCTATTCGGGTGGAATCAAGAATTCAAGCTCGTGGGAGAAGAGGTAAGGAAAAATAATCAGCCAGAGGACGCTGCAAGAGAAGAATTTCTATAGATTGTAGGTAACCATAAAACCTTAGACACAAAATTATCTCTTCAATCTTGAATATTTGCTGCATTCATTCTAGTTTCATGTGTATTTACTTATGGTCATTTCTCGGAAGTTTCATGGTCATTTAAATAGAAAGCAAGACATACCTTGCAGAAACCCAATTTTTTCTGTAAGTTACAGTCCTATAGACTATATTATGAAATCAAACCAATGTCCCATGTGTCAGGATATCTTAGTCCAACAAATTGCTAAGCCTACAGTCGAACCCTCTTAACACTAAAATTCTTCAGCCTTCTTAAAAAATACACCCTGTAGAATTTTCGATTTACATAGTTCCAGTATAACTTTGTTTCTATAGGAACAATTGTAAAAAAGTATACCAACTTGGAATTTATTAGATAAAAACCCTCATCTCACCCTTTTTCTTCAAGGAAAACCTTTTGATGAATTTATTGATCACCTACTTACCTAAATAGCAGCCCAAATGATCACCCTCCCTAAGGATCAAATCAACCTTAATATTCTACATGATTCCTTCAACCAACCTTCCTCTCCACTCATCATCCTAACAAACAATTATGGGAGAAGGATTTAAGACAAGGGAACCAACATAGCCCTCTAGAGTTTATGATAACTTCGAGATAGTGGAAATTTTCCAAAAATGTAAGTGGCTAGGTTACTTTGAGGGACTAAGGGGGTTTTACGATGAGGTTTCCATGGATTTTTCTCAGAATTTCCAGAGCATACAAGATCAAGAACATGTGACTACAATGAGGTGGCTAACCATAAGGATCAATGAAGCCTCCATCAACAAATTTTCTAGCTTACCTTTGGGCATTCCTTTGGAAAAAGAAGAAATATAGGAATCCATTAATGCCAATAATTAATTCTTCCTCCATAATGAGAAACCCGATGAGGATAAAATTTCATAAAAAGGGAAAACCTCCCTCACCCATGGCAGGAGGTAGCATATAACATCATCAAATACATTACTTGTGAGGGTAGGATGACTGCAATCTATGCCTATGATTTCAAATTGTTGCATCAACTTAGGAATCTTCCAAACCATAAACTACACCTGAATATAAGTATCCCCTATTTTATTCTTCAGTCACTCAAGGAGAGATGAGATTAAAAGTACACAGAGGGAAATAAGAAATCTTATCACATCATGGCCTCATCAATCTGATAGTATCTGATGCTGTTGGGATCTTGAAACATAGAATTATGTGGGAATATTTCATCAACATTGACAAACAAGATTTTGAAGAAGTACATACAACCATGAGTGAGGAAGAAAGAAACAAGGGAGAGGAACCCAAGAGACTCACCAAGCCCAAGAAAGAAAAAAAAAAGGGGGGGGGGGAAGAAGAAAAATACATATGAATAATTTAAAGAGGTGGTTGATGCCTTAACTACTTTAGGGACCCCTACAGTCATCCCTATGAAAATAGCCACTTCAGAGTGGGTGCAAACTAGAAGGAGGAGATCCAACATAATCAAGAAAACTCAGAAAAGGATCCCAATACCATCAACCCCACTCACTATCACAACCCAAATAAAAGCAATTAAGGACTCTCCTAGTCCTGAACAACAAAAAGAAACAAAACGGAAGGAGCCTCAAGAGGAGACTATGATGAAAGAGGAAAGACCAATAGAAGGAACCTCTAAAACTAAAAATCATGTGGAAAAAGTTCAATATGTAACCATGTTGGAACTAGAGAAGTCTAAGGTTGATGCCATCAAGTGGAAAAATGTGGAATAAGATAATAAAGGAACAATTAAAGAATAGGTTTCTCAAGAGTTGGAGTAGCAACTACAACTCATGCAAGAAAAGTTCAAAATTATGACTATGCAGAAAGTAGACTATAATCAGAAGTTGAATATAGAGAACCAAAAACTTCATCAACAATTGAGTAAGGTAAAAATATATCTACATGAGAAGAGTGAACAAGTGGATATTATGCAAGAAACAATAACAAAATATAGCCAAATTATATGAAGAAATGATGGAATGTAGGCCACCATCCATAACATACACATTGTTCCTAAAAGAATAGTGGCTCAAAAATTAGATTACACACTTAGCTAAGTTTGTGAAATTCAACCTGGATACTGATCTGAAAATAGAAGGCTGACTTGTTATGCTATTCAAGCACCCTCTACTTCATTAAAATAAACTTTACATGACCTTGCTTCATGTGTTAAAATATGCAAGAACAAAATTATGTGTCAAGTTTATGAATCTTCTTTTGAATGTTTATGTGCGAGGAAATGATCTTTTAAATGGTTAAATATGTACTTTAAATAAATACACAGCAACATAACTTGCAGAAAATAAACCATCAAACTTACAACAATAACAAGATGATAAAGGAGTTCACCCCTCTCCGGGCTACATCTCCTTGAGCCTCCATTAATGGACTTGGCTCTCTGGGATTAATTTGTCAAAAGTTCTTTTACAAGATGATGCTCAACTCCAATGGAAAATATGACTGTACCATTGGGATCATAACACATAAAAACCCCAAAAATGACTAATAAAACTCTGAAAACAGATCATGGCTCATCCGGGCATGACCTCTTCTACATGTGGCCATAAGCTTCATTGAGCTTCTCTTTGGTAAAACCACCTGTAAAAGTACTCAAAAGCCTCTGAAACCTATCCCAATGTGTTCAGAGCATACCAATTAGCCAAAAATGACTATTCAATCACATAAAATAAACTTGGACTCACCAAAACGTGACCTCAATCAATGAGGGCTTCAAGCTCCCTAGAGCTTCCTGAAACTTCAATGGTTAAAAACATGCAAAAGAAGTCTTCATATGGCCTTGATAATAGTGCCAATGGATTCAGGATGTCCAAAAACCCCTAGCTGGGCTTTTACGACACCTCAATCGGCCAAAAAATGAAGAAGATAGGCCTCCTTCCATTCTCTTCCTTCAAGCTTGCTGTCACTGGTTCGCCAAAACGCACCTCCTGTACATTGAACCTAGAACACGCTCCAAAGCACGTGTTTAAACCCAGCACACGCGTGCAATCGAAAAACTGTCCAAACTGTAGGACGGTTATGGGCATGCCAGCCCCTAACCGCCAAGCTCTCGAGCACATGGGTCTTCCATAAGACCGCACACATAAACAAAAGAGCTAACCATTTATATTGGTGAATAAAACAGTGACAAGTGGCGGTCGTTTGAAACCGTGTAAACCAAATGCCAAACTCCCGCGCACGTGAATAGTCAGGGTCATATGTAATACACATAAACTGGGGCTAGAATCCGTTTAAAACGCCCACGCTCTCCATGTATAAACCGATGGTCATATATATATATATATATATATATATATAGATATATATGCATGCGACCGGGGCTGGGGCTAAGCCCCATATAACACATTAATTCAATTCAAATATAATTAAACTCATATAGTTTACAAGGACCACCGTGTGGGCTAGCGGTAGCCCACACACTACCAAAGCGCAGAGCCATAGGGGAGGTCCGGGGTTCGACCCCCAGGGACTCCATAAAATTTTGATTAACAAACCATAGCCAATAAAGGGGTGCCACGTGGCAGCCCACAACTGGGCCACATGGCACCAAAACATTTTCCAAGATAATGCCACGTGTCGTGAAATGATTCGCCCAAATATGCCAATCCAAAACTACCACGTCACCTCTGCCACATCAGCATGTACGATCAATCCATGTCAGCATCCGTACGGACTGTACAGACTGCACAGTCAGCGTCCCTTTTTTTTCCCTGTTTGACGATTCGAACAGATCGCGATATCTCTCGCTCCTGATGTTCGTTTGAACCCAAGCGAGTTGCGTTGGGTTCATGATGACGAGGGCTATGCTCTCGTTCATTTTGAGGCAATTCCGAGAACTTTGATTTTTGAGCTAAAATTTGACCCCTGGTCCAGATTTTGATCACACCTTCCCACTGAAAGGCTTTTGGACCCACAAAAGCTTATGATTATCTGTCTAAGCTTCAATACGCTTCTTCTTTCAAGTTCTATCAACTGATTCTACTTGAAAAGTCTTTTTGATAATCACCTGGATACCTTGACATGCCTTGCACTGCAACTGACTATGTCCTTCAACCACTGCTCTCTGGCTGCTACTGACCCACTGTTCTCTTTGTGCTTGAAATACTGCCAACCTTCCCACTGAGAATTAATTCCCTTTTTAGAACTCTTTGATGTCAACACAATCAGCTCTCCAATGGCTGCAAAAACTTTCCTGCGACATCTTGTCACAAGCCAAGAAAACCATCAATCTTGAAAATAAATTATACAAGACTAAAAAATGATGCCAACAAAGTCTTTTTGCTCTTCAAGCAAACTGTCACATCTTGTACTTCATCAAAGCACATGGTGTTTTTTTGCATCTTGGTGTACTCAAAATCAACTTACAAGCCAACAAACACCATCGACTAAACATAAGTCGAAAAAATGATCGACACAACATAGTCATCAAGACAACATCGCTACCAGTCGAGACTCATTTGAAACATATCAACCTTCCAAAATGACAAGTCGACAAACATGATACACAATCATGTTACAATCATGAGTCATTAATGATGAACTATCACCAGGTTCACTGCTTATACATACACAAAAAAAAATGCATGTGCATGAATTTTCAACTCTCCTTCCAGTACAAACATAAGTACATAAACACGAAACATGTGGGTACATAAGAGCTGAATATGAAAAAGATATATGGCTGTAACAAGTGAACATCATATCCATCTTTTACATCCTCCTGGCAAAGTTGTGCAACAACAAAAATGCCTTCATACGAATTGCATTCACATGCAAACTTGCATCATACAAGTTATGATAAACTGCTGCAACTTGTCATACTCTCAACATAAATGCACACATAAGGCTGAAAAGTGCATTTACAACAGAAAATACAAGCCTTACTTGCTCAAGAAATCCAACCATTTCTTACCAAGCCAACTCAACGGTGACTTTTTTTGCTGAAAATCGTCTTCTTGTGAATCATCTTGACTCACATCGATAATGGAATCTCCTCTTCCATTCTTTCCAATCTCTTTATCCATCTACTTCTTGTGCTGTGGATGAGTAGTTGGATGCAATGTCCAACATTGGTCAATGAGATGACCCCTCTTTTGACAATGAGTGCAAATCTTTTGCATCCTCTTTTCACGTTGTCTTTGCTTATAAAGTTTCCTGAAATTGGTCAATCTTTTCCAACATTTTGAAACATGATGGTTATATAAACCACAATATGTACATGGATTCTTTCTTCCATTTTTACATACAAATTTATCATGCTTAACATAATCAAAAGCAAATGAATGATAAGCATAATTATACCTTGAACATTCACCTTTATCGCCTCTTTGAGGAGGTGAATTTGAAGAGTTACAAGCTCTCATTTGAAGACCATCAAATCTGTTCTTGTCCTCATCGCTGTCACAACTCTTTCATTTCACACATTTGCATTGATCTTGAACACAAGCCTTGCATGCTGGAGGGATTGAACTTTCAACAAAAGTTCTTGAACTTTCACCTTTATAGCCTTCTTGAGGAGGTGAACTTGAAACAAAATTTGTTCTTGGAACTTTTTCCCTTGTCTCCTCAACTTTGGAATTTGCTCCATCTCTTTGTTCTTATCCAAGACCACAATACTTGGTTCTTTCTTCAATAACAATAGGCTCAACAATTCCTTGTGCATACTTTCCCAAACTTTGTACCTTCATAGCCCATTTTTAACAATAGCGGACCTATTCCTCTTGTGTGATTTTCAAAAACACAAAAACCTTCATCTTGAGAGGAATTAGAGATAAACTAACATTGCATAACTTATGTTCATGCATGTACTTTTTAAGGGTTTCCTTTGCCTCATGGAGTTTAATCTCCATCTCATGCAACTTTGCAAGAAGATGGTCTTTCTCCTTCTTCATGGCATCAACTGCTCTTCAAGGGAAGTGCTCTCCTTTCTATCTTCACATATCTTTCATCACATATCTCATGCTTAGTCTCCTTCAACATCTCTTTGTCAAAAGAACTTAGATAATTAAGATGTATGAGAACTATCAATGTTTGAAGCTTCCTCCATCCTTGCAAGATATCAAACATCAACACAAAACTTGCACAAATATAACATGAAATCTCAAACTATCAATGGAAAACACATGAGAAAACAAACTATGCTTTCTGATACCACTGATCTAAAAATAGAAGGCTGACTTGTTATGCTATGCAAGCACCCTCTACTTCAATTAAAATAAACTTTACAAGACCTTTGCTTCATGTGTTAAAATATGCAAGAACAAAATTATGTGCCAAGTTTATGAAACTTCTTTTGAATGTTTATGTGTGAGGAAAATCTCAAGCTATCAATGGAAAACACATGAGAAAAACAAACTATGCTCTGATACCACCTGATCTAAAAATAGAAGGCTGACTTGTTATGCTATGCAAGCACCCTCTACTTCATTAAAATAAACTTTACAAGACCTTGCTTCATGTGTTAAAATATGCAAGAACAAAATTATGTGCCAAGTTTATGAAACTTCTTTTGAATGTTTATGTGTGAGGAAATGATCTTTTAAATGGTTAAATATGTACTTTAAATAAATACACAACAACACAACTTGTAGCAAATAAACCATAAAACTCACAACAATAACAAGATGATAAAGGAGTTCACCCCTCTCCGGGCTACATCTCCTTGAGCCTCCATTAATGGACTTGGCTCTCTGGGATTAATTTGTCAAAATTTATTTTACAAGATGCTTCTCAACTCCAATGGAAAATTTGACTGTACCATTGAGATCAGAACACATAAAACCCCCAAAAATGACTAATAGAACTCTGAAAACGGATCATGGCTCATCTGGGCATGACCTCTTCTACATGTGGCCATAAGCTTCACTGAGCTTCTCTTTGTTAAAAACACCTGTAAAAGTCCTCAAAAGCCTCTTAAACCTGTCCCAATGTGTCCAGAGCATAACAATTAGCTCAAAATGACTATCCAGTCACAGAAAATAAACTTGGACTCACCAAAACATGACCTCAATCAATGAGGGCTTCAAGCTCCCTGGAGCTTCCTGAAACTTCAATGGTTAAACACCTGCAAAAGAAGTCTTCATATGGCCTTGATAACAGTTCCAATGGATTCAGGATGTCCAAAAACCCCTAGTTGGGCTTTTACGGCACCTCAATTGGCCAAAAAATGAAGAAGATAGGCCTCCTGCCATTCTCTTCCTTCAAGCTTGTTGTCACTGGTTTGCCAAAACGCACCTCCTGTACGTTGAACCCAGAACACGCTCCAAAACGCATGTTTAAACCCAACACATGCATGCAACCAAAAAACTGTCCAAACTGTAGGACAGTTATGGGCGCGCCAGCCCCTAACCGCCAATCTCTCGAGCACATGGGTCTTCCATAAGACCACGCGCATAAACAAAAGGGCTAACCGTTTATATTGGCGAATAAAACAGTGACAAGTGGCGGTCGTTTGAAACCGTGTAAACCAAATCCCAAACTCTCGTGCACGCGAATAGATAGGGTCATATGTAATACACACAAAACCGGGGCTAGAATCTATTTAAAACGCCCGCGCTCTCCATGTATAAACCGGTGGTCATATATATATATATATATGCATGCGACCGGGGCTGGGGCTAAGCCCCATATAACACATTAATTCAATTCAAATATAATTAAACTCATATAGTTTACAAGGACCACCGTGTGGGATAATGGTAGCCCACAAACTACCAAAGCGCAGAGCCATAGGGGAGGTCCGGGGTTCGACCCCCACGGACTCCAAAAAGGTTTGATTAACAAACCATAACCAATAAAGGGGTGCCACGTGGCAGCCCACGACTGGGCCATGTGGCACCAAAAAATTTGCCAAGATAATGCCACATGTCGTCAAATGATTCACCCAAATATTCCAATCCAAAACTTCCACGTCACCTCTACCACGTCAGTATGTACGGTCGAGCCACGTCAGCATCCGTACGGACTGTACGGACTGCACAATCAGCGTCCCTTTTTTTCCCCTATTTGACAATTCGAATAGATCGCGATATCTCTCGCTCCCGATGTCTGTTTGAACCCAAACAAGTTGCATTGGGTTTGTGATGACGAGGGCTATGCCCTCGTTTGTTTTGAGGCGATTCCGAGAACTTTGATTTTTGAGCTAAAATTTGACTCCTGGTCCAGATTTTGATCAGATACACCCAAATATTTCCTAGATTCATACCAGGGTTGTAATATGGAAGAAAAATATGATCTTTGTGATTTCTACTTGCATAACCTTGTATTACCACACCCCTACAACTGGAATCCCAATCCATATGTAGGGGATATGCAATTGATGGCCTTTTCTTCTTAGCTAAGGCATGAGGAAATGAGGGAAGAAGAAAAACAAACACCCCTTTGGATTAGAGAAGAGGATGTCAGGCCTAAATATGTCATAAATGGTCACCATAGCCTCTCTTTTGATAAGGATATAACTCTAGGGTGGAGAACCAAACAAAGTGAAGTAATAACACATGTTGATGACACATAAAGATTATTGGGAGAAGTACCAACAAAGGCTTTCCACAGGAGTTGGAATTCATTTCCTTATGGATTGAGAATAAGAGAGCCTCACTCTCCAAGCACATTGCAACTTTCCCTCCTCATAACACCATGCTATACATAAAATATAAGGAGAATGAGAACTAATTGGATTGGGATAAGGACACTCCCTCCACTCCTCCCTGTGGCTCCTATGGCTGACCTCAAACCGGAAAATGAAGAAGTAGAATGGGCCAACATTGTGAAGGATAAGGGATACCTTGATCAACAAGATATCACCAAGTATATATCTTGTGATATGAGAGAGGAATTCAACAAATAGTAGCAGGAACAATAGGAGAATGTTGATAGACAACAGAGGAATAGTGAACAACAACAAGGTATAAAACAACACCAATAGCAGTGAGATCATAAATACAATTTTTGGTTTCACAAAGGGTGTGCAAGAGTTCAGCTGGGGGGTGATGATGAGCCTCATTATTGTACATTCTAAAGGCTCATCTTTGACATGTTTTTCCACCAAAAATGACTTAATGTTTTCTTTTGACCATATTTAATAGTCAGTCATGGGTATTTTGTATGTTGCTTAATGAATGTATGATTGAGGTGGATTTTTGTGTATAATATACCTTTTTGCACTAATTTTTTTGGAAAAAGAAATGTGTTCCACCAACTAGGTCGAATTGTAGGAGTCAAGAGTGCTAACCTCCTAGAAACATGCGATTTTTCCCCCTCGAATGAGCTGCCAACCAAAGATCAAGTGAAATTGTCTACACCTACCTCCAAGAGCACTCCTTGTGCATTTATGCCCACTTATGATCAACAACAGTTCAAAAATACATATGAAAAGGGATGAGATCCATCATTTACTCATCACTCTCCTTGATTTAGGAAGGGGGGGTCAAACTCTCTAGTTATATATAGGCCTCTAGTCAAAGAGAGAGGGATATAGAATTTTTTTGGAGAAGCATTGTATGGAGATGTTCTGCAAGACGTTTTGTTGAAGACTAAGAAATTTGATGTTCCTAACGTACTGTTGATAAATGGTTTTTCGTTCAGTCCATTAAAGTTTCTTTTAGGTTCCTTGTGTTTCTTTGGTAGGGCCCATCCAAGAGGGCTCAATGACCCTTTTTACTATTTATGTAGTTTTCATGCATATTAGTTAGTGTTTAGATAGTGTTTCATTCTCTATTGAAGTTAGATTTAGATTTGCATGATAAATTTCCATTTCTACTAAGATTTTAATTAACTGGCCAACAACATCCTGTAGAAATGTTCAATAACCTTTTGGAGCAATCCTAAGTGCCTCCCAAGGCTAAGAACCATAGATTCACTTCATTTATTTTATAGTCTAGCTTTGTTAATGCTTTTAAAGACTTGAACTAACTTTTTAGACTTCATTTTGCTTCTTGTAGGAGTATCTTGTAGAAATTGTGCATATCCTATAAAAATGCACAGTTCTTGTAGAAATATCATGTAGGTTTGTTTTAGCTTCATATTTTGACTTAGTTTAATATTATTTTCTTGAAAGCATCAACAAAAAATAAAATAACATTTATATTAATAATGATCAAGGGGTTAGATTGTTTTGTTCATGCATTAGTGTAGTTTCATTTCCATTACAATTTTTCTGTCATACTTTACAACTTTACTTCTATCACATTTCTCTTTCATAATTTAAGATTAGATTCATCTTTTTCTTCAGTTTAACTTTCCCGATTCAGTAATCTTTGATGCAGTAGAATAATTTATTTTCATGCACTTTAGATTAGTTGTACTTTCAAATTGGTGTGTTTTCGTCAAATCAATTAGTTCATAATTTCTTTCTGTCATTTCATTTCCTGCACATTTCCATCCTTTGATCATTTTCAACCCTTTTCTACCGACAATTGCATTCTACACATATAGTGCATAACACCTATTAAGTTTGTACGAACCCCAGGTTGAAAAGCAAAGTAGGATACCAAGGGTACAATAAATATTTTTTTCTATTCCTCGGATGATCACTTGAATTTAACCTATAGGGTAACTCTTCGATATCTTTCCATTTTCCATCATAATCCCCCTAGGGTCATCGAGAATCCTCCCTCGTATTGTACTTGTAATTTAATAAAAAAAGGGGGACATCTATTGAGGTGAAATTGATAGGTGTTCCCAGTTGTGTCACACACTTGATGTTTGGGTTGGGATTTTCCCAAACTACAAATTGTTCCATAACATAATTAACATGATAAACATAACATAAAACTTATTTGTTTATAAAATAACCAATTGGATATGTACGAAGGACATTCATTCCAACCATAGGATTGTTGTTCATTTTATGTATAGCATGCCACCCCTGAGCTGAGGCTATGAGTCCACAAGGAGGTCTATCCCTCTTGATTGTCTACTCTCCACATTCAACAACCCAAAACCTAGGTTCTACTCCAATAGAAAATTCCAATCCACTATCTCTCTTCCCCACAACCTACACAACCCAACATGGTATTTCTATTCTATGCCACATAGTCCCTTGTGCCTTACCACTTCCCACAAGGGATCCATTTCATACAGTTGGCAATTTTTTTCTTGTTGGAACATCAAGCATTTATTGTTCATCACAATTATCTTAGATTCAATTGGATGGGTGATCGAACTACATTTGGATATAGTCAATCGGGCGATCGACAAGATATCTACATTAGTCAGTTGAGTATTTGACATGCCTATTGATCATAATGTTGAACAATAATCAAAGATAGTCGGACAGTGGATCGACCATCCCAACGATAGAATATGAGTTGGAAGCATGGATGGTCGGGTCAAGCATCCTTGTCAACCTGAGTTGACAACATGGACAATTACATGTGGACAAGATATTCCCGATTCTATGGAATATGGTTAGATCTTGAGGCTATAAATAGAAGACCCCATGGGTCATTATCATCAAGTGATCGAAGTGACATCATATGGAGATATCAAGGTCCAATATGCATTATGATGTTATGATCACAATGCACTTTGGTTAAGTTATGTAACGATGTATTTAGACACCACCTTTGTCTTCATAATTTTACTCCGATTATATGAAAAATTTTGAGTTTGTTTTGTTACAAGTTCCACCCCTTTCCCCAACATGTTATCAAAGCCAATGGTTTAAAATCTCGACCTGTTATTCACAAATCTTGTTGATTCATATCTGTTGTGCGATTGAATCTGGGATGGTGGTTTGCCGATTGGAACCTTTGAAACTAAACTTTTTGTCCAGATATCGAAGATGTATTTGAATATTGATTGTGCTGTTTTGAATGGATCAAATTATGCAGTATGGGCTCTAGAAATGGAAACCCTACTGAAGACTAAAGGATTCTGGAAGTATACAAACATTTCAATTCTATATCCAATAGATGATTAGGAAAAGTTTTTTGTTGATGAAAAGAAGGATGAGGCTATGGGGGTCATCATGAACTATATATCAGGGGAGATTTGGTTTCACCTAAGTGGAATTGATTTCCCTCATCAATTATGGAAGAAGATAAAGTCATTGTTTGACTGAGTCAACAATATCCACGTCATGCAGTTGGAGAAAGAGTTGATCTCTCTCAATCCTCATTATTTTGACAAAATATAGGACTATGTGGCACCTTTCAAATAACTATAGTTTAAATATTATTTTTGGGATTAACTGCATAGTGTACGTCATTAATATATGACACATATTCATGAGTAGTAGTCGCAACTGACCAATAATTCTCATGATTTGAATAGTCCACTTAGCTTAAATAATAAGAGTTAAGGGAGCTCTAGCTAGGTAGCTCATAAGGCACAATACTTGCTAAGGTTTTGCAAATGGGGTAGCAAGCTAAGTGGGCTTGATTGTGGGAAAAAATCCACAGTTAAGCACGCTTGAGCCAGAGGCGTCTTGGGATGGGTGACCACCTGGGAAGTCCTGGTTACCGGGTGCAAGCCCCAGAAGTGATGATTGATGCTATGCGATTCATTTCATTGGTTTCAATCTCATTTCTTCACCCATGTGAGCATCACTCGATGCAATGAGTGCTAAGTGGACTATTCAAATCATGAGAATTATTGGTTAGTTGCGACTAATACTCATGAATATGGGTCATATATTAATGACTTACACTACGCCGTTAATCCCGAAAATAATATCTAATATCTTGCACTGTGAAAGCCCCTATATGCTTAAACTATAGTTTAAATTAGGTGAATGTGGAAATAAATATTAGAATCAATATGGACAACTCATTATGCTAGTCTTTATGAAATTGAGAACAACATTCGACATGTTCATGTTGAATTTATGCTCCAACGGGAAATAACATAAGGAAGATGGTAAGGATTATACCTTTGAATATTTTTTTGGCCTTTTTGATTACTGATCAACACGTATGAATTGAATAAAGAAATCTTGGTGGTAAACATCAATCCCATTTTCTCAAGGGAAAGAGGAATTTGGATCCCATGGATATAGTATGGTTTGATGCCTCTACACAGAAAGTTGCATGCCGCAACCAGAAAGCTAAGGGATAGACAAGTGCATCCCAACAAAGTAGAAATAAGACGACATGTCAGTATTGTGGAAAGACTAAACACGTGGAGAGTATTCTATAAAAAGAGAGATGATTTAGAGGAGAAGGTTAAACACTTGGAAGGAAAGATATCCTCTAAATGACAACCCATTGATAATTTGACCTTCTAAACCAACACTTCTCAATGCTTGCTATCTCATTCTGCATAGAACTAATGGGTAGTCGAATCTAGGTGCACTCATCACATGGCTAAGGATGCCTCCTTCTTCACATGGTTGGATGAAGCTAAGGAGAGGAAAATATATGTTGTTGAGGATTTTTCTCTAGATATTGTTGTTCAGGGTGATGTTACCTGTTAACATGGGAAAATTGTTGACGTATATCATGTGATAAACCTCAGTGCCAATTTATTGTCTATTTCTCAGTTGACATAGACATGTAATATTGTGGATTTTTTTCCATATTGGTTCTATGTTTGTTATTAGAAGAAAGGAAAGTTGATTGTTGTTGGCATGCTTCTTGACCAGATGATAAATTTATATAAATGTTTTGACATGAATCGACCTAACACTGAACTAACTAGTCTTGTTGCTCACATTAGTGAGAGAATTCAAACTTGGAAAGAATGGCTCAGGCACTTGAATTTTTGAAGTTTGTAATCGATGGAAACTCAGAACATGATTGTTTGTTGGTCTACCTAAAGTGTTTCCCCTTGAAGGAGTCTGTAAGTGATATGTGATTGGGAAGCATCATCAAGAACCTTTCAACTCTAGCAAAGTGTGGAAAGCATAGAACCTACTAGAGTTGGTTCACAATGATGTATGTTGCATCATTCTACCTTCACTAGCAAGTGCATGGTATATTTTAAACTTTATTGATTATTTCTCTCATTTTGCATTGGTCTATATTTTGAAGAATAAGAACCTTGTGTTTAAAAAGTGCAAGGAGTTTAGATCCTTTGCTAAAAATAAATGTGGCCAACCCCTCAAGTGCCTGAGATAATATAATGGTGGTGAGTATGTAAATCGACATTTTTAAGAATACCTGGTTTGATCTAGTATTGAATGGTAGCGGTCAGTTCCTCACACACCCCAACAAAATGGAATTATAGAATGAAAGTATTGAACACTAGTCTAAATGGCTAAATTTCTTTTGTAGGCTAAAGATTTTCGTCCTCACTTCTGGGTTGAAGCGGTGTATTGTGAAAACTATCTACGCATTCACATATCGACTTGAGTTGTGTTGGAAGGTTTACAGTTGGGAGTGAGCTTGTCATTGATGGAAGGAACACTGAAGGCAAGATCAGAATATGTAGCGAAGGAAAAACAAGGACAAAGTAAGCTCAGGAGGAATTAGCGCAGAGTCGAACCTAATGCCTAAGCTCGGGAGGAGAAGCGTCAGTGATCGTTGGATCCCATTTAATTTCCCAAAAGAAGGAGGATCGTCGGATCATATTTTAGACAAGAAGAATGCACAGAAGAGAAGGACAAATCTCAGGCGTCAGATCTGAGCATAAGTTCTGACCATCGTTGGATCAGGAAGAACCTGCATGTTCTTTAAAGTGCACAATCGAAGCGGTGGTCCAACTCCATTTCGTATTTTTGTCTATCGGGATTTCGGATATCGGGAGATGGAAATGTCAAGGTTCTTTACAACATGAGTCTCGAAATCGCGAAATGTGAAATCCCAAAACAGACACGTCAACAAACCACGTCAGCTAAGAACACGTGGCACAACTAGGCAATGACAAGTGTCATGCTGGTTCAACATCTCAGGCACGTGTAAGTCACGAATCAGAGTGACATGTGGCAGTTATTCAACACATGTCAATCCACGTGTGACGTCAGCAGGTTTACATCACTTCGGGGTTTCGCGAATCGCGACTTGGAGAGTCAAGAAACAATACCACAGGGATGCTGAAATCGCGAAATGTGAAATCGCGAAATGATCCGAGTTGTCAGATTAAGGTTTGATGTAGACCGTTGATCCAACCCCATTTCAGGGTTTTAGATACCGGAAGTTGTAGTGTCGAAACACTTTGCAACAAGAATGCCGAATTCGCAATATGCGAAATCGCGAAACAATCTCGGAGTCTCGACTATCATGACTTGGAGTGATGAGACCCTTCATCACAGGAATTGCGAGATGTGAATTCATGATGATATCTAGACCGTCAATACACCAAGATTCTGGACCGTTGATCTAAGCTCCATCTTGGAGTCTCACCTATCGCAACTTGGAGTGATGAGAACCTCCATCTAAGGAACAACGAGATGCGAATTCATGATGATATCTGGACCGTCAATTCATCGAGATCGTGGACCGTTGATCAGGGTCGATGAAGGTCATAAGTTCGCGAAAATACCGAAAAGGTGAAATGGATGTAGCCTGTGGTCACATCGATGGAAGATGGGGGAAGGAGCTAGTGCATACAAGCTCCTTATCATAGTTTCAGGGATCACGACTGGGAGTGTCGAGACACTTGGTCACACGAATGCCGAAATGCCGAAATGAATGCAAGATCCCATGGAGCCAATCCAACGGTGCAGGTGAATTTGAGTATGATTGGAAGGCTAATGTTTCTCTTCACAATGTAACTCCTAGAAACCATTGATGGTTTCTGCCAGAAGATTCGAAGAGACTTCTATGTGACCGCCAGAGGAGATGAAGAGTCTCCAAGCTTCTTCCAGTGAATGAAGACTATTCTTAGAGGGGTTTGACAGATGAATGAGCGATGAAGTATGTAACTGAAACAGAAAGGATAAGCTCGACTGTGCCAGAGAAGATGAGGAGTCTCAATTGCCAGAGAGGCTGAGGAATCTCAACCGAACACCCAATGATGATGGACACGTGGTGGGAACCACCAGATAAGCTGAAGAGTTGCGATGATCAGGCAAAGCACTGGAGAGGTGGATGAGATCATCGCGGTGTGAGGATGTAGAGGATTGGGTACATTGCATGCACAAGGTGTACAGAAGCTATAAGTACACGATACAGAGAAGAGATGGGGTTGCTATTTCTCTTGGAGTTGCTGTGGTTGTTGTTGTTGAAGGTGGTTCATGTGTGAAGAAGGAGGAGAGTGCAGTAGCTGAATTGCACAGAAGAGGAACTGTGCAGTGAATAGACATGGTGCACAAAGCATAAAAAGAAGAAGAATAGACAACGCAAGTCATGTGTGCAGGAAGGCAGTGAGGCAGACAGAGCAACAAAATGCAATAGAACAATGATGAGTCTGGTAAGCCATTGTTGAACATTGTATCACTATAATGAGTTTAAGTAGAAAAGATTTATAAAACAGGGTGGTAGGGAGGTGCTAGGGAGGACTGTTGTCCTCAAAGGTTCAAGTCGGTGCTTGAACATAGGGAGTTGGTTCTAGAGAAACCAGGGAGTTGGTGCTTCCTTCTAGTGGGTGCTAGAGAAAACAAAGAGTTGGTGCTCTCAGCAAGTAGCAACTTGCAAAAATGAGGTTGTAGCCTCATTATGAGTTGGTGCTCATATGTATGATAATGTAAAGAATGTAACTATTACTTAGCATATAAATAAAAAGAGGTTGTTACCCTGTATGGTTTTCCTCGGGAAATATCTATCTCTGTGTTTCTCAT
>SNQJ01S0004995.1:242049-265689 GCA_010110895.2 Picea sitchensis
AATCGATTTGCACAAAGAAGACAACCTTTTCCCAGGTACAAAGAATTTTTCCATGGCTATTGTTTCTACTATTCTAACTTTGGTCACAAAGCTGTAAATTGTTCCTTAAGACTTAGACATGAGAAATTAAGATTTCAAAGGAATAAATACTTCCCGCAACAAAAAATGATACTGTCAAGTAATAATCCTTCACAGACTGCAAATTGCCAAATTAAGTCTAGACACATACAACTAAGGAGGCCAAGAAATAATCAACAGTTAATAAGTAGGCAACACTGCAACAATAAGTTTGACCTATTGAATAATGAGGTTGAATGCTACACCTTCATAACTTTGGACATCAATCTATTGACTGTCGGTTAAGGAACTATGAACTAGATTTGAAATCCCCTACTGAAAATGTCAAGTTTTGGAAGAAGAAGGAAAGTGACAAGTGTGGATTAGTATTGTCCGCTCAAAGAAAAACGAACCCTTGGTATATAGACACTGGATGCTCCAAACACATGATGGCAGACAAAGACATGTTTCTATCTCTAAGTGAAAGAAAATCAGGAAACATAACTTTTGGAAATGATGCTCTAGGGAAAATAAAGGGCAAAGGGATGGTGAGCTTAAGTAATGGAAAAGGAAAATCCCAAGATGTTCTACTTGTGGATGGGATGAAACATAATATGGCCAGTGTAAGTCAAATGTGTGACAGAGGATGTGAAGTGTTTTTCACGTCCATGGACTGCAAAATAAAGTCTGTAAACTCAGGACAAGTGGTGGCCAAAGGCATAAGGATAGAAAATAATGTATATGTGCTAAAAGAAAACAGAGAAGAATGTCATCTAAGAAAACATGATGAAAGCTAGTTATGGAATATGAGACTTGGACATCTAAACTTTCACCACTTAATCAAACTCAAAAACCTCGAGGCAGTAAAAGATATTTCGAGAATATCAAAGCCCCAAGATTCAATGTGTAAACCCTGTTAAGTAGGGAAGCAAAACAGGACACAGTTTAAGTCCAAGAGATTTACTTCAACAGAGAAACCACTCCAACTAGTTCATATGTATTTATGTGGACCATCAAGACAGGAAGGCACAGGGAAAGAAAACTACTTCATGCTTATTATAGATGATTACTCCAGACTTACTTGGGTTGCCTTTCTCAAAGAAAAAGCTGAAGCGTTTGAAAAGTTTAAAATATTTAAGGCATTAACAGAGACTCAAATAGACAAGAGGTTAAAGGCAGTTAGATCGGACCGAGGAGGAGAGTTTATGTCAAGAGACTTCAAGGAATTCTATTATGAGCATGGTATCAAGAGAGAATACACAATCCCTAGAACTCCACAACAAAATGGAGTTGTTGAGAGGCAAAAAAAAATAGTGCAGGAAATGGCCAGGTCAATGATGAATGAGAAGAACATTGGTCAAAACTATTGGGTAGAATCAATACACACAAAAGTTCATGTGCTTAACAAAGCTCACCTCAGACCACAAAGTGGCAAGACACCTTATGAACTTTGGTTTGGAAGACCTGCCTCAATCAAACACTTCAAAGTCTTTGGGAGTAAATGCTACATAAAGAATAATGATGAGAACCTCGACAAATATGATGACAGGGCTGATGAAGGTATATTATTAGGGTATGCTACAAAAAATAAAGGATATAGATGCTATAATAAGAGGCTGCATAAAATGGTTGACTATATTGATGTAAAAATTGATGAAGGAATCCCAGCAAGAGAGGTGTACAGTAATGAGTCTTCTATGAAAGACACAGCTAAAGCTGAAGATGAACAGGTCCAAGAATTAGAAAATGAAGACTCTGAATCAGATGAAGACTCAGACACTCAGACAAACTCAAATCATCAGTCAACTACAAATTCCTCCTCCATAATCATTCAAAAGAATCATCCTACAAGTCAGATAATTGGAGAAAAAGACAAAGGTGTACAAACCAGGAGAAAGCTAATAAAAAACACCGAACAATCTCATATAGCCTTCATATCCATGCTGGAACCCAATAATTTTAATGAAGCCAACAAATATGACCACTGGGTTAAAGCAATGAATGACGAACTTGATTAGATTGAGAAAAAAAATATGTGGGAGATGGTTCAAAGACCTAAAGGTAAAAACGTCATTAGCTCCAAATGGATCTTTAAGAATAAGTTGAATGAGAAAGGACAAGTTATCAGGAACAAAACAAGGTTACTTTATAAAGGCTATGCTCAGATAGAAGGACTGAATTTTGATGAAACATTTGTGCCCGTAGCAAGATTATAATCTATCTGAATGTTTCTTGCCTATGCTTGTCATAAAAGGTTTAAAGTCTATCAAATGGATGTCAAGTCAGATTTTCTTTATCAACCACATAGGTAGAGTACATTGATGCTGCTACCTATTACACTCAGGTATTATGGATGATTCATACACTTGCATACTTGGAGGTAAAATACACTGCACCGATCCCGATTCATTGTGATAAAACTAGTACCATCAGTGTGTCTAAAAATCCTGTATTCCACTCCAAGACCAAGCATATTCCCATAAAATATCATTTTTTGAGAGAGCAAGTCACCAATCAGATTGTTCAGGTCCATTACATTCCAACCACAAAACAAATTGCAGACATTTTTACCAAACCTCTAGCCAAAACACCATTTGAATATCTCAGACAGAAGCTGGGTGTTATCCTGTCTCACATATAAGAAAGTCCATCCTGTTAGGGGGAGTCTTGTATTGATTGCATATCTGATACCTCATAAAAATACTGCAACAACTCACGGGGAGCATGTTTTCTTTGACATTGATGTCAAAGGGGGAGAAAAGGAGTTGTTCGGATCAGATGCTACAGTTGGAGGTCCAAACAGATTAGCGTAGAAATTCAGGGTTGCCATCAATGCCAAAGGGGGAGATTGTTGGAAGGTTTACAGTTGGGAGTGAGCTTGTCATTGATGGCAAGAACACTGATGGAAAGATCAGAATATGCAACAAAGGAAAAACAAGGAAAAAGTAAGCTCAGGAGGAATTAGCGCAGAGTCGAACGCAGTGCCTAAGCTCGGGAGGAGAAGCATCAATGATCATTGGATACCGTTTAATTTCCTGAAAGAAGGAGGACCATCGGATCAGATTGTAGACAAGAAGAACGCACAAAAGAGAAGGAAAGATCTCATGCGTCATATCTGAGCATAAGTTCCAACCATCATTGGATCAGGAAGAACCTACACATTCTTTAAAGTGAACGATCGAAGTGGTGGCCCAACTCCATTTCGAAGTTTTGGCTATTGGGATTTCGGATATCGGGAGATGGAAATATCAAGGTTCTTTACAACATGAGTCCCGAAATCGCGAAATGTGAAATCCTGAAACAAACACATCAACAAACCACGTCAGCTAAGAACACGTGGCACAACCAGGCAATGACAAGTGTCAAGCTGGTTCAACATCTCAAGCACATGTAAGTCATGAATCAGAGTGACGCGTGGTAGTTATTCAACACATGTCAATCCATGTGTGACATCAGCAGGTTTACATCACTTCGAGGTTTCACGAATCAGGACTTGGAGATTCAATAAACAATACCACAGGAATACCAAAATCGCAAAATGATCTGAGCCGTCAGATCAAGGTTTGATGTAGACCGTTGATCCAACCCCATTTCGGGGTTTCAGATACCGGAAGTTGGAGTTTCAAAACACTTTGGAACAAGAATGCCGAATGCACGATATGCAAAATCGCGAAACAATCTCAGAGTCTTGGCTATCGTGATTTGGAGTGATGAGACCCTTCATCACATGAATTGCGAGATGCGAATTCACAATGAGATCTGGACCATCAATACACCAAGATTATAGACCGTTGATCTAAGCTCCATCTCGAAGTCTCGCCTATCGCAAATTGGAGTGACGAGAACCTCCATCTAAGGAACAACGAGATGTGAATTCACGATGAGATCTGGACCATCAATTCATCGAGATCGTGGACCGTCGATCAGGGTCGATGAAGGTCATAAGTTCACGAAAATACTGAAAAGGTCAAATGGATGTAGCTTGTGGTCACATCGGTGGAAGATGGGGGAAGGAGCTAGTGCAGACAAGCTCCTTATCGGAGTTTCAGGGATCACGACTGGGAGTGTCAAGACACTTGGTCACACGAATGCCGAATTGCCGAATGCTGAAATGTCGAAATGCCGAAATGAATGCAAGATCCCATGGATCCAATCCAACAGTGCAGGTGAATTTGAGTATGATCAGAGGGCTAATGTTTCTCTTCATATTGTAGCTGCTAGAAACCATTGATGGTTTCTTCCATAAGATTCGAAGAGACTTCTGTGTGACTGCCAGAGGAGTTGAAGAGTCTCCAAGATTCTTCCCGTGAATGAAGACTATTCTTAGAGGGGATTGACAGATGGATGAGCGATGAAGTCTATAACTGAAATGGAAAGGATACGCTCAATTGTGCCAGAGAAGACGAGGAGTCTCAACTGCCAAAGAGGCTGAGGAATCTCAGTCGAACACCCTGTGATGCTGGACGCGTGGTGGGAACCACTAGAGAAGCTGAAGAGTTGCAATGATCAGGCAGAGCACTGGAGAGGTGGAGGAGATCGACGCGGTGTGAGGATGTAGAGGATTGCGCGCATTGAATGCATAAGGTGAACAGAAGCTATAAGTACACGGTACAGAGAAGAGATGGGGTTGCTGTTGCTGTTGGAGTTGCCGTGGTTGTTGTTGTTGAAGGTGATTCATGTGTGAAGAAGGAGGAGAGTACAACAGCTGAATTGCACAGAAGAGGAACTGTGCAGTGAATGGACATGGCGCACAGAGCATAAAAAGAAGAAGAACAGACAATGCAAGTCATGTGTGTAGGAAGGTAGTGAGGCAGACAGAGCAATGAAATGCAATAGAACAATGATGAGTCTGGTAAGCCATTGCTGAACATTATATCACTGTAATGAGTTTTAGTAGCAAAGATTTATAAAACAGGGTGGTAGGGAGGTGCTAGGGAGGACTGTTGTCCTTAGAGGTTCAAGTCGGTGCTTGAACATAGGGAGTTGGTGCTTCCTTCTAGTTGGTGCTAGAGAAACCATGGAGTTGGTGCTTCCTTCTAGTTGGTGCTAGAGAAACTAGGGAGTTGGTGCTTCCTTCTAGTGGGTGCTAGAGAAAATAGAGATTTGGTTCTCTCAGCAAGTAGCAACTTTCAAAACTGAGGTTGTAGCCTCATTATGAGTTGGTGCTCATATGTATGATAATGTAAATAATGTACCTATTACTTATCATATAAAGAAAAATAGGTTTTTACGCTGTATGGGTTTCCTCGGGAAATATCTGTCTCTGTGTTTATCATATATGTGACTAATGATGAATGTGTCATTGTTTATTTCCCTTCATTATTGTGATCATAATTCAGTGTTTCTGCAAAGAGTTTAAAAGAAGCATAATTGTTTAAGAACGATAACAACTGATTCACCCCCCCCCGCCCTCTCAATTGTCCAACAAGTTGTTCCTTCCATGAATATAGCCGAATGATGGTGTGGAATGAATCCTTCTATCGACCACCTTCATGAGTTTCGATGTGTTTCCTAGGATCATATTTACAATGATTGAAAAAATAAGTTGGATTCAAAGAGTCATGCTTGCATCATGATGGGATACTCTGAAGAGTCGAAAGCCTATTGACTATTTGATATTGTCAAATGAAAAATCATTATCAGACAAAATGTATGGTTTCATGAAAAGTCTTCTGATGCAGGCGCATCGCCTAGTTCAAGCGAGCCAACGCGGAATGCAAGTGGACAGCTGGACAAGCCAACACAAATTTTTGAAAACACCTTGAAACTGTTGCGCGAACATTAATGAGGAGATTTAATGAAGCGCACTTGTAAATGTAATCGGGACCTTGAGCCATACGCTCTCATCCTTAGTAGATAGACGACATTTAATATAGTTAATGCAGGTAGATAGGATTTTAATATTAGATTAGATATTTTTAGAAAAAAAGAGGGAAACGTGATATAGACACCCTCATTGTGCATTGTAACATAATTCTGAGCATTGAGAAGAAGAGAAGCAGAGAGCTATGGAAGAACACCCATGTACAAAGCTTGAATTAATAGAAGAAGTTGATTCAACTCCATGGTTTTGAGTTTGTTCTCTGTGTATGTGTGCTGAATGCTATGCTCATGAGTATTTACTTCCTGTTATGCATTTTGTTTACATGCTATGTATGAATGATTTCTTGCTGAGTGTTTGAAATCTTAGAAAGGAAGAAGAAGAAATGAGTTTCAATTGTTTCTCTATCTGAGCAAGGATTCCTGCAAGGAGTGCAGTTGAAGTCATCCGCAAGGAGTGCATTGACAGAAGGCTCAGATAGTTTAACTCTTGTTCTCGTTCACCCAGAAGTGAAATTGGGTTATAGGAGACGTGCAAGGAGTGTGCATGCTAAGGAAAGTCTCAGTTTGTGAATCTGAGCGGAGCATTGAAGGACTGCTGCTGCAGGTGTGCGCAGAGTTGAAGAATTCTCAGATATTTGAAGGTATCTGAAGGTTGCCGCAAGGAGTGCATACAAACCAAAATCTTCTCTAAGACTCAGAGTGGTGAGAAAGCTCAAGAAGGATAGGCCTTCAAATTCTGCTGAAGAATTGTGCAGGGAAGTCGTGATTGGGAGTTCGTAAGAGGCGTTGCAAGTGTGCATGCAGGTGGATAAGTCCTTGTGGAGGAATACTTGGTTCATTTCACAGAATCCATCGGGAAATATAGACGGTCGGTATTCTCTGAGGAGAAACCGCGAATCTTCATGGGCCGTGGGATCTTGCAGAGGTGTAAGGGAGATACGACGTCATATTTCTTAAAGGCTAAAAGCTCAGGAGGAGGAGAGACGTTGATCCAAGTCAGTCAAGGCCGTTAGATCTACAAGTACATCGTGCATCGGGGTTTTGTGGGTTGAAGTCCCGTGAATATAGCAACAGGAATCGCGAAATCACGAAACGCGATACCCTGACGAGCTCAGAGCCGTTCATCTGTTGGGACAGGTGGCAGGAACCAGAAGTCATTGGTATATCAGGGTTTCAAAAGTCAAGATCCCGAGACCTTTTGGGTTTCGAAACAACGAGGGGATCATAGCCATGGATCTCGAGAGGGACACGTGTCAGAAGATCTGAAGAAGTCGGGGTTTGGAGTATCGGAGGTTTCGAGGACAGGATACTCTTGCAATTTGGAATCGTGAAACGCGATATCCCGACAGCTAAAGGATAGCATGGCCCACAACGGAGTTAGTGGAGGACAGGTGGCACGAGCTATTGAAGTTTTGTGGTGAGAAGACCCGAAATATTGACATTAGGATTCGCGATCCCACGAAGTCCGAAGTCCCGACAGGATAAGGGATCATTGAAAAGTGAAAGCAACCGAGCTCATCAGAGTTTCGACATCTCGTGAGTCGGGAGTCGGTAAAATGAATTGCTTGATATCGCGAGTGGAAAAATCACGATAGGATAAGTCCCGACAGGCAAAGGAGGGTTCAACGTTGACTTGCATCGGGGTTCGGGGATCCGAAAAACTAGCGCTCGACCATTGACCTCGCGATACCGCGAAGTCTGATTCCCCGATAAGTAAAGAGGGGGATCGTGCGAAGAGTTCTGTGGGTGAAGATTTCCCGATAGAGAAATAGAAGGACCGGTTAGTGTTCTTCGGGCCGAGGAAGGAGAAGATCCTGTGAGCGGATGTGCCCTGAGGAGCGTGCCTGCATCAAGTGGTATCAGAGCATAGAAAATATTCTTTGCTTGCTGTAGCAGGGAAAAGGAGAATTTTCCATGTCGCCAAGGAGAAGAGATAGACAATCACCTGATCCAGAGGAGGAAAGGGAAATGCCCAGAGGAAGGGGTAGAGAAGTGCAAAATCCATAAGTAGAAAGAGATCTGCATAACTTATGCGCTAGAGTTGTGGACATGGAGATAAGACAAAGGCACACAACTGATGTAGGAGATACAGTGAATCCAAAAATGAAGATGATGCTCGACATGGAGAAGAAGAAGTCACAACAGAAGATGTAGCAAATGAGTGCTTGCTTAAAGCTGTTGCAAGAATGGGTGCAAAGGTGAAAATGGACATTCCAGTTTATGAGGGAAATCTGGATGTAGAAGAGATTCTATATTGGATTAGAGCTCTGGACACCTATTTTGACTATGAAGATATTGAAGAGGACAAGAAAGTCAGGTGCCATCATGAGATTAAAAGGACATGCAGCCTTGTGGTGGGATGAACTACAAGCGGATAGGCGTTGCCAAGGCAAGCAGAAAATTAAGAGCTGGGACAAGATGATTGCAAAGATGAAGGCAAAATTCATTCCCAGGGACTATCAAATTTCTCTGTTCAGGAGAATGCAGAACCTGAGACAAAATCTGATGACAGTGAAAGAATACACTGAGGAATTTTAGAGGTTGAATATCAGGGCAGGTCATCGCGAAAGAAATGACGAAAAAGTTGCCAGGTACATGAATGGTCTGAGATATGATATCCAGGATGAGATGAGCATGGTAACCATCTGAATGGTGGAAGATTCTTATCAAATGGCTTTGAAAGACGAGGAGAAGCTGAGCCGAAATAAGAGTCAAAGGGGCCGAGGCAGAAGTTAGCCCAGAGGAAAATCGATTTCCCAAGAAAAATATTAGAAGCCTAAGGAAGACTGGAAGAAACCTCAGACTCGAGTAGAGAGAGGTGGAAGTTCACAGCGAGGGAAATACGCTGAACAAAGAGAACATCATACTCAGTAGAGAGGAGGATATGCTGATAATAATAGGTTTCCTCGTACCAGAGGTAGAGGAAGAGGAAGAGGTGGAGTAATCACATGCTTCACGTGTGGAAAAAATGGGCACAAGTCATTCGAGTGTCCAGAGAAAAAGAAGGACACTGGAGAGACTCACATCACTGAAGCACTGGGGATAAATGTTGAGGCAGAGGATGCTGAAGGTGGAAGATCATTGGTAATGCGAAAAATCCTTTTGACACCAGAGAAAGAAGTGGAAAGTTCAGTCCAAAGGACCAGACTTTTCAGAACAACTTGCAAGAACAAGGGTTGGGCATGCAAGGTCATTGTGGACAGCGGTAGCACAGATAATCTCATTTCAACCGAGATGGTAGAAAAGATGGGGCTGGATATGACTGATCATCCAAGTCAATATAAAGTTTCATGGCTAAAAAAAGGACATCAGGTAAATGTCACCAAACAATGCTTAGTTGAATTTAAGATAGGAGGATATAATGATAAAATCTTGTGTGATGTTATTCCTATGGATGTTTTCCATCTATTTCTCGGTAGACCGTGGCAATATGATATAAATGTGATTCATGATGGGAGGATGAATACATATAACTTAGAGAAGAATGGGAGGACACACATTTTGCTTCCAATTAAAGATAAGGAGGTGAAGCCGGAAGTGAGAAACACTATACTTCTCATGAGTGGGAAGGAACTTCTTACCGAGGTTAAGAAGAAGGAGGATCCACAGTTCATTGTGGTCAGGAAACCGAGGATTGTTATGACTAGCACAAGAATGGATGATTTGCCAGAGGAGGTTCGAGACCTGCTGGAAGAGTTCGGTGACATTGTAGTGGAAACATTACCTCATTCGTTGCCACCAATCAGGAGTGTGAGTCATCATATTGATCTCATACCAGGAGCCAGTTTTCCGAATAAAGTCGCGTACATATTGACGCCGCAAGAGAATGAAGAGGTCAAAAGACAAGTTCAGGAGTTGTTGGACAAAGTTTTGGTTAGGGAAATCTTGAGTCCATGTGCTGTTCCGAAAGTACTCACTCCGAAGAAAGACGAAGGCTGGAGGATGTGTACCGACTCAAGGGTGATCAACAAAATAACCATCAGGTACATATTTCCATTTCCAAGGATGGATGATCTGATGGACTGCTTGAGCGGAGCCAAATATTTTTCGAAGATTGATTTGAAAAGTGGATATCACCAGATTCGTATGAGAGAAGGTGATGAATGGAAGACAACATTCAAAACCAACGAGGGGTTGTATGAATGGCTTGTTATGCCATTTGTCTTAACAAATGCACCGAGTACCTTCATGAGGTTGATGAAAAAATTCCTGAGGGAGTTCATCGGGAAATTTGTCATCGTGTATTTGGATGACATACTGGTTTTCAGTAAAACAACAGCGGAGCATCTGAAGCATTTGGCTACAGTGATGCAGAAATTGCAGCAGGAGAAGCTGTTGATAAACATGAAGAAGTCCTCATTCATGAAGACAGAGCTCATTTATTTGGGATTTGTTATTTCGGAAAATGAGTTGAGGATGGATCCAGATAAGGTGGAAGTGATCAAGAATTGGCCATCACTGAGGAATATATTTGAGGTGAGAAGTTTTCACGGGTTGGCTAGTTTCTACCGAAATTTCATTAGGAATTTCAGTGGAATCAACGTAACGATGATGGAAACAATGAAGAAAAGACACAAATATTTTCACTGGACTGAAGAGGTTAAAAAGAGTTTCAATTTGTTGAAAAGGAAGATCACAGAACAACCTGTTCTGGTGTTGCCGGATTTACAGAAGACATTTCAGGTGAAATGCGATGCAAGTGGGTTTGCAATAGGGGCAGTCTTAAGTCAAGAAGACAGGCTGATTGCATATTTCAGCGAGAATCTGAATGAAGCGAAAGTGAAGTACTCCTCATATGACAAGGAATGTTATGCCATCATTCAGGCATTGAAAAAGTGGAGGCACTATTTGGTTCTGAAGGAATTTGTTTTATATAGTGATAACCATGCGTTACAGTTTGTGACTCAATAGGAGAAGTTGAATCAGAGGCATGTTAAGTGGGTTGAATACATGCAGAACTTTACATTTGTGATTAAACATATTTTTGGTACTGCTAACAAAGTTGTTGATGCTTTGAGCAGGAAGTGCTTGATGTTGCAGGAATTCAAAGTCAAAACATTGGGTTTTGAGGATCTCAGAGACATGTACGTAGATGATCCAGACTTCAAGGAAGTGTATGAAGCAACTGAGAATCCAGTTCTCAGAGATAGAAGACAGTGGGATGAATACATGATCCAGGAAGGATTGTTGTTTAAAGGCAATCGGCTATGTATTCCAAATTGCTCCATGAGGGAGAATCTGCTGAAGGAGAAACACAGTGGAGGATTGGCCGAACATTTTGGTACTGACAAGACATTTACAAAGCTGAGCGAATCATACTTTTGGCCAGGGATGTGATCAGAGGTCAAGAGATTTGTGGACAGATGCAGAATTTGCCAGCATTCGAAGGGGAGGAAGCAGAATGCGGGTTTTTATCAACCATTTCCCATACCAGAAAGGCCGTGGGATGCGATTAGCATGGATTTTGTATTGGGGTTTCCAAGAACACAAGGAGGATTTGATTCGATCTTTGTGGTGGTGGATAGATTTTCCAAGATGTCACATTTTATCCCATGTCAGAAAACCAATGACGTGACTCACATCGCGAACCTGTTTTTCAAATAAGTCATTCGACTTCACGGCTTACCAAGGAGCATAGTTTCGGACAGAGACACGAAATTCATAGGGCATTTCTAGAGAACCTTATGGAAGAAGCTAGGAACTAACTTGTTTTTTAGTTCAGCTTATCATCCTCAGATGGATGGACAGACATAAGTGGTAAACAAAAGTCTAGGAGATTTGCTGAGAAGCTTGGTGACAGAGCACCACATCAGTTGGGACAATATATTGCCGCAGGCAGAGTTTGCGTATAATGATTCAGTGAACATGAGTACAGGACAGAGTCCATTCCAGGTTGTTTATGTCACACAACCGAGGGGGATTTCTGAATTGAGGGATTCATAACAGAATGCAACTAGGAGCGCTAGTGCAGAAGAATTCGCTGAGGCGATGAAGGAACTTCACAGCCAGGTGAAGGAGCGACTGTTGAAATCAAGCCAAGAATATAAACGCAGAGCCGATCAGCATAGAAGACAACTTCAGTTCGAGGTTGGTGATCTGGTTCTGGCACATCTGAGGAAGGAAAGGTTCCTGAGAGGGACATACAATAAATTGAAGATGAAGAAAATCGGACCCTGCAAAGTCTTGAAGAAAATGGGAGAAAATGCTTATGAGATTGAATTACCCGATGGGATCAGAATTTCTCCGATATTCAATGTCTTAGATTTATACCCATATAAACATGAGGACACAAAAGAAGAAAATGAGCAGCCAGTGATCCAGTGGACAAAGAAAATGCCAGTTGTAGAGAAGCCACAGATGGAGTGCACACTGGACAAGAAAGTGGGTAAGAAAACCATGCGGAAGGAATACTTTGAGTATCTGGTCAAATGGAAGAACCATCCAGTGGAAGATGCCAACTAGGAGACTGAGGTAGAGATATAGAAGCATGGACATACCGTGCAGGAGCTCATGGACAGGAGCCCATGAAAATTTTCAAGCGAGGGAGTATGATGCAGGCGCATCTCCCAGTTCAAGCGAGCCAGCGTGAAATGCAAGTGGACAGCTGGACAAGCAAGCACAAATTTTTGAAAACACCTTGAAACTGCTGCGTGAACATTAATGAGGATATTTATTGAAGTGCACTTGTAAATGTAATGGGGACCTTGAGCCATATGCTCTCGTCCTTAGTAGATAGACGACATTTAATATAGTTAATGCAGGTAGATAGGATTTTAATATTAGATTAGACAGTTTTAGAAAAAAAGAGGAAAACGGGATATAGACACCCTCATTGTGCATTGTAACATAATTCTGAGCATTGAGAAGAAGAGAAGCAGAGAGATGTGGAAGAACACCCATGTACAGAGCTTGAATTAATAGAAGAAGTTGATTGAACTCCATGGTTTTGAGTTTGTTCTCTGTGTATGTGTGTTGAATTCTATTCTCATGAGTATTTACTTCCTGTTATGCATTTGTTTTACATGCTATGTATGAATGATTTCTTGCTGAGTGTTTGAAATCTGAGAAAGGAAGGAGAAGAAATGAGTTTCAATTGTTTTTCTATCTGAGCAAGGATTCCTGCAAGGAGTGCAGTTGAATTCGTCCGCAAGGAGTTCGTTAACAGAAGGCTCAGATAGTTTAACTCTTGTTCTCATTCACCCAGAAGTGAAATTGGGTTATAGGAGTTGTGCAAGGAGTGCGCAGGCTAAGGAAATTCTCAGTTTGTGAATCTGAGCGGAGCATTGAAGGGCTGCTGCTGCAGGTGTGCAGAGAGTCAAATAATTCTCAGATATTTGAAGGTATCTGAAGGTTACCGCAAGGAGTGTGCGCAAACCAAAATCTTCTCTAAGACTCAGAGTGGTGAGAAAGCTCAGGAAGGATAGGCCTTCGAATTCTACTGAAGAGATATGCAGGGAAGTCGTGATTGGGAGTTCGTAAGAGGCGTTGCAAGTGTTCACATAGGTGGATAAGTCCTCGTGGAGGAATACTTGGTTCATTTCACATAATTCATTGGGAAAGATAGATGATTGGTATTCTCTGAGGAGAAACTGTGAATCTCCGTGGGCCGTGGGATCTTGTGGAGGTGTAAGGAAGATACGACGTCATATTTCCTAAAGGCTAAAATATCTGGAGGAGGAGAGACATTGATCCAAGTCGGTCAAGGCCGTTAGATCTACAAGTACATCGTGCATCGGGGTTTTGTGGGTTGAAGTCCTGTGAATATAGCAACAGGAATCGCGAAATTGTGAAACACGATACCCTGACGAGCTCAGAGCCGTCCATTTGTTGGGATAGGTGGCAGGAACCAGAAGTCATCGGTATATCGGGGTTTCAAAAGTCAAGAGCCTGAGACCTTTTGGGTTCCGAAACAGCGAGGGGATCATAGCTATGGATATCGAGAGGGATGCATGTCAGAAGATATGAAGAAGTCGGGGTTCAGAGTATCGGAGGACATGATACTCTTGCAATTTGGAATCGCGAAACGCGATATCCCGACAACTAAAGGATAGCGTGGCCCACAACGGAGTTAGTGGAGGATAGGTGGGACAAGCTATCAGAGTTAATTTGCGAGAAGTCCCGAAATATTGACATTAGGATTCGTGATCCCGCGAGGTCCAAAGTCCCGACGGGATAAGGGATCATTGAAAAGTCAAAGAAAGTGAGCTCATTGGAGTTTCGGCATCTCGTGAGTCGGGAGTCGGTAAAGTGAATTTCTTGATATCGCGAGTGGTGAAATCACGATAGGAGAAGTCCCGACAGGAAAAGGAGGGGTCAACGTTGACTTGCATCGAGGTTCGGGGATCCGAAACACCAACGATCGACCATTAACCTCGCGATACCGTGAAGTCCGATTCCTCGATAAGTAAAGAGGGGGATCGCGCGAAGAGTTCTGTGGGTGAAGATTTCCCGATAGAGAAATAGAAGGACGGGTTAGTGTTCTTCGGGCCGAGAAAGGAGAAGATCCTATGAATGGACGTGCCCTGAGGAGTGCGCCTGCATCATCTTCTAGCATTATGTTGTTGAATTCCTCCTCTGGATTGCTTCAAGATGATCCCTTTGATGTTGTCTATGATAGTGGTTCCCTTGTTCCATATTTCAATCCTTCGATTGGATAGTCGGGCTTTGTTCCTATCTCGACTTGAACATCAACCTCCAAGTCAAATAGTCCATCATCCTCTATTTTGATTGGTCCGCTGAATGAAAAATCTTTGAATTATGATCAACCTTCTATAGTTGATCGACTAAAAACTATCCAACTTTTGATCAACCAGTTGGGATTCCAAGAAAATTGAATTTTTTGGATATGATGTTGGTGATGTTTCCTCCGAACAACAAAATCGGAGTCAAAAGAAACATGCCAATGTTGCCTTGATGACTTATGTAATTGAAAATTATGATCTTGTTTCCTACTTAGATGCTTAAGGAATACCTAACTGAGAATAGGCTATGTAGATAGAAATTGTTTCTTTGTCAAAGAATCGCACTTGGGACTTAGTTCCCCCATCAAAAGGAAAGAATATTGTGAAGTGTCGATAGGTCTAAAGGTCCAAATTTACCTCATAATTTATTGTTGAGTGACATAAAGGATGCCTTGTTGAAAAAGGATGTTTTCAAGAAGAAGATATCGACTACACTGAGACCTTTTCCCCTATAGAAAATATGAACTATGTTTGACTGATTCTTTCCCTTGCTACTCATTTTGGATGGAAAATCATCAGATGGATGTGAAGAGTGCATTTATTCATGGAAACCTATCCGAAGAAATTGTCATGGAAAAACCACTTGGTTTTGTGATAGATTTTTCCTTGGTTTGTTGACTCAAGAAGTCACTTTATGGTTTGAATCAGGCTCCCTGAGCTTCATATGATAATATTTACATTTTATTTCTTCAACTTCGTTTCAAACATTGTGAATATGATCACAAATTGTATGTAATCCATACCATCAAAGACACTTTGATTGTTTCTATATATGTATATGACCTACTCATTACTGGAAATAATACTTATCTAATCCTTATATTGAAGAAGCAACTTTATGAGACCTTTGACTTGACATATATTGGTACTCTACATTATTTTTTGGGTGTTAAAGTCTTACCACTTTGTGATGGATTTTTCATTTCTCAGTCTAAATATGTGATGGATTTTTTGACACGTTTTAAAATGGATGATTGTAATCCCTGTGCTACTCCTTTTCAATCTGGAGTAAATCTTACCAAAACTTGTCAAGCACCCGTAGCCGATACTACATTTTATCAATAACTAGTCGATAGTCTTATCTATCTTACCTAAAGTCTAGACATTTCCTTTGTTGTTAGTGTGGTTTCTCGGTTTATGTAGGATCCAAAGAAAGCCATTGGAAAGCAGTCAAACAAATTTTCTTCTATCTCAAGGGTACCACTCATTTTTCTATCAAGTATTGTCGAAGTTCAGATTCATTGGTTAGCTTCACCAACTCTAATTGGGCTGGTGACAGTGATGATCGAAAGTCGAGTTCTGGCTATGCGTTTCTCTTTAGCACTTGACCGTTGGTGTGGTTTTGCAAGAAACAAAAGGTCATCTCTTTGTTGACTACAGAAGAATAATATCATTGCGTTGTTCAAGTAGGTATTGAAGAAGTATGGATTCACCAAATTTTGGGTGAAATTGGAATTCCTTTTTAGACCTCGACTACAATATAATGTGATATTCAAAGTTCTATATAGGTTGTTGAAAATACTATTTAACACATAAATATGAAGCATGTTGAGCTCCATGCTCACTATTTGAGGCATTTGGTTCATGAGAACATTGTCTCGAATATTGTAGCATAGATGATCAAGTTTCTAATATATTCGCCAAACCCCTAGTTGAAGCTAGATTTATCAAGATTTGTAAAATGCTTGGACTTCAAGAAGCTACAATTATGGGTGGTTGTCACGATGAAGTAATTTTGAATCCTAAATCTCCAGAGACGTGTGCTAATGGGGGGTGTTGGAACATCAAGCATTGATTTTTCATCACACTTCTCTTGGATTCAGTTGGTTGAGTGGTTAACCTAGATCTGGATACATTTGGTGGGGTGATCAAACAAATATCTACATCAGTTGGTTGAGTAGTCAAAATGCTTGTTTGTCAGTCTATCGAACAATAGTTGAAGATATTCAGGTGGTCGATCAACCATTCCAATAATTGATAATGAGTTGGACACATAGAAGTTTGGGTCAAGCATCCTTGTCGAGTTGACCTGACAACTTGGATTTGGTGGATTCAACTCTAACAATTGCCGACTACATGTGGAAAAAATATTCTCGATTCTATGGAATTTGGTTATATCTTGAGTCTATAAATAGCAGTCCCCATGGGTCATTATCATCTAGTGATCAAAGTGATATCATATGTAGATATCAATGTCCAATATTCATTCTGATGTTTTGATCAGAATGCGCCTTTCTTAAGTGTTGTAATAGTGTCTTTAGACACCACCTTTGTCTTCAAAATTTTATTCCCTCTTCAATTATCTACAAAATTGTCTATTTGTTTCATTACATATTCCACCCCTTTCCCTGACATGTACCAGTTGGGGACTCTAGGAATTATTAACAACTCCATGACTGCTCACAACTACCTTCTCAAGACTCTTGAGCCAATTTCCTCAACAAGAAATATTCTTACATGCATACAACCTTCTTTCTAGCATAAAACTCAGCCCAAATAGTTGTTTTTCCATGGCTAGCATGGCTAGTTCTTTTTTCATCACCCCACTTCCCTCTTAGTCTCCAAAATCATGAAGTAAAAACTATCCCCTCTTCCTACTCAATTTTTCCTTCTTCTCCCATGATTTCTTGTGATAAAGGTGCTACACCAAGATCATATATGTTTTCTTGTTGTACACATGTTTGATTTAATGATATAGTTATGCTTTATTTTTCTCCAATTCTTTGTCTTATTCTTATGCACATTTGTTTACTAAATATTTAGGAACTTGTTGTGAATTAATTAACCTGAAAGTGATTTTGATCTATTTTTTTTCTTGGAGTAGGGAAGGTTGTCTACTTGTTTATGTATAGATCTATAAAACAAATTAGGACTAAAGACTCTTGGATTGGAATTGTTCACTTCGATATACATTAACACTTGGTAAAAAGGTATGTCACTCTCCCTTTCCTTTGCATTTCATATCATAAAAATATATATTTAAGAAATTAAGTTTGTAATCTATTAGCTATCTGCAGTGAGCTATCGACCCACTCACCAGGGAATTCATTAGCTTGCAATATTTAAAAAACCCTACAATATAATTGACAAGTCCATTGGGGAGATTCTTAGAATTTCTCCATTTTGGGTTGGTTTAATTGGTCTCTTGTAGGCTCTACCTTTAGATTTGGTTCAAATAAAAATCATAAAGCTCAACATGTATCCAAAATAATAATTAAAAGGTGATCTTTTAGTATTTTCTCCATAACATTTGATCTTGAACTCAGATTTAGGCATTATTTATACTAATTGTTAAGCCATAGATATAGATTTATTACATTTGTATTTTTATAGTAATGTTTTCCTTATTGGTTAGCTAGGCCCTTTAATTGTAATTGTATCCTTTGTCTCTTATATACACCAAGAAGACCTAGTTTTAGAGATCATCTCATCTTATGATTTTTTTTTATTGTAAAAGGAGGTTTCCCCCTTAAAGAATCTTCTAATTCATTCTTATATCTCATACTCAAGGAACACAGTTATGTCTCTTTATATTTTTATTCTATTTGGGTGTTCGGTGCATAACATTTTGTATTAGAGCATATGATCCTTGGGTTTGGATCCTTCAAATGAGTCATCTCAGCCTTATATTTTTTGGGAGGGGGAGTTTCATATAAATAATTTCTTAGTAGATAGAGGAGACATAAAAAATTAGCTATGGTAAAAATTTCAATTTCTAGTTCACTATACATTCATAAATATAGGCTGTGAAAATTAGGATTTTTGACTAGTCCTGAAACTAGTCTCAAACATGTGTTCTTGGTAAAATGATCATATTTGAAGATATTAAATTCCAAATTGAGTTCGATTATTTCCATTGGAAATAAGACAGATCATAGTATCTCATATCTAAGTTTCAAAAGTATATATGAAAAAGTGGACATGTGGCAAGACATACAAGTTAGCTCTCCTAAAAGTGACAAAAACAACAAGTTTTGGGAAAGCTACCATAAATTTCCCTTTGTGCATTGGAATTTGGTAAAACCTATGGAATTTTATAGGATACATATCATGATTTTACATATTGAAATTTCAATCTTAGAGGGGACAAAATCTTAGACATACTTCAGGGGAAAGGTCGAACAACAAGACAATCTACAAACCAAGGTTTTCAAAGGTATGTTAACTTGAAATTAGCATAAATTTTGATTGGAAGATCTATTTTTGGTGATTCAAAAATTGTGATGAAGAGAAAATATAGGAGTATTATTATTTTCTCACATGAAAAATGTTTCTAAGAAAAATTCTACTCCCACTAAACCTCCGGAGAACTTGATCGACTCTTAATTTTCCATCTTTAATACCCTTTTTCTCATCCTTATATCCCATTTTTGACACCACTTACCTTCACTTTTGGTATATCCTTTCCCTTGCTACCATATTATTGCAAACCTACTATTCTTCCTCAAAATGTGCACTTTAATTGATTTTATGATGGTGCCTCAAGGGGAATTTTCACATTTCATATCTAATTCGCAGGGATAAGGTTTTCTATAGAACAGGTCGCCAGGTATATGCTAGAAATCTATCAAATTGTTGTTGCATACAATGTTATATATTCCTCATACCTCAATTTCATTTCTACGGATCCGTGTTACTTGAAGTGATGAATATCCATTGCAATTGATCAGTCCAATTGACTTCCATGTTTCCTTTCTACCATTTTGAGTAAATTATTCCATTTCTATAGATGTTAATACATAAGCTCTAGTTGTTTCACATTTGAAACTACAATTCTGGGTGGATCATTACAAAGTAGGCTGGATGATGTATCAATGGGTCACATGAATATTCTATCCAACATATTGGCAAGTAGTGAGTAGTTAAATATTGTTAAGGAGATTCAAACCGAATCCACATGATTCACTTTGGGTTTCTTTGTTTCTATTTAGCACATGCTAAAACACGTTTGGATAATCTAGGGGAATTTTGCCAGAATCCTTTAATTATTGTTGTTTGTTTTACTATTTTCCAGGATTTCTATTGCAATGGCTTGAGAATATCCAATTCTCAAGCACATTGTTGTTAAATTGTGTATGAATCAATTAAGGGTGGTTGCACTTGTATAAGATGGTGTTTCACATATTATTAGATATGTGTGGGAATATGGACATATACATAAATAAATAGACAATTGTTTTGATACAATTTAATACAATGTTTTTTTGCATATTAGTTGTTGTACATTTTCTTTCTTGTTCATGAGCTTGTGAGATGCAAATTTCTATGTGTAAGGGTTAATTTTTGAATATTCACTCACACATAGCTCATATAGTAGGTTTTCTCTAGAGAGGTGAGCATGGGGATATTTAAATTTTGTTCATTATTTAGTTTCCCTTCGACATCATTACAATTAGTTATGTAATTTATAGATTGCTTCAAATCATTGTTTGGATATTTATTTCATTTTCTACAGATTATTATATGTATTTCATTTATAACTGATAATTGGTTGATACAAATTCTTTCATGTATCAACAAGATTTCATGCTACATAAACTGTAATTGTTTTTTTAGAATATATTTACTTATTCAGCATTGTCTTGGGTAAATTTCGTATGTTCCTGTAGTTTAAATAAATTTATGAAGAATTGGATTTCTGGTTAATGCATAGAAAACATACTAGACTTAGGTCTCATACACCTCTAAATACTTGAATATATTTTTCACATCACCTCACAAACATAACAACCTTGGGTTAATGATCAAATGCACTAGTAGGCTACATACCTTATTTATATTAATAAGGTATATATAAAACTTGACTTTTTTGGCATAGCTGTTGGGGAGGTGTCAAATGGGTTTAAGAAGTTATCAAAATTAGATAATACATGGTAAGGGGGTATTCATCGTAGGTAGAGTCAACAATATTCCCTGTAGCATCTCGTAAAAAGTGTTTTACACATAGATCAAAAATCATATAGATGCATAAGAAAACTAGAAATCCAAGAGCCCAGGGACATGATGTAGTGAGAGCCCATTGAACTAATACCAGTTTTGCAGGTAGATAAAAAGAAGGAGAAAATTATAATAAGAAGACTCTCTTGGATCTAACAAATAAATCCACTTATGAGGATTCTACAAAACCTGCTTCTGTTGCAAAAGTAGATTTGATTTCTACTGGTGAGGTGATGACTGAGGAACTAATTAGTGGACAAGAATATTTTTATTTCCATAGAAATCCAGTTTATGAGACAGAATACTCTGAGGGATCTATTCATTCTAAATATTCAGTAGAATAATATAAATTTCCATCTATCACTCCTTTGAAAAAAATGGGAGAGGAAGAAAGGATTGGTTCAAACTATGAAGAGACTATGAATTTTGAGTTCCCAATTGATAATCGAGGAGTGGCACGAATGAAAAAATCTCTCCATCGGTTCTTCCAATTTTCAATGGACTCCCTAGTGAAGATATGGATACCTTCTTTTTTGAGTTTGATGTCCTATGCATAAGTTATGACTACACTTTGGATGCTCAGAAGATGAAATTATTCCCTGCCACCTTAAAGAACACAACTCTTCACTTGGTCATGGGTAGTGAAGGAAATAACATCCATACTTGGGATGAAATGAGATGAGTATTTCTAAAGAAATACCAATATTACATCCAATTCAAGACTTATGAGAAAACAGATTTAAAATGACTCAAAATGAGGACGAGAGATTATAATATTATGTGGAAAGTTTCTAGTACAATTTGCAAAGGTCAAAACAAAGCCAACTTGCTAAAGACACTTTGTGAACTATATTGATAAGAGGTATTCGGGATGAATGCATGGATACATTAAATTCAATGGGAGGATGGGATATTTCCTAGTTAAGATACAATGACATATGTTAATTATGTAAGAAGTATTCACATGAAAGTTCAAAACATGGGAAGAATCCTTGAGACACTGCTTCCAGAATCACAAAGTCAGCTAGAGGAGGAGTTACTCGAGATGAAACTGGTAACTTATTGGATAATTTTAAAATTGATATTCTTAGTTCTCTAATTAGTTCGAATTTGATATATTTCATGTCAAAAGGAAGAAGGAAGATGTAGAATTGGGAATATATATATTTTTCTCCAAATGTAGAAAGAAGCATCCCCAGTGGGATTTTCTATTGAACAACATTAAAGTTTGTGGAATTTGTGAGTAGAACCATGATACTACTAGCTACCCTTCTTTTCCAGGACTAAAAGCTATGTACCAAGTAACTAATGAAGAAGCAAATAAATTTTACTTCATTTATTATAAATGACCTTGGTATCCACGACCTCTAGGTATGTTCTAAGACCTTTCACAATTTTATAATATTTTTTGGACTGATCAACAACCATAATATCCCTCTCCACCTTGGTACTCCTGCATTCTTTTGAAAAAAATTCCACCCCAATTAACCCAAGGATATCAATGGCCACAAGTTTGGAAAGGCTCTTCTTATGGAACCCAGCAACATAAAATGACCCCACAGTTTCCACAACAACAAATTCAATTACCTCAACAACAACAACAATTACAATTTCCTTCTAACAACCCTCCACCAAGACCATAGTTACATGCCCAACTAACTACTAACCCAAACCATAAAGAAACTCAATCCACTTACAAAATTGAGTTGTCTAGTTCCCTCACTTATGTTATCACCCTTGTATATTTCCAAGATATACATTTGAGATCATGGAGAATCCTCAATAATATAACTTCTCTGATCATCACAGAGGATTATTCAAAGGAACACTTAGTAGGAGACAACTCTGGAGAGAACCAATCTACTGCAAATTCACTAGATACATCACAAGTCACTTCCCCATAAAATTCAAAATAAATGCAACCTAGGGGCGAGCAAGTTCCTCCCTATTTGGAAAGGTTAATTTTATATAAACCCCTTTCCTAGCTTGAGTTTAATTTTTTTGGGGAGTTGAAAAATGTGTATCAAGATACCCCTCTTTCAATAAATTAATTATGTCCCTATTTATGCCAAAGCTATCTAGGAAGTATGTCCAAAGAATATTGGTAGGAAGAAAAAGGATCGTCCCACTATCAAGGTTGTTGGTTAACTAGGTGATCTTATGTTTGGAAATATATATACTGAAAAGTATGTAGATCCATGAAGCCATATTGTTGATGTTCACATCAACAATAAACATATTCACAATACTTTTATTGATTTAGGTTTTTCCATAAATATAATGAATGAGGAGACCATAGTGCATCTCAAGTTGCAAAATTTATGATAAAATCCTATAGTTCTCTAGCTAGTTGACTAATATATTGTCAACCTTGAAGGAATCCTATAAGACATTATGGTTATGTGGAATATTGGGAATAACTATCATATGTCATGGAATTAAAACCAAAATACACTCTCGAGGGTCACCCCTTTATTCTAGGCAGGCCATGGTTGGCCAATGTTGATGCTTACATTGTTTGTAGATTAAGAGACATGATTATTTCCCAAGGGAACTCCACTAAGAAACTCACTTTGTACCCTCTTGCTAATCCGAGAACTAATTCTGATACACCCATTTGGACAGGTAATGAGGATATAAATGAAGATAATTCCTTGCAAATACTTACCCTTGCTTAGATGGTCCTCATAAGGAAGAGACTGAAGGTAACATAATCAACAACTGCATTATATATCTTAGTTCATTTCAGAAACCATCCTCCGTAGTCTTTGATTATATTTAGATCATGACATTCAAGATATTTTTCAATGGTTTTATCTCTATTGGGACTAAAAAATGACACATTTTACGACTCCATTTAACCATTTTTCACTTACTTTACCCTTTTATCCTAATTCCTTTCATCACTCATATTTCCAATTTGTCCATTTCTACCCTATATGATATTCACATGACGTATGTACACTAAAATGATTGATTTCCCATGTTTTGATGATTACTTATGGTAGATACTATGGTTTTCTAACTTAATTGTGAAGTTCAACAATTAACTACCAGAATCCTCAGTTATGGTAGTTAGCTA
>SNQJ01S0004996.1:7839-58104 GCA_010110895.2 Picea sitchensis
TATTAAAGCGTGTGCATTTATTTTTCATGCTCAAGTGTTGTTACATCTATATGGAAAATCTCGGTCGATGATAGCATTAAAACCTATGGTATGGATAATCAACTATATTTACTCATTTTTTTAAAAATCCGATTGAAAATATAATCTATTATGAAACAAATTGCAAATTTTTATGTTGTTTATTTTCCTTTCACTCCTAGGTTGTCCACCCTAAACCTTATAAATTTATAACCCAAAGCTTACTTCCATCACATCCTCTTGTTCCATCATGAAGAATCTCTCATCATTTTATAGTTATCAACTTATATTCCGAGGTGTACGTATTTTCTATGTTATTTCTTTCCATGTGCAAAATGAATGAAAATCAATGGAGACGTTACAAAAATCATACATCATATGAAATAATTTCTTTCTATATGCTATTTGACATGGATGTTTTTGTTTTATTGTATAAAACACTAAACTGATTTTTTATTATTTCATTGAGAAAATCTTTTCTTGCTTCCCTTTTTGTAATTCATGGAAGATGCATTCTATGAAAATATCCATCATATAAGATGTGGTGAGAGGATTAATTTCAATACCATGTGCAATCTCATAAATTTAAATTTTGAGTGCAGGGTAATTTTGTTCAATAGCAAATGTATTCTAATAGAGGACATACATCTTTCGTAACCACTCACATAACTATATCAAAGATCAATACATTGATGTTTTTATGTGGTAAAATCTCTATGGGGAAACATCCATGGCCCTAGCCAACATGGATACTTGGATAAAATTATTAATGCAAAATAACTATTTTATAGAGATGTTCTCACAATCAATCATTAGAAAATGACCCTCCATGATCTTTAAATATAGATCATGGACCAATCGAGTGTTAATCCATTCATCATTGTAGTTGTTAAGATCAATGTGAATATGAGTCGTTAGATCACTCTATGTTGGGAACATATTGTGGTCGTCGGATTACAAATGCATACTAAAGAAACAAACTTTAACCTCATGACACGTTAGACCAAATTGATATTAACTAACTCCTAAGTGTCTAAATATCCCAACATCCCCTCTTAAGAACAACTTGGGATAGGATTGAAGGATTTACAAAGGTGACAAAATAGGAGAAGGAATGAGGCATTACAACCTATGCCACCTTAATGACAACTTCATGAACTCCTAACATAGATAACAAATTTCAAAAATTTGCTTCTATAATAGAATTTGTGAAAATGTCTGCAACATCATCTTCTGTGGGGAAAAATACAACTTCAATAACTCGATCATGAATGAGGTTTCTGATGAAGTGCATGTGTATTTCAATGTGTTTTCTGCACTGATGTTGAAATGGATATTCTGCAAGATTGATGGAACTATGATTATCGCACCAAAGGGTGGTTGGATGTTGTTGCTAGAATCCAAATTCTGAAAGGATCAGTCGAAGACACAAGGATTCTTGACTTACATTGACTATTTTCAATACTCTTCTTTTGTTGAAGAAAGAACAATACCTTGTTGTTTCTTATAGGCCCAAGTGATAGGTCTAGAACCAAGGATAAAAAAATAACATGTAGTTGACTTTCAATCATTTGGGTCACTATCCCAATATGAATTAGTGAAACCAACCAACAAAGGATCCCCCCCCTGAGTTGTAATGTATCCCAAACTGGACTGTACCCTCGAAATACCGAAGTATCATTTTATATTATTTCCAATGAATTTCATGGGGTGTTTGCATATATTAGTAAACAAGACCAATAACAAAGGAAATAGTAGTATGAGTATGAGTCAAATATAAGAGGCTACCAACAAGATGTCGGTACAAAGTGGCATAAACTTTGAGAGAAGTACAGGTGGAAACAAGTTTGACTCCAGACTAAAAGTAAGAAGGGGTTGGTTTAGAATCATCCATGTGAAAGTGGCGAAGAAGATAACAAACATACTTGTACTAGAAAATAAAATTCCATCCCTGGTTTGAAATATTTGAAGGCTAATGAAATAATGCAAATATCCTAATTCGATCATTTCAAATTTATTCTTAAGGATAGATTTCACATGGGTTAAAATTTTAGGGTCACTACTAGTGAGAATAATGTCATCAACATAAAGAAAAAACATCATGAGATTGCTTCCTACTTTCTTGGTATAGATATCAAGGTCAAAATGGCATCTAGAAAAGATGTTGTCAAGAAGAAAGATATCCATTTTGGCATACAGATCTCTACGATATTGCTTGAAACCATAAAGATATTTCTTAAGGATACAAACAAGGATGGATTAATTTTTGACATAGTCAAGAGGTCGTTCCATGTTGATTTATTATTTCAAATCCTCATGCAAGAAGAAATATTTTACATCCATCTAATGGACCTCCCATTTATGTGAGGTTGTAAGGGCTAAAAAAAGGTGTATGGAATTCATTTTGGCTACGAGGGAAAATGTTTCATTATAGTCAATGACTTTAACTTGAGATAACCCTTTGGAAACTAAATAGGCCTTGTGTCTTTCAACACTTCCATCTGATGCATGCATAGTTCTGTACACCCATTTGCATTTGAGAAGTTTTCTTCCTTTCAGAAGAGATACAACATCCCAAGTGTCGTTCTCCATTAAAGAGTGATACTATTCATTCATTGTTGTGTCCTAATATGGATGACTTGAAGCATCTGCAAATATTTATGGATAGTGAGTCTCTGAAACTTGATTCAAAAACAGAAGAGGCTCGCTGGAACTATGAATGTGTTCAATGATGATATGAAGGACCATCAACAAGATCACCAAATTCTTCTCAAGTTGAATGGACCCATGGAAAGCAGTGGTACTGAGGTTCAAGTTTAATGGACTCATATGGAGGAAGGTGACTAAGAAAAGGTGGATTTTCATCCTCACTATCATTGCATGAATAAGAATAAACCATAATAAGAACAGAATATGGAACAAACACAAGATGGATCACAAGACAAAGATGGCACAAACATTGAATTATGATTGTAGGCCAAGAGATTTTCATTAAATTTAACATCTCTTCTAACAATGATTTCATTAGAATGAGGTTGAAGAGTTATGTAACCTTTGACATCTTCATAATATCCAACAAAAATGCACTTCTCACTTTTATGATGTAAATCTTTCGATTTATCATCATCAATGTGAGCCCATGCTACACTGCCAAATACACAAAATTGACTTACATATGGATTCATTTTATTCCATTCTTTTTTCAGTGTTATATTTTTTAGATCCTTTGTGGGAGTGTGATTTACTATGTGATTTTCATATTTAATGGTTTCCACCAAATAATGAAGACTAGTTAATCCTTTATATTGGATCATACAATTAGTCATTTCTTTTCATTTTCAATTATTTCTTTCAACAACACCATTTTGTTGTGGTGTATATGGCACAATGTGTTTCATTTGAATTCCTTGTGCAGTGCAGTAAATTGTAAATTTATTGTTCACATATTCACTTCCATTATATGTTCTTAACCTTTGAAGTTGATGTCCAATTTGTTTCTCTACAAGGGCCTTGTAGGAAAAAAACTTGTAAAACTCTTGGCTCCTAAGTTTTAAGAAGTAAACCTAAGTGCATTTAGAGAAGTCGTCCATGAAATTTAAGAGATACTTTGTAATGTACCCAACCACCCACAGGCTAGCCACACTACCTCAAAAACTCACTTCAAAACTGATTTCAAATTATGATAATAATTAATTTGAAATTAAGCATGAAAGAATCACATTTATTAATCAATATCCATGCTACAACATAAAATAAATAAACAGTCTGTCATGAAAATTAAATAACCAACAAGAATGCACACATAAATACATCTAAGAGATAATTAAATACACAATAGAATAAAAATTATACATAAAACAAAGAGAACACTTATCTTTGCAAGTAAACATTCACCAACTGGTTGCAGACCAAGGACGTTCCTCCCAAACATAGACACTCATATTCATTTACTCTCAAAAAAAATTCACCCCCAAGCCATGTCTATGAATCCACAAGGACGGGTCCTAGGCTAAATCTAAAAAGTAGAACAATTGGCTAACTAGCTCTCAGGTTTCCCAACCACACAACAAATCCTAGTTTCTAGCTCTCTTTCCCCTTCAACCTACACAACCGAAATAAATGAACACCTTTATCTACCATATATTCCCTTAGGTTATTCCATTTATATCCAGGGCTCCAGTGCTACTATTCAGGAAATCGCCTCGCTGGAAACTCCAAGGATTCTCAGTTGTGGATAGTTCTTTCCGAACTTTCATCAATATCATGCACTCAGGAATCTATTCCCTCCTAGAATGATCGGTAATTTATTACAACCATCTAACAATGGCTCTCCTATTCCAACCATTAATTTCTATGCTCAAACCAAGAGAACACAAATTATCAAGAATGAGGCACCAAAAAATGAAAGAGTGAGAAGGGTGTAAGGGTGAATGGAGAAGAACAAGTGAACCCCCAAAACATCCCACATGGGATGTTTATATAATTACATGAAAACAAGAACCACATGGACTTCCTCCCAATAAGCTCATGTAACCACTTTTCCCAATTAAATATGGTTAAATAAAATATAATAAAAATACTTATCTCCTTTATCCCCCCCTCATGTGGAATCATAGCCCCCTCTCTCTTGTCCTTGTCTGTATTGCAACTAAAAGTGTATTTTTTTATTAATGTATATAGAAGTATTACATTTCCTAGGCACTCAAACCCCTTTTCAACTTTACCTACTCACCAACCTAATCTCACATTTACATAATACATTATAGTTCATAGGGATTAAAATCGGGGAGGTTACATACTTGCACCCAAATAAAGGAGGAGAAGAAAGAAAACTACACAAATCATTGTGAACAATGTGTAAAGGGGTTGAGGTGTTCCAAGATCAACATTTGTCAAAACTATCACGATGATGTTTTTCGAGAACACAACTGACAAAAACAACATATTTTCAATATAGAAGAAGAATATTAGTCACCATGTGTTGATTATATAGTTATTTCAATGAGCAATAGTTTAGATGAGAAAACCACTTATTCAAACGTTTTCTCAAGTTGTCGCTATCAACAACAAAAATTGATGGAAAAAATGATGACCCAAAGTTGTCAAACTTGTACAACTTGGTAATATCATTAACAATTCTAGTTGTGAGGACATGCTTAGGATCTTTTAAATCCTTGATTACAACTTGGTGAGGTGAAAACTCTATGGTTTTACCTTCATCTGAATGAGTGATTTGATGCACTAAAATAAGGTTGTAGGAAAGGCTTGAAACACATAATACATCATGGAAATGACCATTATCTACCTAAACTATTCTAGACCCTACAACACTAAGAGATCTATCATCACCAATAAATATTTTTTTGATGTTACATTCATTAAGAGTATAAAATATCGCTTTATCCTTAGAAATATGAAAATATGCTCCAAAATCATTAAGTCAATCATCAAAAGAAGAAGTAGAAGTTGCATTGAAGGAGAAACTAGAAGAAGAAAGTGCATGTCCATGGGAATAAGAGGAACAAGAATCAATATTGGTGTTCTTCTTCTTCATTGATAGGTCTAAGGCTTCCATCCTTTTAAATCATTTAGACTCCCCCTGACCATCTTTCCCACAAAAGTTGCAATTCTCGCCATTCTTTTTACTTTTGGATTTTTCTCCTTTGTCACCATTAGGAGCAGAAGTTGGTGGAGAGAGTTTGGGACCCTTGTTTTTCTTGTTGTTGTGGCGATGATGTAACTTCTTGGTATTCTTGGATTTATATTTCTGTTGGGCCGCCAATGTTTTTTTGGATGTACCTACGATGCTAATCAATCCAAGTTGCGCAATATTATCTTTCTCTTGAATCACAGAATAAAAAAAGGACTCAAGACTGGGAGATTTTCCCAAGCTTTATTGGGGCCATCAATTCGTTGAAGGTGAAATATTAAATCATGAGAGATGGACATTCCGATTAATCCACGTGATTCATAATTCCTATTATCCCATTTGGCATACTTTTCATCATTAGTGGGTTCTTGTTTTTTCCCTAAAATAATCTAATACAATATGTTACTTCTTAGTACATCCTTCGTATGGGATTTCCGTGAGAATTAGCTGGTACTAGTAAGAAAAATATCATTGGCAAAAGGCATATTAAAATATTCATAGAATATGGATTTAGAAGCTGAAACTTATGGTCTGGATGGAAAGATCTGAAAAACAATAGGTTGTTTAAAAAAATCGACACTAAAAATGAACTTCAGGTGTGAAAGTTATTCTCTTTTGAAAAAAGGCATAAATGATAACCATAAAGACACATGGGAATTAGAATACGGTCCACATAGTTATGCACCTCCTTATCTAACTATGCTTATAATCTCACTTTTGAATAAGTTTCTTATAAAGTGACCCACTTTTTTAGAATCAATAGGAATCACTTTTACAATGTACTTTGTAAATGAAAAAATTAAAATATTAAATATATTTAATAATGATTCACTTTTATAATGAAGTGAAATGCACTTTGCAATTAATGCATGAACCTTTTCAAAAAAAGTTACAAAAAAGATACTTGAACTCAAGACCTCTTACTAAGTAAAGTAACTTTCAACTAAGTGAGCTAGGGAAAACCACATTATAGCCTTAAGAAGGAGGTTTGGGGGTGTTGTTGTTATGGAAGATGAGTTTGGAGTGCATGCTAAAAAAAATATAATTTTCATGTATTTACACACACCATTGTTTTTTACCTTCTCGACAACAACAAGGGTTAGATCTCGGTTAACTTACCTGGAAAATGAAAAAAAATCCCTCTATTTTTTATTTACCGAGATTACATAGAGCACATGAAAAAGAACATATTCAAAGAAGAAAACACTTTTTGTTCTATTTCAGATTTGTCAATATCACATAGAGCGCAAAGAAAAGAGCATATTCAGATCGAAAATAATAGCAACCCTGACATAAAAAATAGAAAAATTGAAATAAAACCAAAATATTATCTCTGCAAATATTTAAAAGGGTATATTCACGCTTTATACCTCTGGATCTGATTGAAATGGCTATATATTTGAAAAACAAAACCTTTTCAATTGAAAAGAAAAGCATGCCTAACCGAAATGTGTGCTCAATACGCAATGGCATAGTCCTCTTAGCCCATAAATGTACACAAATGGTAGAAACTAGAGAAGGGGCAACATGGCTTCAAGATTACAATATAAAATGGGAGTGGGTCTTCAAATTCTCTTTGATACCTTGTTTGACAACAAATGTATTCCAATAGAGGAAAAACACCTTCAAAAACCACTCACACAACCAAATCAAAGATGAAAAACTAATGTTTTTACATGGTAAAACCCCTGTGGGGAAACATTCATGACCCTAACCAATTTGGTCACATGGAACAATTTATTAATGGAAAAGAAAAAATGTTACAAGGAGTTTCGAACAATCGATTATCGACAAATGACCCTCCATTTTCTTTAAATAGATATCATGGACCAATCAGGTACTAATTCATAGATCATTGTATCCATTAAGATCGAGGAGAATATGAGTCGTCAGATCACTCTATGTCGAAACATATCATGATTGTTTGATAAAAAATGCATAATAACACATACTAAAAAAACAAACTAAGAAACACACTTTAACCTAATGACACATTAGACCAAGTTGATCTTAACTAACTCCTATGTGTCTAAATATACTGACAAATTTATGGCTAATTCAGGAATTGATTGAAATGGTTGGGACCTACATAGACACTCAAAGATGGTAGATAATGAAATTAGAATGCCCAGTTACAATATTATGGTTTAGTGCATTATATTATATCATTGAAAACGTAAAAAAAATATTACTCTTATTAAGACATGCATCATACTTTTGGCAATTTTCACATGCAACTCTATGTCACTAATTTCATATCTGAAAATTGCTTCCTAGTCATTTAACTATCACTAACCTAATTTACACTTAAATTATTTTCTAAAATATATGCATTTGAAAAAACAATATCGAATATGAATCATCAATACACAAGAGACACAATAATGTTGTTCTATAAATTTATCCAATCCCTCAAATATGAGGATAAAAACTAGTCCTCTCAATGTCACCAATATTGAGGACAAAACCAGTCCTCTTAGCCAATAGAATGTCACCAATTATGAGGAAAACCTTGTCCTTCAATATCCATAAAAATCAAAAGACTAAACCTCAACATTATTATGTAAATATCCTCTGCCCACAAATCTATTGTAGACCACCTGTACGGCCTGTTGACGTCACCTGTAAGCCTGCACAGATCTGTACCTTCCCTAAAAAATAAGATACATGATTCACCTTACTGGAAACCCACACATATATGCAGTTTACTCCACTGCAATATGCATATACCCTATATGTGATTCATCATTTTGCAACCCACACACATATACGCTTCATCCTCTTGCAAACCATGTATAATACGAAAACTTCGCTCCAGAAGTGCAAACTTTTTTTCTCCTCTTCTCTCTTTAGGGCCATATTCTCCACCTTTCATACTTTTCTCCTTGCTGAGATCACCAATCCTCCTAGCACAAGTGTAGACTCACTTTATGCTAACTCCATTCTTCTACATAATGATGATCTAATGTCACAGTGAAATCTCTCATTTATATAGGAGTCCAATGAGTGAGTTTAGGATCCCTTCATAAAATCAACAATTAATTAAAATATTTTAATCCTCTTTGTGGGCGTGGCTCCCCCACACAAACCCACAAATCCCATGAACTTTACCATGAGTTCCTAGCCTCATTTCTAGGTTGGCTTCATTGAAATGAAACTTAAAAATGGTGCCAACAAAAATTCCTACATTCCTATCACATTCGCCTCTGGTGGGAATACCTCCCAATGCTACAAAAAATAAAAACTCCCTCTTAGAGAGTGAGGTATCCAATCCTCCAACATATGGATGCACTACTATGACACATAATAGATATTTATTTAGATCTCCCACCTCATTTGTACTCTAATAGTAGTCCAAACTGGATACTCCCTTTGTCACTATGGAAACTGGGTCGTTGAACTCTGTCATGAGAATGATTTCTACTGTCAAGTCTATCTAACTAACTACATCCATGTTCACTGGGGAAAATACTTCTATCCACTCTATCAAACTATCCACATCCTTGGTTACTGAGGAAATTTTTTTCTTACTGGTCGCATCCTTGGTCACCAAGGAAAAATCTGTTTGAATGGTTGCATTCTCAGTCACTAAACCAAATCATACTATGTAATATAGCTCATTGGTTGCTCCCTTTATGACTGAAGAAAATCCTAATCTCTAGTATTCCTGACTAGCTTCTTCCTCTGTCACTGTAGAAAAACCTACTGAAACAAATGTATCCTCAATGGAGGTCTCACATGCCCTAGAATCCTCCTGCCTCTGAAGCTCTTGTCTGTCCTCCTCAACCATTGAAACGTGTATGTTAGTCCTATAATATGTATTTCTCCCACCTGAACCTGAGGGAGAAATCCCTTTGGATGACCATCTCTCCCTGTAATTCATCTGACTCTCCCTGAGATCAAACTCACTTTCAGACAACATGATCCTTATGAAACTTGACTCCCTTTGAGTCTTCACAACATCTAGGGCCATATTCTCCCTATCCATTATCCTATGCACAATCATGGGACATTGTTCCTCCCTCCTATATCCTGAGGGTTGACTCCCTCTAAACTTTGGCTCCCTCTAATTTGGTACTAGTGGTGGGGCCACGTTCCTCACCACTCATGGAGCTACCTTCTCCTCCTCATATATCTCTCTACTTCTATTGGCCACATCAATCATAGGATGTCCCCTCAACCTATATATGTTTCCCTCCCTAACTCCAAGAACCACTGTTGATATGAAGGTAGACCATACGGGCATAAGCAATACATGTCCATCTCAAAACCATACATGATATCCCTTCCTCTCAATCTCCAATACTGAGAGGACACTCCTCCTAATTTCTAGCACCCACAACACATTCAACATGCTCAATATTTATCCTAACTCAAATCAAAATGATACAATACCATATCCTCATACTGAATTCTTGGATTTCGTACCAAGATCCACACATAATTCTTATCCAGTCTCTGTGAGAGTGTCAAACAACTCTCTAGCACCTATAATAGGGAAATTTGTCCTGCTATCCACCGACCATATTTCCTTGTTGGAGATAGTACTTGAAAGGGAAGAGACCAACAAGATCTCCCTCCCAAACATGTATGCAATCTGATAAACATTTGTTTTTGATGTTTACTTCCTTCTTCCTATTCCCATTCAGTGTGGACACTTTAAACCATTGTGCCCAAAATCATGACACTCAAAACATTTTATCTTACTAATATCCTTCTTTTGTCTCATGTCTGGAGATGTTTCTCTCTTAGGAGAATCTCTTCTCCCTGATGGACCTCTTCTCTCTAGGGAACCCCTTGTTTCCTTCCTAGTGCAGGGTGTAAGGGCTTGGTTCTCATAACTATTTCTTTTTACCACACCGTCCATATCATCTCTGGATACTAACTGGGTCTCCTCCTAGATGTAATCTTTCCACAGTATGTCACAGTCTGGAAACTTATCTCATATGCAGATCCCCTGTAAAACTGGCTCCCATGACCTGGGAAGACCCATCAATGCTACATTCACCAACTCAACATCCTGCACTGTCTCACCAATAGCTGTGATCTGATCTCACATCTGAGTAATACTCATAATATAACTAAAAACTATGTCTTCACTGGTCATCCTGACAATTTGAAGTTGATGCTTCAAGTGTAGCATACTGCTAGTATTATTTTTTTGTTAAAGACCCACAAAAGAATCATACATATCCTTGTCAGTTGCTTTCTCGACAATGTGAGGAATCAAGTGGTCCTTCATGGAATCTAGAAATACCCTCTTGGACTTCCCTTCCCTCTTCTTATTGAATTCAATATCTAGTGGATCAGTCAGGCTAAGAACGACATACTCAACATACTCCTTGAGGTCATTTTCTTCCAACATAAGGAGAACCCTTACCTTCCAAGCCTATAAGTTTGTTTCCCCTTCCAACCTATCCTCATTATTCAATGTATTCACCATCTTGGCCAGCTAGGAACAAGAACAAGAAGAAGAAAAAGAAAAAGAACAAGAACAAGAACAAGTACAACACTCTTCTAGTGTTGTAGCCAACAAAGTGTCTCATGATGATCCCCTTCTCTTCAAATACCAAGCTTTGATACCATGTCAATTTTCATATGCAACTCTATGTGGATAATTTCAGATATGAAAATTTCTTCCTAGTGATCTAAATATCACTGAACAAATTTACACTTAAATTATTGACTGAAACATATGTAGCGGAAACAAAAAAATCAGAGATGAATCATCAATACACAAGAGACACAATAGTTATGTTCGGTAACTTTATCCAATCCTTCAAATCTAAGGAAAATCCTTCAAATTCGATGTTTGACGAAGTCAATATTTTTACTTGTTACACAATGTCACAATATGATATACAAAATCAATGGAAATCAATGGAGAGGTTACACACATCATACACCATATGAAATACTTTCTTTCTATATGCTATTTGACGTGGATATTTTTGTTTTCATCTATAAAACACTAAACTGTTTTTTTATTATTTCATAGAGAAAATCATATCTTGCTTCCCTGTTTGTAATTCATGGAAAATGCATTCTATGAAAATCTCCATCATATAAGATATGGTGTGAGGATGATTTTCAATACTGTGTGCAAGCTCATAAATTTAAATTTTGAGTGCAGGGGAATTTCTTTTGACAACACAAGTATTCCAATAGAGGAAGAACATCTTCAGTAATGACTCACATAACCAGATCAAACATCAACACATTGATTTTTTTACATGGTAAAACTTATGTGGGAAAACATCCATGTCCCTAGCCAACATGGATACTTGGAGAAATTTATTAATGCAAAATAAAATATTTAACAGAGAGTTTCTTACAATCGATCATTGGAAAATGACCCTCCATGATATTTAAATAAAGATCATGGACCAATCGAGTATCAAGCCATGCATCATTGTAGCTATTAAGATTGCCGAGAATATGAGTTGTCATATCACTCTATGTTGGGAACATATTGTGACCTTCGGATTACAAATTCATACTAAATAAACACACTTTAACCTAATGACATGTTATACCAAATTGATCTTAACTAACTCCTAAGTGTATACATATCCTAGCATCCCCTCTTAAGAAAAACTTGGGATAGGATTGAAGGATTTACAAAGGTGACACAATAGGAGAAGGAATGAGGAATTATATCCTATCCCACCTTAATGACAACTTCATGAGCTCCTAGCATATATCAAAGTTTTTAAAACTTCACTTTTATAAGAGACTTTGTGAAAATTTCTTCAACATGATATTCTGCAGGGAAAAAGACAACTTCAATAACTCGATCATGAATGAGTTTTCTGATAAAGTGCATGTGTATCTCGATGTGTTTTCTATAATGATGTTCAAATGGATATTTGGTGAGATTTATGGAACTTTGATTGTCACACCAAAGGGTGGTTGGATGTTGTTGCTAGAATCCAAACTCTGAAAGGATCTGTCGAAGCCACAAGGATTGTTGACTTACATTAACTATTGTTCAGTACTCTGTTTCTGTTGAAGAAATAAAAATAGCCTGGTGTTTCTTACAGGCCCAAGTGAGAGTTCTAGAACCAAGGATAAAAACATAACATGTAGTAGAATTTCAATCATTCGGGTCACTGGCCCAATCCAAATTAGTGAAACCAACCAACAAAAGAGTCACCCCTAAGTTGTAATCTATCCCAAACTGAATTGTACCCTTGACATACCAAATTATTCTTTTATATTATTTCCAATGGATTTCATGGGGTGTTTGGATATACTAGGAAACAAGACCAACAACAAAAGAAATATCAGGATGAATACGAGTCAAATATAATAGGCTACCAACTAGATGTCGATACAAAGTGGCATGAACTTCAAGAGAAGTACAAGTGGAAACAAGTTTGACTCCAAACTATAAGGGAGAAGGGGATGGTTTAGAATCATCCACGTGAAAGTGGTGAAGAAGATCACAAACATATTTAGACTAGGAAAGAAATATTCCTTCCTTGGTTTGAAATACTTGGAGGCCAAGGAAATAATGTAAATATTCGAAGTCGATCAATTCAAATTTATATTTAAGGATATATTTCACATGGGTTAAAAATTTAGATTCATCACTAGAAAGGATAAGGTCATCAAGATAAATAAAAAGAACCATGAGATGGATTCCTACTTTATTGGTATAGACATCAGGGTCAAAATGGCATCTAGAAAAGATGATGTCAAGAAGAAATATGTCCTTTTCGGCATACAAATCTTGAGGAGCTTGCTTAAAACCATAAATATATTTCTTAAGGATACAAACAAGGATGGATTCATTTTGGACATATCTACGAGGTTTTTCCATGTGGATTTATTATTGAAAATCCTCATGCAAGAAGAAATATTTGACATCCATCTAATGGACCTCTCATTTATGTGAGGTTGTAAGGGCTAGAACAAGGTGGATATAATTCATTTTGGCTACAAGGGAAAATGTTTCATTACAGTTGTTACAAGGAAAATCAATCTATGGCATGGGTAAACCACAACAAACAAAAATGATTGCAAAAATCAACTCTAATCTCAAGTATGCTATATAAACAATATGCTAACAAGACAAGATAAAGAGCCTACCTCATCCAGAGTTCGATGAAGTCTACCCTTGATCACATGACCTAAAGAAATACACCTACAAATTATCCTCAACAACCAAGATACACAAGCATATGGTGATAATATATAAATTTAACACATTCACTAGCATAATCCATCAATATTCATAACAGATATTCCCATGGAATAAAAATTCAAATATTTGCAAGACGTTAATTGGACGAGAAAGGAGTATTTCTGTTAAAATGTAATCAACATAAGTGTATGAATGACAAACTTCTGTGTCGGCATGTTCAGAACCGAGAAACCAAGTCCCTTCGAGTTGGGCCTCCACTACTTCAATCCTCCACCAAATGAAAGCTCATATAAGAGAGACAATGAGGTTCTCCATCAAATAGGGAAGAGCTTGGGTGTTGAACAATGTGTTCACACTTAAAAGGACAAAGGGATGCAGACTCAATATGAAGTGAATAATTTCTGCAGAGTAACTTTTCTCTCAAAGTTCAATTATTCTCCTCTCTTCAACACCTTGGATATGGACCATTTATATCCTTCAAATGGAACTGAAGGGATGAGTCAGAACATTTCCAATATATGGAATGCCAAGGATCATGGATCCCATGATGTGACATGGAAACCAGACACCATTTTTTTAATTTTGAGCACAAAACCCAATGTACGTGGGTTGTAATGGTGCAACTTGCGTATACACATGTTGTATAGCTATTTGGGCACGTACATGTGGAAAAATACAACTTTTAGCTCTGGGAACTGCAAAAAGGGACTTCAAGTCTGCATAGGGAAATGGAAATATTCCCTCTATGCAATTTTGCATAGGGTGAGTAAAATATAGCTATAACAGATTCCCCCTAATGTGTGAGGTCATAGGATTATCTACAATGGATGAAATACATTATAATACCTATAAGTGGAGTATTGGAGACCCAACTGGACTAACTGGTTACTCATAAGAATATTATAATCCATAATGACTTTGTCCACATGGCTGCCAATTTGAATTACACTGCAGGTCCATGTGGAAATATATCAAACAATTATCCATGGCCATGAATAGGGAATACAAGAGTAGATACATGCCATAGGATTTCATATTCATGATCAAGGCTCAATGAAAACCATTCTCAAAATCAATATGAAGATGTTTGTATACAATGGAGTACAATCTGATCTTGCATGATCACTAAAGTCATATAGGTACTGATCCAATGAAAGATAAAAACATCTCAGGAAAACTGTGACTATGAAATGATGTCTTCAAGTCTTATACACGATCCACCAAAGGTGCAAGTCTACATTATATGAATAAATGATTTGAGGTCAAGCAAAATGAGACTTTGTTTGATTACCATTCATTAAGGTATACCATTAACAAACGTGAGACAACCTACCAATAATGAAAGTAGGTATCAAGGCACCTAGTACATTCTTACAAGTGCGAATAAAGGTGTTGAGGTAGAACACTTGAAGAATCCATCGATAAGGAGACATTGATGTATTCCCAACTATCGATGGCGAGAGAACCTGGCATTGATGACTGCAAGCCTCTAGGTATTCATATGACTCTAGGTCTTGTTTTGAGAATATATGAGTTGAATTCGATGGAAGGAGACCCATTGAAAGGAGAGCATTAAGGCATATCTCATCATTCAGAACGAGGTACAAAGAAAGAGCTTGATGATTTGGAGGAACTCAAACAAAGAACATGTTCATGAACCAACAACCTTGTGCATCTTTCGCATGAAACGATTGCAATTAGTGGATGAAAAAGACCCTCTGAATAATTGCTAATGAGGAAAACTAATGACAAAGGTGAGTAAACCACCAATACGGCTAATGGAATCCAAGACACTACATGAATCCCGATGTGTGAATATATTTCTTACTGTCGAACACGAGGGAAACTCCCCAGTCAAAAAACAATGAGGAAATGTTGACTATTGGTTTCAAGGTTACCTACCCATAATGAAAGTAGGACCAGTGTGCACGATAGGACTACAACTTCATGTAAACATGAGACACACTGAGGGTATGGTTGACATGCAAAGTCAAGAGTTCTGAGAAATGGCTGACATAGGTTGATAAACATCCTTTGAAAAAGAGCATGAGCCATATGGATGACTCTGGTAGCATAGAGTCAATGATGAAACTTTGTGATGTAGGAGGCACCAATCAAACTCTCCATAGGGTCTGGAAGAGTAACTAGTCGGGTGAGTAAATTCTTAGTAATGAGATCAACTTCCTAAGGTCATGCTGGACCCAAAATTTTGATGACAAGTGGGATCAAAAGTTTGTGCTTTGTTCAAAGGTGACACAACTGCTACCAACATAAGATAATATTCTTTTCCCGCCCATCATTTTTTGTTTTTTCATCCAAATGAATGCTATGATACAGGGGAGGAAATGAATGTCGCTGGAAAGCAACTAGTTCCAACAGTGGAACATACCTATGCTCAATGAAAGGGGGTGCATGCATGATATGGAAACTCAGGGGAATGTTTCCTCTTGTGGTATAGGGTGTCAAGCTGCAAAGGATATAAACAAGGCTCTTCTTGGCTGATGATGCAAATTGCTGAGGTGATAGGCTTATAATGCGAAAGCAAGAAACGACAATAGGATCAATATTGCAAGCAATAGAATGAGATGCAATTACAACTTAAAGCTAAATAATGTCCTTTTTCATAAATTTATTCTACTTGGTGTTGAAAAAGGGATAAACTTGCACCGAATATGCATCCTTTCAAATCCAATTTACAAGTGTGAAAGAGACAAGTTCACTCAACAATCTTTTTTCTTTTTGAGAGAGTCGAAAAAGAGTTTAAACCAGACTCGATCGGAGTCCCACTAGGTATAGGTCAACATACTTATGAGTAATAAATTAGGTTCGAACGCAAAGTCATATTTTATCTATAAGGGACTCCTGGTCCTACGGAAAAAATCTCTACATGGGCACCAAATGGCACAAAGGTTCTAACTAGGGCACCCATGTTTAGTAAGTCTCTACTATTTAATAACGACACTTCTAGTTGCATAAATAAGGTTATGTGTCACTACTAAGTGGGTTCATACCTAAGGCATACAAATTGCAGTTATAGGATAAAACAAATGTGAAAAACAGAGTGATGGCATATCCTATATGTTGGTCAACAAAAATACCTATCGAAGTTATGAAAAGGCGACATGGCACTACAAACCACAAGAATCCCAAGATAAAACCACCAAAACCAACTCCATCCACTGCTATATTAGTCTATTAGGCCAAAATATTAGCAAAAACTATGCAAAGTGGGTAAAAATTCTCTATAAATAGTAAAAAATAACCAATTTACCATATCATTTGTAGTTTTTACCCCAACAGTGTATTTTGGGCCAAATTGCCTCCGAATTTCAACTACATATTGTGGGAGCTATGAGTGATGGAATTGACAACTGTCTATACCAAGTAAGTCGTATTTCCCTTCTCTTCATTTCTAGTGGATTAGTATTTGCAATTAGGTTTCCTTTTTTTAGTATTTCAAGGAACAAATTAGAAACTAGGGTGTACGCGGGTTGTAGTTCACCAGGTCACGTATAGACAACCCTATACATGACTTACCTCAAAATAGACCACGTATATTCATCCCTATACATGACTATGTAAACTGTATCTCGCGTACAAGTCTGTGGATTGCATTTTAAAAATGTTATTGACTTAAAAATTCATTTTAAACTTGCATGATGGTGCTAGAGTGGAGGGAAAGAGAGAATGAAGAGGTTGATGCTATAGTGGAGAAATATCTAGGGGCCAAAATGGTGTTAGAGAGATGTGGTTTATACAAATTTTTGTCTCTCAAAGGGATGAGGGCTCAAGTGAGACTGCTCCAGATGTTATTCAACTAGTGGGATCCAGATACATTGACCTTCAACCTCGATAGGAAACCATTGAGGATTGAAGTTGAGGACATATAATTTTTGACAATATTGTCATGTCCAAGTGAGGTGGTGAACCTAAATCCCGGGGAACTAGGAGTGGCATGAACATGGAAGATTACATGGCCACTCATTGCATTGTAGGTACTGAGAAGGTAGGGAGAAAACTCTTGATCAGAGCGATCAACAATACAAGTCTAAAGATTGTTGTCCTAGTGTTGACATGGATCACAGGGTTAGCCTCGTTGCATCAAGAATATAGGCCAGTTATGTTCTATTTAGTGGAGTTATTACGACCCACAGTTTACGACTAGTGCACCTCACTGCTGGTCAACATGAAAAGCCATCTAACAAACTGCAAATAGGGTTGGGAGAGAAACTTAGGGTTTACATCTATCCTATGTAGTGTTTTCTTCGAGCGGGTTCTATTCTTGGGCCGTAGAGTTGATATTGTTCCGCATGGACCTCGTGATCCAACCATGGCATGGTGGACCGAGGTGATGAGGCAGTTGGGGGGAGGTAGGGTACCAACACCCTACAACGACGTGTTTTTATTTTGGTGGTGGTGACAAGTGATAGCTCTGGAGGACTAACCTTATGCAGGGATCGACTTCAGAGGAGATCCAGACATGAAATTACCCCCAGGTTCTGCTTACAAAGACATAGGTATGCAAAATGTTTTTGAATATTTTTTTTGTTTTTGTATAAGAAAAGAAAAATATTTTTGGATGATTTCAATTACTAATTAAAACATGTTTGTTACGCAGATGTGGGTTCGCGATGGCCATACGGAATTTCACGACACCGTTAGAGGCATCAGGGTGATGATCCAGCAGGAGGAGACACAATGAGAACGTTTCAAAATGTACAGGGACACCTATCTCATTTGACGCAAAGAATTTCCATGGTTCAAGTAGAGTATATTCCAGAGGTGATGTAGTGGCAGGTGCTAGGTGTGCCCCGTGCTGGGGTACGACTCTTCCGGCATCTCGCAAACATTGTGCTATGATATCAAGACACACATCCAACACCGCAGGCATATATTTCATGATTATTATATTGATCGGTTGTATATGTATTTTGAGGGTGTGAGCCCCAATTTATTACTATAACACCATATTTTTTGGAGGGATGAAATATACAAATAGTGACCTTCGACTTTACTTATATTACAATGTGTACATTGGTGAATGTGTTTTTTTTTCTTTAGTTATGTGAAAAAATCCAATCTAAAACATAATTAGCGTATGCATCAGATACATAATTAGAACTTCTAGGTATGTGATGATAAGTAATAAAATCAAAATGTCAATCCAAAAGTCACACCCATAGGAATCATCGGAGTAGAGAAGGGTCTCGCACACGGTAATTTTCGTTCAACTGACATACTACTAACTGGGAGTCCAAGAGAACTTCTAAAGAACTAATACCATGTGAAATGTCATTGTGTAAAATCTCTATAACGACACTATATTCAACCACATTATTCATTGATGTCCCTAGGAAAAAACCACCTGAAGACACCAGTAAACCCTCGGGTGAGTAAACAAACCAAGCGGTGGAAGCCAAGTTATGTTTATGATGACTGGCCCCGTTTGCGAATCCTAAGTAGAAAAAAGACTTCGTTGACATCTGCCAACCAAGGTAAATCTCGATAAGAAAGTGGAAGAAGAAAAGAGGAAAATATATATACACTAAAATACATTAGTATACAAAGAGTGATTCCCAAGGTTGGGGCTCAAGCATAGTATATTTTCAAGTAGATCCCATTCTTGGGCTCAACCAACATATTCCCTTCATAATATTCTAATTCGTAGGCTCCTTTTTCTAAGACACATCGCAAGATATAGGGACCGTTCCACATGGGTTTGAACTTGCCTGCTCCTAGTGGTTATTTGACTTGGTCATACAAGAGGACCAAGCTTGAAGTCACCCTTAGCATACTGCCGAGGGAAGACATACTTATATCATACTAGAAGCATTTATTTGCCTCGATATTCATAGAGGCATCATTATCCTTCTCATCTAGTCTCTATAGGTGTACGAGGCGTTCTTCGATATCATAATTGTCAAGTAGGAGCGTAACTGTCAATATAAGAGAAGGGATTTCAAATTCAATAGGTAGGATTGACTCCAGAACATGGAATAAATAGAAAGGAGAAAAACCGATGGAAGTCTTAACCAAGGTTCGGTATGCCCAAAGAGGAAGGTAAAACATGATATGCAAGTCGGATTTTCTATCACTGACAGTTTTATGAAAAATAGTCTTGAGATACTTGTTCACGACCTCTACTTGTCCATTTTCCTGGGGGTAGTGAGGGGAAGAATGACCATGTTTAAATGCCATTTTCGATGCTAATTATTCCATCATTTTGTTATGAAAGTGACTACCATGATCAACGACAATCTCACTTGGGATTCTGAACCTCGATATAATTTGATTGAATATGGAAAATGCAATAGTCTTACAATCATATTTAACTATAGGCATGGACTCGACCCACTTAGTAAAGTAGTCGATGACCATGATAATATGTTGATACCCCCCAACCAAGGTTGGGTTCCAGTCCACAAAATCCACCCCCCACTTGGTGAAGGGACCGAAAATAATGATTGGGTGAATAGGGGTTGGATGCAAGTGCATCTTCCGATTGAACAAATGGAATGGGTGAAACTTTTTGATCACTTCGACACACTCTTTAAAAATAGACAGCCAAAAATAATCGAATGGAAAAATTTTCTGGGCTATCGCAAGCCCGGATAAATGACCACCACAAGCCCCACTGTGATAGTCATTAAGAATAGACTTAGATTCTTCTTCAGTCAAGAAACGACGCAATATATTATCTACTCCTTGATGATACAAAGTGTCATCGACGATAAGGTAATTCTTGTCCTGGTATCGTATGCACCATTGGTCATCTCTCGAAAGATGTCGAGGGAACTTCAAGGTTTGAAGATATATCACAATATCTCCATACCAAGGGTCTAATAATGAGACAAGGAAAATGTGTTCATACGCAAATGAATCAACATGAACAACATCCTCATCCAACCGAGGGAAGTTTGATATTAACTCGACAAAACTAGTGATTTCTTGGATTTCGTCGAGGCAAAATCAAGATCAAACTCTTGTAAGATGACAATCCATTTTTTATATTTTCCCCTATGATATGCCTAGTACGGACGTATTGAAATGTATTGACATCAACAACCATAATAGTTTTGCAAAGAAATATATAGTGTCTTAATTGTTGAATTGCGTGAACGACAACCAAAACTAGCTTTTCGATGTGAGAATACTTAAGTTCAGGGCCGACTAAGTTTTGACTAAGATAGTAAATGACATGCTCACGGAGCTCACCATCGTCCTGAACTAAAACCATACCAATCGTCCATTCGAATGCGGAAATATAAATAAATTAATCTCTATTATAGTCTGGAGGCTTCAATAGAGGCATCGATATCAATGATTTCTTCAGAGAATCGAAGGACTCCTAGGCTCGCTCATCCCAGATAAAAGGAGTGTCCTTATTCAAGAGACACATGAAACCCTTAGTAATATTGGCATAGTTTACTATAAACTTACGCAAAAGGTTATCTTTCCCTTGTAAACCTGGAAGATGATGAATAGTGCATGGGGGAGGCAATCAAATTATTGCCTCAACCTTTAACAGATCCACCATGATCCCAGTCTCAGAGATTAAGAATCCTAGAATATGACTTGAACTAACACACAATATGCTTTTATGAGAGTTCAAACAGATGCGGTAATAGCGACATCTTTCAAAAACTAGTCGAAGGTAGGTAGAGTGATCTACTCTCTTGTGGGAGTGAGAAGGAAGATCATCGAGATAGGCTTCGACTATATGCTTGAGGTCGTGAAACACAAAGTTCATAGCTTGCTAGAAGGTTTCTTTGACGTTTTTAAGGATGAAAGGAATTTTCCGATATGAGAAAGTACCCCAAGGAAAAATAAATGTTGTCTTATGTTGATCCTCGAGCTTAATCTTAATTTGGTTGTATCATAAAAATCCATCCATAAAAGAAAAAACCTTGCTTCACACACACTCATCGAGAATATGATCAATGAAGGGTGTCGAGAAGTTGTCTTTAGGACATGCCTTATTCAAGTCTCTAAAATACATGCATACATAGATGGTTCCTTGCTTCTTATTCACAGGAACTAGATTGGATACCCATTTAGTCAAGGGAACCGGGTAGATTAAGCCAACGTTAAGCAGTTTTTCCACCTCTGCCTTAATAGCAGGGGCCTTTCTAGGATTGAAAACTCTAAGTCATTTTCGAACAGGTTTGGCATCCAGTTAGGTTTTAATTTCGTGTTTGACAATTTGAGGGTCGATTCCTAGCATATCTTCATATGACTAAGAAAATACATCGCAAAATTCTTTGAAGAGCTTGTTATAGATCATATTGTCTTTCGGTGAACAATCCACACCGATATATACATTTTCAACCCTACTAGGAATACAAGAGATATCGATCATGATAGTAGGAGAGATACTTTCCATGTTTCCTTCATCATAAATGTCGTGCATATCAAGTGGAACTATGGCGTGACCGACTATCTCGCTCAAGGTAGATCTAAAATCATCTTGTTCAATTCTAGCAAGTTCTGGGAGGAAATAAGAGCGATGGTGAATATCATCCCATTGTCTGTCAGAACCATTCATGGCCTCTACGATTGCTTCATCCAAGGGTAAAGTACCATCGAGGCAGCAGGGTGAGAAAGATGATGAAGTGGCCCATACGGGCTTAAGAACAAGATCCTCCTTATCCATTTTCAAAGTGATAGGATCCAAGTCGACAAAAGAGTCAAGAACAACCTGATATGATATATCTGCCACTGATAGTGGCATAGCCATTCCATTATGTGACCGACCTTCATAAGACTCAGTCGATGAAGGCAGGGTCCAAGGATCATTAAAATATGAAGTACGAAAAGGAATGAACCTCATTGAAGAAGAAAACCTACTGGACATGGCATAGATATGATGAATTGGTGCCACGAAGTCAAAGGTACCCATGAGGGATGAATACATTTTGACACAAATATTCTCAGTTGTCGGTTGAGAATTGTTGATGATGGGGATTGACGGTCCAATCGATTCATTGGGGATAGCGTACGCAAAGGAAAACTGATCGATCATCATGATATTTCCATCGCAAGGAACACATAGAGTACAGAGGATAGACGATATGATTGCAGTCATAACATACGTCCAGTTACGTCCTACTAACAAGTTATAGTCAAGGGGTGCATCAACCACGTCGACATCCACCTCCATCGTCTTCCCACCTAACTGGACCGAGAAGGTAGGAAGAATAACATGAGGGAAAAAAGAATGACCTTCAAAATCTATCAATATGGCTGAAGATTGAGAGAGGGTTGGAGATCCAATGGATTTCCAACAGGTTAAGGAAATCACACATGTTACAATGCCTTCATCGATAGCAATGCGTTTGATGGTATATTTTGAGTAACCAACATGGATTTGGAATTCCACATGGTAAGGCAAGTGAGGATTCACATCTGTGACGTCAAAATTGATAACCTTAAAGACACATGGATATAGATCCCCTAACACAAATAGAAATGAATTCTTTTGTGAAGGACACATCTGAAGTACCTCCAAAGCCAACATCGCACAAGGGGTTTGACCTAGATCCTCAACAATAGAGTAATTTTGGGTGGCTCTAGCATTAGGGTTGTGGGTGGAGTGCTTGTCTAATCCTTTCAAAATATGAGGTAGAGGCTCTAGTTTTTTTTATCTATAAAAGCATATCCGATGGAGGAGGAGAATCTAGAATAGGTACAGTTTGTGAAGAATTGTAATCGCAAGACCGAGTGGCTACATTAACCTAAGACTTAACCATATTTATGAATAGACGATCACCGTCTTGCACTGGTGGGTTTTGAATTCCACTTGCCACATTTCCAACATTCGAGGAGCTCGAGGCCATGTGTTGATTATGTGGAAAGGGATTAGTCATCACAATGGGCAGTAGTGATAAAATCATCGCAAATTTTGCAATTTTGGGGTACACGTGTGTAAGGTGATCATCTGTACAAAGCTTGCAGGGAAACTTCACCTTTCTCCTTTATTTCTTTCCCTCACTAGCATTATTATTCGAATTCTCATTATTACCATTTTCCTTGGGTTTATTATTATTATTCCTCCCATCATTATGCTTGTTACCCCGTCCTTTATTTTTATTCCCTCTTGGTTGCTGGTTACCATTCGGGTTAGTCAATGACTGCATAGAATGTACATTTGCAGAATGAGTGGGAGTGGGGCACACAAATGAATATTTCCCTCCTACAGATTGGTTTAGAGAAAACTCTTTCAACTGGCTTGTCACCAATTCTGTAGATTTCAAATTTGCGGAACCTACAATACCATCGGCATGAGGCCCAGGATTTTGTCTAGGGTCATAGCTTGACCTTGGTGCATCTGGAATAATTTTGTAAAACATCCTAGACTGAACATATATAATATCTAACTGCTGGGATTTAAAAATTTCTTCTTCCTCAGAAGTGACTCCGGATGTGGAAACATCCTTCGAAATATAAGTATGTAAAGACTTAAGGAACCATTCTAAAAGGAACTCTAGAGGTATGTAGGCCTTGATCAACCTATTCCGTCTACACCACTCTTGGATGTGATCTGAAATATGGGTGGATTTGTTCTGGAGAAAGGCTGACATAATTTCTATGCTGGCATCATAAGGAACTGAAAATTTGAAGTGGTTGAGGAAGACTAAAACCATCTGATCAAAAGTTCTGTACATCCCCCCAAGTAACTATATATACCATTTTGCTAAAACCCACATGAGGGTGCATTGAAACAATCTTAAATGAATAGAATCATCATTAAGGGAATTAAAATAGAACTAAAGATGGAAAGTAGTGACATGATCACCAGGATCCTCACTAGTCTTACCTTCGAATTTTAGAATATATAAAGGAAGCTTGGTGGCGATGGGAAGCCATGATACAAATGATAATTCATTAATCTAGATAAGTTTGGCATATTGAGCATGGCCAAAAAAGGGAGATGGGTTTGCGACATCTGGCCCCAAGCTCCAAGGAAAGATTGTTATTGGGGAATCACAACCCATTCAGGGTTCTGGTATGAGCCATGGCCTTGCCTGGGATTATAAAAACATCCTCGAAACCAATTCATAAGGGGTTGGTTGGACACCATTCCAGTAGGAATGTTATGATGAGGGTTGTAAATATTTCCCCCAACCGGAGTAGCTCCCGGTTGGGGGTTTCCCAAGGCGTGAAACTGACCTCCTCTGGGTGTGAATCCGGAGGATAGAGGTGGAATTTTCATGCCAAACATGTTGCTCAGAATCGGTGTGGAGGAGGTAGGTGTAAAGGACAGAACATAAGAAACAACTTGTGTGCCAAGTTGAACACTCCATCCAGGAGTATTAAGACCGGGATTAGAATCGGGGTGAAAAGGAGGTAGTCTTCCAATTGTAGGATTCATTTTAGGGATATGAGGACCACCAAATGAGACAAGAATATGAGAAGGAGCCATGCCCCCAAGCCCAATGCTAGTATTCGGTTTAGATGCTGGAATGGAGGATGAAAATTGGGATGTGAAATTAGGCATACCATAAGAAAATGAGATAGAGGTTGTAAGGATGGGCTGAGTATTGTATCCATATGTACAAAAAATAGACCAAAAGGTTTTGTCACAATTGGTTGAGTAGCAATCATAGGGTGGATAGTATTGATGATGGGAATCATTGGCGCGAAAACCGTAGTGGTTGAAGGTGTCGAAGGAAAACTATTATCTACAATAGGAATGGGAGTCAAAGGAATCCTAGTATATTTTCGACTTGACTCAGTAATCATCCTTGTATAATCACAAGTTTGGTAGGTGGAGGTGTGTGTACCACATTTGATAACTTTACACCTTTTAGAAGGCAAATACTCAAGATACAATGTTAATATTAATAAACGACGAGACCTGTGGGTAAGTTGGTCTGGTTCCATGATGAATCAAGAATTGAGATATTAAAACAAATCCTAAGGCCAACTGATAATCAAAGAGCACACCAAAATAAGAAAAAGGCCAATATGCACATAAATAGGATAAAGTGGCTGAAAGGGGTGTCCCTCCCGAAAGTAGGTATGCCTCGCCCAAGAGGGGCCTGAGACTCCCTACAAAAGATTAGAGGTATCAGAATCAATTATAAGGGCCCTCGTGGGCTTAACAACTAGTTAGTCAGATCCCCCCGGAGAGGTAATCCTCCATAAAGGTTGTGTGTTGTCCGACCCTTATCTGACCGAGGGTACTTGCAGAATAACCCCTGTAAGTAGCCTATGTGGTTCCTATGTCAATAAATTAAGCCACCACAATATAACCGATGCATAGGAGAATAGTTGTAAGTTAGGTCTACCGTATGGGCAGGGTAGAAAACCCCAAAATCTTGAAAGCACCACCTCTCACAGAGGTAAAGGTACTAGCAAGAACCCCATATAAGAATAGATCCCTAGAAATATCTTTGACACTAAGAAGGTATTGGGGGGATATCCCCTCAACCAACTTCACACAACCTCGTGTTTAAATCCGGTGTAAGCAGAGCCTCCTGATGTCACCAATTATACAATGGATTTCACCACTCCATTAGTCAGGCACATCTATTGAATTTAATAGCCTTGGAGAAGTTTACTCACAAAATCTTATTCCAAGGCTCTAAATCCTAAACTAGTCTGTGCACCCTAAAAAATAAAATCATTTCTAATCAATTTTAAATTTATCAGCGTTACTTTTAGTGGCCTTGTTTACTCAAAAAAGGTGTGAGGTGAAACTGATGATGTTATGACTCATCAAGTAAAATAAATGAATATGAATAAAATTCAAAGTCCCGACTTCAATTCCCAATAAATGATAAACTTTCCAAAATGCAATTTCCAATTTAATTATGCAATTCCAAATAAGATGCAATCTTTCCATACATGTACTAAGATCAAATGATAAGAACCCAAAAGATCAAATGACAACAATAAAAAATGTGTATTTTTGTATTTTCAATATAAAAGAATGAAAATGCAAGGAATGAACAATAACTTGATATAAAGACCCTACTATATGTAAACATAGACAAACAAAGTACAATATCAAGAAGAAAACATCCAACCCAATATGCAAGGACAATCAATGAAAAGGATGATGACAAAGAAACAATGCCCGAAAATTCAACCAAATACAGGTTTCCTATCACTCTGTAGACATCGAATCATGATAGATACCTAAGAAGACTCAACAACCATAAAAACTTACCCAAAAACATAAAACTCAAAAATCAAGCAAACACGGATGATGTATGCAATTGTTCAGACAAAAACTGCATATACACACTTCCTAAAGAATGATAGCTTGCATATATGCGCATCTGTTAGGAAAAAAACTGTTGGTTGTGGAGCCTGATTATCTTCCTGATTTAGAGGTCTTTGGTTTTAGTCGTGTTTATACCCCATGAATACTGTACACCCTGGAAGAATATACACTACTCCATGCGGGGGAGTGCAGAGGGGGGTTACCCCTCTACGGGGTCTGGGTGCAAGCGGGCCTCTGAAGTAAAAAATCTATATGTATATTGCAATTTCAATGTAAATCTGGACCATTCATTATAAGGTCACAAATCTGACGATACAAGTCATGTTAGGGTTTATTTCCCTAGAAGGTAACCCTATATTATGAGGGAAATGTATTACAACTATGTATCATTGTGAATATTGTATTCTGAGAGAGGAGACTGTGAGAGAAAGAAGAGAAGTTACAACATGTGTGTTGTAGGTTGTATCCCTTCATTTGTTGGATAATAATAAAGGAAGGACCTGGAAATTTCTCTGGTGGACGTATCCCACACTGGGTGAACCACGTATATCTGTGGATCTTCTATGTTTTATTTCCAGATTCATTTTATTTTATTGCTTTGCGATCCTATTTTTCTAACAAAAACCGCGTATATGTAATGAAACACTGCTAGATTAAGGATGAGGCCAAGAAAATTAGATTCAAAATGGACATAGGTTGTCAAGCAAATAGACGACAAGAAACTCAATATAAATGAGAGAAATTAAAGGACAAAAACACTCCAAACCCCAAAAACAAGATTCCTTCCCCAATATGGTCGCCAATTCTGTTACGAGGAAAATCACTCTATGGCATGGATTAAACCACAACAGACATGAATGAATGCAGAAATCAACTATAATCTCAAGTATACTATATAAAAAAATATGCTAACAAGACAAGATAAATAGCTTACCTCGTCCAGACGTTCGATGAAGTCCACCGTTGAGCACTTGACCCAAAGAAATACACCTGCAACTTGTCCTCAACAACCAAGATACAAAATCATATGGTGATGATAAATAAATTTAGCACATTCACTAGAATAATCCATCGATATTCATAACAAATATGCCCATGGAATAAAAATTCAAATATTTTCCAGACATGAATTGGATGAGAAAAGAGTATTTCTATTAAAATGTAATCAACAGAAGTGTATGAATGACAAACTTTTGTGTCGGCACATTCGGAACTGAGAAACTAAGTCCCTTCCAACTGGGCCTCCACCACTTCAATCCTCCACCAAAGACAAGCTCATATAAGAGATACAATGAGGTTCTCCATCAAATAGGGATGATCTTGGGGGTTGAACAACATGTTCAACCTTAAAAGGACAAAGGGATGTAGACTCAATATGAAGTGAATAATTTTTCCAGAATAACTTTGCTCTCAAAGTTGAATTCTTCTCCTCTCTTCCACACCTTGGATATGACCCATTTATATCCTTCAAATGTAACTGAAGGGTCGAGTCAGAATGTTTCTAGTATATGGAAGGTCAAGGATCATGGATCTCGTGATGTGACATGTAAACCCAACACCATTTTTAAATTTTGAGCACAAAATCCGATGTACACAGGATGTAATGGTGCAACATGTGTATACACATTTTGTATAGCTATTAGGGTGCACAGATATGGAAAAATAATTTTTTTATCTCTGGGAACTGCAAAAAGGGACTTCAAGTTTGCATAGGGAAATGGAAAAAGGCCCCCTGTGCAAGTTTGCATAGGGTGAGGCAAATATTGCTATAACATATGGCCCTTAATGTGTGAGGCCAGAGGAGTATCTACGATGGCTGAAATACATTATAATACCCAGAAGTGGAGTAATGGAGACCCAGCTGGAAGAACTAGTTACTCATAAGAATATTACAATCCATAATGAATTTGTGCACGTGGCTTCCAATTTGAATACACTGTAGGTCCATGTGGTGAGGCAAATCTTGAATTACACTGCATATGGTGAGAAAAATATTTCTATAAAAATAGTCAATGCCTTTAACTTGAGATAACCCTTTCGAAACTAACCAGATCTTGTGTCTTTAAACACTTCCATTTGATGCATACATAGTTCTGTACACCCATTTTCATTTGAGATTTTTTCCTCCTTTCAGAAGAGGTACACTATCCCAAGTGTCGTTCTCCATTAAAGATAAATACTCTTCATTCATTGTTGTGTCACAATCTAGATGAACTGAAGATTCTACAAATGTTTAAGGATAGTTAGTCTCTAAAGCTTGAGCCAAAACGAGAAGAGGATCATTGGAATTGTGAATGTGTTCTATGCTGATATGAAGGATCGTCGACAAGATCACCAATTGTTTCTCGAGTTGAATGGGCCCATCTATAAAGCGATGGTACTAGTGTAGGTTTAGGTTTAATGGAATAATGTGGAGGAAGGTGAGTAGGTGGAGGTGGATTTTCATCCTTACTGTCATCATCTAAATAAGAAGAAACCATAATAAGAACAAAATATGGAACAAACATAAGATCGATCGCAAGAGAAAGATGGAACAAACGTCGAATTAGGCTCCCAAGCCACGATATTTTCATAAAATTAACATCTCTTCTAATAATAGTTTCCTTGTAATGAGGTTGAAGAATTATGTAACCTTTCACATCTTCAGAATATCCAACAAAAATACACTTCTCTCTTTTAGGTTGTACAACTTTCCTTTTCTCATAAGGAATGTAAGCCCATGCTACACTTCCAAACACACGAAAGTGAATTACATCTGCCTTAATTTTATTCCATTCTTCTTATTGTGTTATATTTTTTAGAGCCTTTGTGGGAGTGTGATTTACTATGTAATTTTCATAGTTAATGGATTCCACCAAATAATGAAGACTTAATACTTTATATTGGATCATACAATTATCCATTTCTTTTAATTTGCGATTCTTTATTTCAACAACACCATTTTGTTGATGTGTATATGGTGTTGCATTTGAATAACCTGAGCAGTGCAATAAATTGTTAATTTATTGATCACATATTCGCCTCCATTATTTGTTCTTAACCTTTGAAGTTGATGTCCATATTGTTTTTCTACAAGGTCCTTATAGGACAAAAAATTGTGCAACACTTCGCTCTTAAGTTTTAGGAAGTAAACCCAAGTGAATTTGGAGAAGTCATCAATGAAATTTAAGAAAAAAATGGACCCAAATAAAGGAGGAGATGAAAGCAAACCAAAAAAATCACTGTGAACAAGGTGTAAAGAGGTTGAGGTGTGCAAAGAAGAATGTTTGTCAAAACTATCCCAATGATGTTTTTCGTGAACACAACCAACATACAAAACATCTTTGAAATATATAAGAAGAAGATTAGTCTCCATGTGTTGATTACATAGTTATTGGAATGAGAGATAGTTTAGATGACCAAACCAATCATGCCAAAGTTTTCTCAAGTCATCGCTATCGAAAAAAAAACTGATGGAAAATTTGATGACCCAAAGTTGTCAAAATTGTACAACTTGGTAATATCATAAACAATTTCAGTTGTGAGGACATGCTTAAGATCTTTTAAACCCTTGATTACAACTTGGTGAGGTGAAAACTCTATGGTTTTACCTTCTGTAATATCCCAAAATCGAGCCCCAGTTGTTATTGTGAATGTAAATATGTTTTGTAGGTTGGTGAACCAAGTGATTATAAGCTAAGAGACTTATGTGATGATTAGGTCAGAGAGCCTAGATGCTAAAGGAAAAAACTACTGTATTTGTATATGTAAATACTCATATCAATAATAAAATACATCGATGCATGTAGACCGACTACGATAAAAGAGAATGGGGGACTAAGCTCCACTAGGTAGGGAAAGGGATGGGGCTAATAGGCTAGGAAAAATGGCTAAGCTTGAGGGCTTATCTCTAGTGGAATAATGTAATATTAATCCTAAAGACTAAGGTTGGACATAAAATTTGTAATCCTAAGTTCATTTTGGGAAAGGAATGAACTCCAAGTGGAGAGGAATGGGCCCCAAGAGAGCCATGTGTCAATCTTGGCGCATGCAATTTTATGTGGGAAAGTTTGTTCAGTTCTGGGGGTTCCTGCCATTCTTTCCATTATTTCCATTCTTCCCATGCATGCCCTCCTTCACACACTACACCATTACCTCCATTTTTGACCCTTGAGCAGGAACACACCTATGAGCATGCACGGAACTATGGAACCCGTATTTATACTTGAGCTATCCTGTGTATTTTACCGTGAAGATCGACACACCTATATTGCTTGACCCTGTGTTGTGTATTAATGGTTGGTTGTTGCTTCCAACATAGTTCATGGACTGAGCATGGATTTCTTCCATATTTTGTGTCCTTACCTATTTTCAATTGCTTCCTTCACCTGAGACTGTTGTTGGTTGACTAGGAGTGGGAGTGAAGAGGTAAGTTGTTAGGCCCGTGAGAAACTCTCTCTAGGTGAGATAGTTTTTTGGGAAGGAAGAAGCAGGTTGTCAAGATCGTGAATACATATCTCTAGGTGAGAGAGGTTGATCGAAAAGTTATTTCTCCTGGACGGATCCCAATAACAACTATAGTGCTTTGAGAATTCCTGTACGGTGTGTTGGTGAAGCCCTGGAAGGGAAGTGGGGTAGCCAAAGGACTATTGAAAAAAGAAGTGGAACACTTCCTTGGGTGGGACATGAATGTGGGGAATGAATTGTTGTAGGTTGTGTGTATAAGTTGGCTCTTAGGAGAGAATCCTTCCTCATTTATTGTGTAGCATTCCATTGTCTCAACCTAGCCTAGGAAACCCTTTACCCGGGTGGATTTTAGTCCCAGCTCAAGGGTGACTACTGCTGAGAGTGATGACCAATGTGTTCTATGGCTGGGAGGTTCATGGAAGGTCTGCATGTAGTTGGTGGTCATCTATAAAAGACAAGTACCATTTCTATGTTCATTTACATGTCGTGTATTTGTACATGTCTTTTATTCATGAGTAATTACCTGTATATGTTGTATGTGTAGTCTTACTGTTATTTCCACATTAATCTGTGTATTAACAGAATGTACTTTTCACTTAATGTTTTATTTATATGATGTTCTTCATGAGTCTCTAAGTGGTATAACCCAATGGCCTAAGGCTGGGGTGTACTACAACTATGGTATCAGAGCTTGAACATAGCGTATTTTTAGTATCATGCCCCATCTTGGGTGGTTGGGGGTGTTGAAAAATGGTATCAGAGCTCCAGTTTTCAACATTGAGCCTGAATTGGGACGTATAAGTGGTTATTGAAGAAAAATTTCAGAAGGAATTATTGTCGAGAGGGACACAATTCAAATTTTAGAGTGTCCCTGAGTGCCAATATAGCACCAAGAGAACACCTTGGTCGTGTTTATAATCTCAAGAGGTATAGCGGTTCAATAAAGTCAGTAGAGAAAAGAGATCGCACTAACCATGGTTTTGGAACCACAAAATTTTTAAAATTTGGGTTGTTCTATCTGTTCGGGAGGGGACATATCCCTCACAACCATTAGATACAGAGAAGGTGCATGAAGGTTAGGCACTGAATTCCTTCGGACTTCACCCCTCTGAACATTTTAAAACTATAGCAAGGAAAACTGCTGAAGCCCAGGGCTCTAAAGTCCTGGAGCCCCGAAGTCTCGAAGTCTGAAACCAATCCAGATCGTCCATTTCTAGGGACACGTGTGCACATATTAATCAATGTTTAGAATTTCGGTAGTACGAGAGTTGTGTGGTGTTCAAAAATGAAATCCTCCGAAGCCTGGAGCTCCGAAGTCCCGGAGCACCGGAGAGATGTGGACCTATTCATAAGTTTTACATTCAATAGTTATAAGGTGTGTTGGAATGGAATCTCCTGAAGGCCGAAGTGCCTAAGTGCCTAAGTCCCGAAGTGATGGATATGACGTGGCATGATGAAATCACCTAGGGTGACATGGAACTACCCTAAGAATGCCATGTGTCACCTTCTTGTGTACTTTTAATAGGATCTTAGTACCAATTGTGACCTGACATGTGTCACTTGTCGATGGGACCACGTCTCGACATCGTATTGATGACAAAAAAACTAAGGAAGGTTCAAAAATTTCAGAAGTTCGATGTTTGGAGGAAATGAAGGAAGGAGTTGTGAAATCCTCCGAAGTTCGAAAAGTCGAAGTACTGGAGAGCCCAAATGATATAGCTTGATGAAATCACCAAAAGTGATGTGGACCTGTTCGGGATTTTGACGTTCGAAGGTTTTGAGAGATGTTACAAAGAAAACTCTCAAGCCTGAAGCTCTAAAGTAGAGAAGTCTCGAAGATCCGAAGGTGTACTGCATAATACGTTCACTAGTTTGGTGGTCTGGGAGTTTTGTGATGTGCAGAAGGAGAAAACCACCGAAGAATGAAGTTCTAAAGTCACGAAGAAAGAAAGTGATGTAGAATGTTGACATCACCTAGAGTCACGTGGGCATGATGGACACTTGCCATGTGTCACAATTTTTTGTGATTTTCAAATATTGTTTTTTCCAATTAGAAATTGACATGTGTCACCCCTCGGATTGGGCCACGTGTTCGCTTCTTGTGTTTCTCCACATGGAACTCCTATAGTGCGTGGTTTCTGACTAGACTTCAGTGGTTCGCCAATTCAACATTCAAGAGAAAATTTAATTTCTAATGGGAAATATGCCGAATCCCAAAGTCCCAGAAAACTCTGTTGATTGTAGATCTCAACAGAGAAGGAGGACCGTCGATCCATGACTCCTCAGGTTTTCAGAAATTTGGCGTTCAAGAGATTTGGGGTGTGAAGGTGTAAAGTCCACCGAAGACTGAAGTTTAGAAGTCACATAATACCAAAGTGACGTGGCATTTCGACACCACCTAGGGTGATGTGGACCAATGTAAGCATGCCACCTGTCAATTTGTTTCATTCCTTTGGTATATCTATTGTACCAATGAGAACCATACATGTGCCAACCATTAATTGGACCATGTGTCACCTGTTATCTTGGCCAAGTGTCCACTCCCTTCTTTCGAAACGTATCACCCCTCTAGTGTGTGAGTATTGATAAGACTCTGGAAGTTCAGAGATTCAACGTTCAGAGGAAATGGATTGTGAAGAATGCATATCTTCCGAAGCTCGAAGCTACGAAGTGTCAGAGCTATGAATATCTGAAGAGGCAGTTGTTCGTAAGTTCACCACTTTGACGTTAAAAGGAAACGAGGTGAGGTGAACAGGGATAATTTTAAGGATGGAAATTTGTCTCAAAATGTAGAAACCTTGGCGAATCTTACTAGTCTTTAATATGCAAACTATAAAATGTTGGTGATATTTTTGTAAAAATATTTAAATTTATAAGGATTTTATATAGATTCTATAAAATTTGGGCTATTTTTAAGGTAAGATAATTTTATTCTATAGAATTTTGGCAAATAAATTTTAGAAAAGCGAACTGGTTTTTTGGAAAAAGCATGGAAAATTATCCCATGAGCGAAATTTAGCCCCTAAAATCATCCCTAGAGGTGAAATGAAAACCTACGAAGCCCGAAGTTCCAGAGCCCCGGAGGCCTAAAGAATAGGATAAGCACCTTGCAGCCAACACTTAGTCACTACCCGTGGTCACATGTGTTCGGGGGTTGAAGAAAAAGGGCTAGTGCCCGAAAATTGTTGTTAAGAATAGAAAAGGGCTTAAAGAAGGAGCCTGTGATGTTAATGATTGTACAGACTTGCACCAAGTGAAGTAAATAAGGCATATGAACCTGAAGAGAAGGATCTAGCAAGGGTCCAATAGCTAATTGGGCTCTGAATAAGGAGAACGATTGTACAGTGATTGCATCATAGAAAAAACAAATTGTTCAAGTATCCATAACTTTCTACTCAGGATTCAGAATTGAGCAAGAAAGAAGTCACTAGAAAGGTATTGGAAAGAGGCTTCTAAGTATTCAACCATAATTGAGGATTTAGTAGCTTAGATCACAAGAAGTCAGAAAGAATATTTATGGAGACCATAAAAGGAAAAACAAATTGTGCATATGTTACTAAAATGCTATATTATGGTTCTAGCTAGAAGGATTTGGTGTATGCCCATTTTTGGATATAATGGTTACATTTAAAAATAAATAAACAAATAAAAAATGCTAGAGATGTTTACAGATCGAAGAAAAAGGGACAGAGACAATTCTTTATTTTTACATTTGGGATTTTTAAGAAGTTATTGGATCAAATGTTGGGTTCAATAAGCAACATGGATAACCCTAATGAAATTCTTATTTAGGGAAGACAGTCCAGATTCATATGGAAGATGATTGTTTGAGTAAGCTACCAGATGAAGACGTCTATACTCAGTGAGTAAGATGTAAGACTTCTATGAATCTTTAATTTGGGAAAATATTTCAGGATGACAAATATGCATACCAGTTGGTGATGTGGAGTAAAAGAGTTTGGACCTGATATCAAGAAGGGACAAAGGTACTTGAGGAATGGGTTCTATGACAAGAATCTCTCTCAATATGATCAAAGGGTCAATAATAAAGAATGATAAGGTAAAAAAACATTGTGGAAAGATCTGTTTTATGCAGATTGATATATCAGGATGCTACTATTCTGATAAAGGAAGACATAATGTATACATGGAAATAAGATGTAGTATTCCAAGGATCATACCTACCATTTTGGAGGTATCACCTCCATTATTTCTAATAGAGTACACAATGGAAGCATGGTTGTATGATAAACTTCAAGATGAAGTAATGTAGGTGTGTGCACACTAAAGAAATGCCAGCAAATGCATAGGAAATGCATCATGTGCAGATTGGATCTGGAGGTATATAGCCATACTATGGGGAAGGCATTACGTAAATATCATTTCATTCCAAAATTGAATAAAGTTCAAAGAGTAACTCAAAGATAGTGGAAATCAATACCACTAGGTGAATTCCAAGATATTTGAGTCTATTATAGCACTCAAGAGATGTGACAAAAATAAAGAGGGATGTTTAGTACATTCCAAAGGAATCAATTCATTTCCAAAGTACATTGGGTTTTCAATCCAAAGGGATTCAAGTATGGAAAAGTTAGGTCAAGAATGACTTAAAAGTGAAAGGAATTTCTAATGAGAAATCAGTAAGGAACCATGAAGAAGAAAATGGTTCTACGCATGGATTGGAATGAAAAAGAGATGGTGCCTGACAGGAGTCCATATTAGGTGGCATAGAGCCAGAAGTGACATTTCCAGAAATTGGAAGCATCACTTGAAATTATGATGGTAAATTAAAAGTAGTAATGATTACTTCTAGCTAATTCTATGCAGCTAGGGAAGGGGCATATAGGCATATTCATAGTATGCTAGAGATTGGTTATGCAAGTCAAGTTTGAGGCTAAGTTGGATAAGAAAAGAGAATATAAGGATGCAAGAAGCCTCAAGTACTAAATAACTTAGTTAGGAAAGGGATAAATAATTTCAGTCCCGAAAAGTAAATGGATGTTGAAGATCCAGAGTCTATAAGACAACATGTTTGGAATTATAATTCATCCAAGTATGAGTTGGGATAGATAGATCTAGAAAATAAATCAAAGTGGAAGTTTAATATCATATCAACATTTGGCTGGAAAAGCGAAGGTATCCAAGAGTGATTTGGCTAGAAAGTGCTCAGGTCAGAAATAATCATGCACAATGATTAGAGTGAGAGCACAAAAAGATTAAGGAATCCGAAAGAATTGAAGACTTCTGGGATCAACAAGGAAAAGTGTTACAGGGATATGGAAGTTACTGCAATTATTGTAGCAGCAGGTATGTTATGGCTTGTTGGGAAAACCATAAAGAGAGAATGCTTTCATGTTTGCAAGTGTTGCTGATGACGTTGTTGCATATGGAAGGAAGCAACATAAAGATAAAGTGTTGGTTATAAGTCTGATAAAAGAGGGATGGAAGATTCTATTTTCATCATCTAATCAAGTAACATGAAATTTATTTAATGTTAGCTATGAAGGTAAGTACTTCTTTGGAAATTATGTTGCATAATTGTCGAAGTGGAATTTAGGTGAGAATTTCCCCAGATAAAATTTTATAATACACAATATGGTATTTTTTAAATGCATTAACATGAATAAGATACCGGTAGGTGTGGTACAGGCTAGAGGCTTGTTATAGTTTTTAAATATTCTTAGCTTTTGAATGGACACACTGACATAGTAACATGTCATGTTAATTTAGTTATGAGGTATTAACCAAAGAAATAAAAGATAAAAACTTGTTATAGGAATGATGCCAGGAAAGCTAGTCATGTATGAGACTAGGACATGGTTGGATATGGAAAGGTATGGATATAGAAAGGTTATGTACCACACAAATACCCAATGAAATTCCTACCTTTAAATAAAACTTGGACTGCAACCTTTTTCCTGACACTTATGCACACCACATAATTATATTTTTGGTGTAGTGTTCTGGTCGAAAAGGAAGGCATTCAAATAATCAGGAAGACGATGGGAAGTGTGTGGAGAATGTGTCAAGACATTGGCCATATTTCCAATTTATGGATGGTGAGATACATGAATTAGATAAAGTGAATTTTGATCAATCAATGCAAGGGTGCATTAAATAGATATGCATTGAGAGTTGAAATCATGCCTAGTAAGTGGCAGATTTGCACTCATGCATGATAGAATTGTATACTTAAATTTATTTGTTGAATGGGTTTTGTGAGTGAATGCATATTTATTATTGCATGGAAATAATTATACTAATGAATGAAATGTTGCTAACTCATGGAGTTGAGAACATTTCAGGAGTTGTTATACATTGCAACAAGAAATTTGCAAGTCAAGTAGTCACATGGGCATTGACTACAGGAAATTTCGTGTTCAAAAAAATAAGCAATGAACTTACTGATATTAATTATGAACACGAGTATGAATAGAATGATAATTCATTCTATCTAATAAATTGTTTCGTTGTTGGGATTGAATTGATCAATGTATATAATTCTAAGATCATTTTATAAGGGTTTTTTTACATATTACAATGAGAGTATGATGTACAGGAAATATTGCCAATTTGTTGGCTGAATTCAAGATAAAAGCATTGCAAAAAACATGGTATTCAACATGGTGCTTGCTGAAAGACCAAAGGAAGACTGCATCCTATTATTGCAACAACAATGAAAATTTTATGAAATAGAATTTGATATTTTGGGAAAAATTTGAATTACTTATGAAATAAGTTTGAGTTCTAAATGAATTCATTTATGTTCTCCCATGATCACTGCATATGTGTGATGCAAATGCGATAATATTGATTAAATTTGGAATGCTTGGAAATAATAACTATTATTGAGGACACTAAATCCCTTTAATTGTAGAACCTTGGTGGGGTTCTGGTAATGGGTTAGCACTCTCCTTGTGTGTGAAAGCCTTGGTAGAATGGATCACTGAAGGACTGCGTAGTAGTGAAGGGTTGTCTGAGCCTAGAATGGTGAGTTCAACAAGGGAGAGGAAACTCAAGGATTCTTATGGCATGGTAGTTGCCATAAGGAGGGTGTGTAAAATGGAACAATGAGATGAATTATTTCTTGAAGAATATCTATAGAGAAGAGAAATCAACTTCCAGTTGCAGTACGAATACCAGAATCGGTGTTGGAAAATAGAGCATCGGTTGGATAACAAGCTTCCAATAGGTAAATCTTGGAAATTTTTGAAGAATTGAAATTGTACATGTATACACAAGTTTCACGGAGGACAGTGAAAAAATAAGGGGGGGGGATTGTAATATCCAAAGATCGAGCCCCAATTGTAATTGTGAATGTAAATGTGTTTTGTAGGATGGTTAGCCAAGTGATTATAAGCTAGGAGGATTATGTGATGATTAGGCCGAAGAGCCTAAATGATAAAGGCCAAAGATATTTTATTTGTATATGTAAATACTCATATTAGTAATAAAATACATCATTGTGTGTAGATCGACCATGATAAAAGAGAATGTGGGACTAAACTCCACTAGGTAGGGAAAGGGAAGGGGATAAAAGGATAGGAAAAGGGGATGAGATTGAGGGATTATATCTAGTGGAATAATATAATATTAATCCTAAATACTAAGGTTGGACATAAAATTTGTAATCCTAAGTTCCGTTGGGGAAAGGAATGAACTCAAAGTGGAGAGGAATGGGCCCCAAGAGAGCCACATGTCAATCTTTCCGCATGCATTTACGTGGGAAAGTTCATTTAGTTCAGGGGGTTCTCGCCATTTTTTCAATTCTTTCCATTCTTCCCATTCATGAACTCCTTCACGCACCGAGCCATTACCTCCATTGTTGACCCTTGAGGAGGCACACACCTCTGGGCATGCACACAACTATGGAACCCACAATTATACTTGGTCTATTCTATGTATTTTCCCATGAAGGCCGATGCACTTGTATTTCATGAGCTTGTTTTGTGTCTTAACAGTTGGTTGTTTCTGCCAACACAGTTCATGGAATGAGCATGGATTGCTGCCATATTTTTTGTCCTTACCCATTTTTAGTTGCTTCCTTCACCTGAGCCTATTATTGGTTTACTAGGAGCGGGAGTGAAGAGGTAGGTTGTCAGGCCTGTGAGAAATTCTCTCCAGGTGAGAGAGTTTGTTGGAAAAGAAGAAGAAGGTTTTCAGGCCTATGAGTAACTCTCTACAGGTGAGAGAGGTTGTTGGGGAAGTGATTTCTTCTGGAGGGAGCCCAAAAATAGCTATAGTGCTATGAGAATTCCTGTTCGGCCTATTGTTGAATCCCTGGAAGGGAAGTGGGGCGGTTGAAGGACTATTGAGAAGAGAAGAGGCACACTTCTTGGGGTGAGATGAGTATGTGGGGAATGATAGGCTATAGGCTGTGTGTATTAGTTAGGTCTTGGGAGGGAATCCTTCCTGATTGACTGTGTATCATTCCACTGTCTTAGCCTAGCCTAGGAAACCCTTTACCCGGGTGGAGTTTAGTCCTAGCTTGGTGGTGACCCATTGATGAGAGTGATGAGAAACATGGTCTATGGTTGGGAGGTTCATGGAAGGTATGCACACAGTTGTTGGTCATCTATAAAATATAAGTACCATTTCTATGTTCATTTGCATGATGTATATTTGTACATGTCTTCTATTTATGAGTAATTTCCTGTATATGTTTTATGTGTAGGATTATTGTTATTTTTGCATTAATATATGTATTAGCAAAATGTACTTGTATGTTAAAGTTTTATTTGTATGATGTTATTCATGAGTCTCTTAGTGGTATAGCCCAGTGGCATAAGGTTGGGGTGTACTACCACTATGCTATCAAAGATTGAACATAGCATATTTTTAGTAGCATGCCCCAACTTGGGTGGTTGGGGGTGTTACACCTTCATTTGAATGGGTGATTTGATACACTTAGAGAAGTTTGTAGGAAATACTTGGAACACATAATACATCATGGAAATGACCATTATCTACTTGAACTATTCTAGACCATAAAACACTAAGAGATCTATCATCACCAACAAATATTCTCTTGGTGTTACATTCATTAAGAGTAGAAAATATGGATTTATCTTTAGTCATATGATAATATGCTCCAAAATCAATAATCCACTCATCAAAAGAAGAAGTATAAGTTGCATTGAATGAGAAACTAGAAGAAGAAGGCGATAAACAAGTTCCTAGTGATCTAAATATAACTGAACAAGTTTACACTAAAACTATTGACTAAACCATATGTCACATAAAAAACAATATCAGAGATGAATAATCAATACAAAAGAGACACAATAGTTATGTTCTTCAACTTTATCCAATATTTCAAATATGAGGAAAAAAACTAGTCCTCTCAAAGTCACCAAGATTAAGGACAAAACTAGTCCTCTCAAAGTCACCAAGATTAAGGACAAAACTAGTCCTCTCAACCAATAAAATGCCACAAAATATGAGGACAACCTTGTCCTTCAATAGAAATATAAATTGAAATACCAAACCTCAACATTGAACAATATTATGGAAATATCATATGCCCACAAATGTTCTATAGACCACCTGTACGACTTTGTTACATAACTTGTCAACATGTACAGATCTGTACCTACCTAGAAAAATTAGATACGTGATTCACTTTACTAGAAAATCGCATATATACATATGTTTCTTCACTACAAACCACATATACCCTATACATGATTTGTCCTTTTGAAACACCCATACATATGTGCTTCGTTTTCCTACAAACCACGTATAGTATGAAAAAATTGCTCCACACATGCAACCTTCTTCACTTCTCTCTTTAGCACCATATTCACCACCTTGCACACTATTCCCCTTGCTGAGATCACCAAGCCTCCTAGCACAAGTGTAGACTCACTTTATGATAACTTTATTATTCTACACAATGATGATCTAGAGTCACAATGACATATCTCCTTTATATAGGAGTCTAATGAGTGACAATACTACATATCGGCGGAAAAACCGATGCCGTACTCCAATAGTATCGATTAAATCAGTCGTACTGTCGAATTTTATGCACATTTATTTTATTTTATTTTGAAAAGTCCCACCATTTTTTGAATATCTGATGTTCGTCGAATATCTTACACAAGGTACTCTATCATCGGATTCCGTAAAAAAATTGACAATTTACTAGGTCAATAATGTATGTGTCACCACATATCAGCGTTTGACGAAGTCAATATTTTTTCTCGTTACACAATGTCTCTATGGTCAAAATTCATTGGAATTATGATGAAAACGTGATATATAATTAAAAAACTATGACGTTGTTGTTATATTAGTGACAATTTGTAGATGTTATAGGGGATATTTTTTGGTCAGAATACAATTTTTTTTTTTTGTTAATTTCATTACAAATAGTTAAACCAATGAGGTTGATTTTTGAAGATAATCATCACTGCAAGTTTGTTAAGGAAACATTTCACATAACATTCCTCCAGGAGGACAAGGAGACACGAGATCTACATTGGAGGTTTTAGGTTATTGGAAATGGTATTTCCCTTGTAAAATATGTAGGGGCTATAATAAAAGGAGACTTTTAATAAAAACAACTAAAATACATTGTAGAGAGTATATACACCTTGAAGGTGGGAATGAATATCATCCCTTGGTAAGTTATTCATTATATGTCTTTATCCCTACGTTTATATGTTAAATGTAGAAGAAAAATAATGTATTATTTTTTCTTCATGAATAGATTCTACGTACACAACAAATTGAGAGTAAGTTAAGAAGAAAATAAGTAGACATAAGATGTAGATTTTAATTAGGGTTTAGGGTAGTTTTTAGTGTTTAATGGGTTTAAGTTTTATGGGTACATGGTGTAAGGGGTTAGGGGTTAAGATTTTAGTGGTTTAAGGGTTAATAAGGCCTGATTAGGGTTCAATTGATAAGAGGTTAGGATTTAAGGTAGGTTTAGGGGGTTTAGGTCCTAGGGGATATGTAGGTTAATAGGGATTTAGGTAGTAGGTGATACAGGTGGATATAGGTGGCCACCCACCTTTTTTGACTGGCTCAAAATAGTTTTCTGGCAATTTTGGCAATTTACTATTTTTAGCAGGTTTTAACTTCTCGGGCCATTTTGAGGGCCTAAATGAAGGTTTTTAGAGATAGATATTCTCAATGATATCCAAAGGCATTATATATCCCCCAATATGAATCTCCTCTATGATACCTTTCCAACGAGCTATCATACGCCTAAAACGGAGATTGTATGCAAAAGTTATGACCCCGGGAAGTTGATGTACTAACTTACCCAAACGGGGCCCACATGACTTTTGGCGCTTCATCTCCTAGGGTTAGGTTTTTCGATGTATAGGGTTTTTTTCATTCCTGTTTATTGTAAAAAGGCCTTTAGAGCCTCATTGTAATCATCTTCTTGCGAATGTGAGTAGCCGTCACATCTCTTCTTAGAGATAAGCTACCACCATTCTAGTGAGTCTTTCACTTTGTATTTTTTACAGTCTTTGTACATTTATTTCATTAATAGAAATTGTGTATTACTGTATCTCTGTGTTTATGGTTGCATCTCTGATATAGTCCTATTATATTATTGGATATACGCGATATCTCTATGCATTTATTTATTATATCTCCGCTCTCATTTCGTGCTGAAACTAATCCAGATCAGTAGGGGTTAGTGGTTTAGGGTTATGGATTAAGGGGCTATGTTGGATTAGGGGATCAGGGGGTAAGTAATTATTGGTTAAAAGTTTAGGGGTTTTGGGTTAATGGCTTAGGATTTAGGTGTTTAAGGGATTAGGGGGAATGGGGTTAAGTTTTTAAGGGTTAGGGGGATAGGGTGTGAGGTGTTAGTGGTTAGGGATTAAAGGGTTAGGGGTTAATGTTTTAGAGGTTATGGGTGGGTTAAGGGTTATGGATCATAGAGAAATATAAGATCTTAACCCATTATAAACCATGGTCTCCAAGTTGTGGGAAAGTTGCCATCTATTTAAAATTTGTGGTCACCAAGACAAATCAAGGAAGAATATGACATAATAATGAAGGGGAAATAATAATAGGTTTTTTTTTTTATGGTTGTGAATATATATATCACAAAATGTCTCTCTTTCTACATTTAAATAAAAGTAACATTTTTCCTATATTTTTTCAACATATTCATAAACATCTTGAAAAATTGCACAAGCTTCATCATTGATGTGTTGTCTTTGTTTCTCTCTCTCACATAAGTTGATTTCTCCATAAATAATACCAAATCCTAAGTACCCCTAACCCTTGGATTGGCAATAACCTATTAACCCCTAAGCCCTTTTCCCTTGACCCCTTATAAACCCCTAAACCATTAAGTACTCCTATACTTGACCCCTAATTACCCATTAAACCCTAAACCCTAACCCTTGCATCACTAATGTGTTAACCCCTAATCCGTCAACTCTCAACCTATTATAAGTTAAAAAATGGTCTCCAATATGGGTCAGGGGAATTTTCCATCAACTCAACACTTGTGGTATCCAAGTGAAATCAAGAAATAATATTACATAATGATGAAGGATAAATAAGAATATGTTGTTTTTGTTGGTTGTGACTATATATCTCACAAAGTGTCTCTCTTTCTACATGTCAAGAAAAGTAACATTTTTCCTATATTTTTTCAACATATTCATAAACATATTAATAAATTGCGCGAGATTCATCATTGATTTGTTTTCTTTTTCTCTCTGTCTCATTGGATAAGTTGGATGCTCCATATAGAATACCAACTCCTAAGTACCCACGACCCTTGGATGACTGTTAACCCTTAATCCCTTAGCCCTTGACCTGTTATAAACCTTGTTGGGTTCTTTTTCTCACAAGAGTGAGAAAAAATAAGTCCATTAACTATATAGTTAGGCTATCCAAAAAGAACAAAAGAGTGTTAGTTGGCTAGTGTCTCAAATAACATAAATAAACAAGAGATAAAAAAATAAGGAAATAAATCTAAACTAAACAAATAATAACTTGAAAATAATGCACACAGAAAACACAAGAGAGATATACCAAGTAAACTAATCTTCAAATTGAAACTCCTTAGAGAAATATGAGAACTTATGAGTCCCATATTCCTCCTTGGGAAGGATCTTGAGTACCCAAATACAAATTATTCTTTCTACTATCAATGACTAACAAAGGAAAGTGGTGAAGAAAAGAGTGATAATCTACTCAAGAGGAGAGATCTCTAACACTTTCTCTGGATGCTAAAAGATTTCTAAGAGGAAGGTGGCTTCCCAAAGCTAAAAATGAGCAGCATAACAATACTGAAATGCTTCTTTGTTTTTTCATACAATGGCCATTTGTTTATAGGAGGATGGCAAGATTTTTCTCAACTGGTTCTAATTGTGAAGGGGAATCCCTTGGAGGTACTTCCCATCCCTTTCATTGATCCCAAGGAGAAATTTGAGGGTGATTTTGGGCATGAGGTAGATTCCCTTCATCCCAAAATTGGTTGAAGCACGACCAAATTCATTAATGCAACATTTCAACGTTTGCGCGGGTCTTTCAACTGTCAATTTTGCACTCTGCACACTGTGCATGTTGTATCAGTGTTAGCCCACACAGATGTGAACACATATATTTGGATGAATGTGCATGGATTTACACAACCACTTTTGCATAGTTTTTTTTTTAATTACCAAAATGAATGTACTCCTTCAATGCATATTGGTAGTATGTTGTGTTTGTGATACTTGTTTCTTTATCCATTTCCTGTAGTTGTAGTGAGACATTTTTCGGTGATAATAGATGCCCCCTAATGTATGAGTTTAGGAGCATATGTATAGTTGAGATACATCATAGTTTCTTTTGATGGTGATACTGGGTAGAAATTGAGAAAACTTGTGTTGGGATAAATATATGTACTATTAATTCCCACATTAAATTATCAACTAGGGCTCGTAAGCTTCGAGGTGCAGGTGCAGGAAATGCATGATCAGAGCCTGGTATAGCCTAATCTAAATACGGTAAAAAATTATTCAAACCCACACTGTAGGAAATTAACAATAAGGATTCATCACTGGGATGTAGGAATAACTTAGTGCTATAAAGGCTTAGATCACAGTCTTTTATACACTGAGGGTGATTCTCATGTGATTAAATGTGAGTAGCTTACTTAAGTTTTCTATCCTTCAATGATTATATCCTATAGCGGATTGACACTTAAATGCAATAAAAGAAACAAGAAAACGTAAATGAAATTCACAATAGAAACTAACACCTTAGGAAGAATTCCAACGCGAGAAGGCCATATCTCACGAGTTAGACCTTTAATCTATCCATTGGTGATTGAAAACATGTGAAATTAAAGTGCAAGGAATCCAAAGGTACAGGAAAATAAATCAATCTGAAAGAAAATTGTAGGAAATTGAATGATATAAATCTAAAATCAATCTTAAGCAAAAGGAAATCAAACAAGGATGCAAATTAAATCTAAACTCGAAATCTTCCACAGTCAGATACATCAATCATGGAGAAGAAGGAGAAGGAATAAGTAAATATGACACTGTAGAGATGTAAGGAAAAGAATATAAAATCTTATGTGATAGAAAAGAAATACAAACTTTGTCAAGAAAGATGAATGTTGCGTTAAGAACAGATGAACATAAAATTTTCAATGTACACTGCAGAACGCAACAAAGAATAATCGTAAAGAAGGGAGTAATGATTCTATAGTTGAATCAAAAGGTTTAATGTGCACATTTAAATAAAAATATGGAAACATGGTTGAAGGAAATGAAATGGATTCTTGGTGACAATTGTCTAACTTAGAGGATTTGCAATCAACCAAGCAAGGAAAGAAGTTGAATGAAAATGAATAGATTCATAATGGGTGTTGTGTGTTAATGTGCAAGTTTTGGGTGCAAGGAATGAAGAAAAAACAAGGGTGATTCACTCATAAACAAATGTAAATTCCCATGCATGGGCAATCAATTTGTAAGCACATCATGAAGGATGGCACACACTCTAAATTGTAAATAATAAGTGAAGTTCTGAATCTATGTTTTTTTGTCTTCTATTCATAAATGAATTCAAATATCCAACTAAAGATCAAAACTTTATTTTATGCATTTGACACAACTAGGAAGGAAAAACACTATTTAATAATGTGAGCAAAAAATAGATGGCAAATTAATCAACCATGAATGGGAATAATTAAAGAAAGACACAAAGCAATGAATCATTGGTCAAATAATCATTAAGCACATAAATAGAGCAACATGAAATCACATATATTAGAAGCTTGTGAAGGGAGTATGATTGAGGTTAAATGCATAATGATGATGCTTTTAGTGGAAGGGAATCAATTCGAGTTGTTCATGAAACCAATTGCAGAGTCAAATTGATGAATTGAAACACACAATGCATGGAAATTAAATCAAGTCAAATTTGTAAACTAATTAGAAAAATAAATAGCAAGAGGGACATACCTGGATCGAGGGGCCCTACCCGACCTAGGCATGCTCTTGGAAGACTAATTTAGATAAAAAATGGAATGATGCATCAAATCTCAGCCATGAATTGTTCTTGTTTAATAGAAATCAAAATATCTGATTACAATATTATGCTCATCAATTTCATGTCTCTAATATGATGAATTTCTCCAAAATACAAATTTTAAATAATAATGATGGCTCCTCCTCAGCCCTATGAGGCTCTTATTTATACATTAATTCCAGAGGGAAATTATAGAACCGAACCCCTCAAACTCAGATTTTGGTTGTAGAGACCTAATTAACTCAATTCTATTAAATCGATAAATTTAAAACAATAAACTTCTACTTCTATGCAGAAAACTCAGTAATTTCTTTCAATTCAGCATATAAGCATGTTAAATTAATTAATGAACAAAAATTTCATAATAGACTAAGAATTACTTAACAGAATAATACAAATTTACCTCTTCCTGATGCTAACTTCTTTGTTGACCCGGTTGTCCAGCCTACTACTGCCTTGGTTTGATGCTAACTCCCGCTAGTCTTGATGTCCTTCCTGTTGTTGCCTTGCTGCATTGACCAACTCTGCCCAAACCGACTATCCTCCCAGCCAGCTAGGAGTAGCCTGTCCAGCTCCCTAGCTCCAGGAAACTGAAAGGAATCATGACCCCCGTGCCCAAAACCCCCAGCAAACCGGTGCCCCCTGCTTATGATTCACCGAAAGCCCCCAAATCCAAACTCCTCACACTATCCATCTCCACCCAAATTCCCTCACCAAAATACTCCTCCCAAAATGCTTCCTCCCCAAAAGAATGCCTTCCACCGTAAGTCTCTTCCCGTCATATTCCCCCTTCACCGATTCTCCCCCTTTCATTAATTTTTCTATCCATTTATTTAGTATCTTATACCCTCATATTTATTATCTTATCTTATCCATTATTAATATCTTATCCTTATATTTAATGTCCTATCCCTTCCCGAATACGTAAGTCTTTAACAAATTAAACTTATTAACCCCTTTAATTCTTTACTCAATTAATTAATGAGTCAATTAATAATTAATTAATTCTTGACAGACATGAACAAGTAATTAATAATAATTAATTAGTTAATATTATTTGAGAAATAATTGTTGTTTAGCTAACTTTTAGGACAGTCAGATTATCAAATTAATTATAATTAATAATCTTATACATCTTTTAAGCATGGTCGTTACATACACCCACCCTTCAGGAAACTTCGTCCCGAAGTTAAGGTATCTTATGGTACAAAGGAAAAGAAACATGGTTCACACATTCATAACAATTAACTGACACTATCAATAAGTAAGTCAAGAAAACTCATACATACTAGTGTATATGTACAAGAAATGTATGTGTAGCTAGCACATACAAGTCTCGTGCATGTACTAATAATCAAAAATACCATCCTTTAGTAATTTATGTATGCATCCAATCCAGTCAGCAAGACTAGTCTTTTATAAAAGACAACAAACCAATCAGTTGTTTGAGAAATCCTTTAATTGCTATTATCTGGTTCAACAGTTTTATTTAGACAACTGTGGTTTAGTTACGTAATTATGAATATTAATATATACACATTTCTCTCTTTTTTTTTTTTGAAGGGAAAACATTAAATTCCACCATCAGACAAATCTCCATACTCTCTCAACTATTTCTACTCATCCTTCCTCCCTAACCTACTTACATCTCCATTCCTATCCTTCCTCTGTTGGACTATCTTGGAGTGTCAACTATATTGACCTAACTCCAAATAGAACCCATAAGCAGAAGTGTCACTATCTCGACCAAGATTCCCCAGTAGGCAACTGACAGTCATCATCACACGTCTAGGGGAGCGTGAGCTAACACCGTCCTCCCATGACTTCAGGTTTCAGAGGATACACGGTGGGAAATGCATCCACCCCTCCTAGCAGGACTAGGGTCCACACCCTACAATGGAGGATACACGGTGGGAAATTCCTCCACCCATCCTAACAGGACTAGGGTCCACACCCTACAATGGAATACATAGTGACACCATGTTGCTGGAAGTTTTGTCATCGTTTATTCGGTTTTGGGTAGTGTCATCACCTGAAATCATGCACTGGTCCACATATCATAGCAATGCCTCTAAACCAATATAATTTCACACACAATACTCATACCATAATGTTTCTTGGCTAGTGGTCATGATATCCACTTTCATCATATTTATCCCTTGGCTATTTCATAGCCCATAACCTGCAGATTAGTCTATAACACAAATCATACATTTCTATGCATTATCATCATGTAATTGCATACTATCATCATTTCAATTTGGTATCCCTGTATCGATAAATTAACATCAAAGTTTTCCAGTAGAAATAGATCTCATAATATCCCATAATTCAATTTCAACATCCATTCATAAGATTATCATTTACCAAAACAGATTGCATCATATCCAACATCATTCTAATAGCATTTAACATTCATAAAATTCACATTCTCACAATATGTCGCATCATATGCATCATCATCAATAACATTTAATCATTCATAAAACTTACATTCACATAGCAGATCACATTATATACGTCATCGTCAATAACATTTAAACATTCATAAAAGTTCATACATTTTAATGTTTAAGTGTATCATTTAATAGTTTCACTGTGACTAGAAAATAAAGTATATAGGTCTCAGGTAATCCTGGCTGTCTAAGTCAAAAGGTGGTGTCACATACACCCCACCTTCGAGAAACATATTCTCGAGGTGGTCAAAAAGTGAGGGATAGTCTCATCGTAGTGTCTCGACATCTTCCCAAGTAGCAGATCCTGGACTATACTTGTCCCACTGGTCCTTAACTGGGTCTACTAGACGGTTCCTGAGTTGTTGGACTCTACGGTCCAATATGCGTAATGGTTCTACCATGAGAGTTCCCACGTTCGATACCTGCAATTACTTCCAATTTAGTTTATGTGGTTCATCAACAACATAATGACGTAAAACAAATACATGAAATACATTATGAGTTTTATGCAAGTGGGGTGGAAATACGAGACAATAGGCAACGGGTCCAATTTTCTCTTGGATTCTAAACGATCCTATAATTCGAGGTGACAACTTTGTCCCCTTCCCGAACCGTATGGTACTCTTATTAGGCCTGATACGAATGACAACCTGGTCTCCCACTTCATAACTTCAGTCAGTCCGGTGTGCATCCGCATAACTTTTCTTCCTATCCCGTTCTTCCTTTAGTCTCTGCCTAATCTGAATCACCTGTTCTTCCATCTCTTGAATCAATTATGGCCCAACTGTTACTTGGTATTCTAGTCTATCCC
>SNQJ01S0004996.1:64489-74853 GCA_010110895.2 Picea sitchensis
TATATATTTTTTTTTTTTACTCCATTTATATGCACATATATATATATATTTTTTACAGTTTAACTAAATATCTTTTACATATGCCCATTTATATGCCTATAATGTCATCTAGCCTAGGGAGCATATATCTATTGATCTGCATATAATAGATATTAGTGGGTTTCACTTGCAGGAGGTGGAGGTGGAGTTAGAGCTTGGCCCTTCAGGCCCATATTTATCTAATTAAGGGTTTCAAGCCCCTGGACTGCTAATTTATCTAATTTCTGGGTGGGTACTGTTCCATTCTTAAGTTGGGTAGGTGGGTAGGTAGGCCCTTAAGGCTCCAGTGCTTCAAAATGAAGCTCTGATACCATGTGTAGAGACCTAATTAACTCAATTCTATTAAATCCATAAATTTAAAACAATAAACTTCTACTTCTACGCATAAAACTCAGTAATTTCTTTTAATTCAGTATATAAGCATGTTAAATTAATTAATGAACAACAATTTCATAACAGACTAAGAATTAATTCACAGAGTAATACAAGTTTACCTCTTCTTGATGCTAACTTCTCTGCTGACCCGGTTGTCCAGCCTGCTGCTGCCTTGGTCTGATGCTAACTCCCGCTAGTCTTGTTGTCCTTCCTGCTACTGCCTTGCTGCACTGACCAACTCTACCCAAACTGACTATCCTCCCAGACAACTAGGAGCAGCCTGTCCAGCTCCCTAGCTCTAGGAAACAGAAAGGAATCCTGGCCCCCATGCCCAAAACCCCAAGCAAACCGGTTCTCCCTGCTTCTGATTCACCAAAATCCCCCAAAGCCAAACTCCTCACACTAACCATCTCCACCCAAATTCCCTCACCAAAATCCTCCTCCCAAAATGCTTCCTCCCCAAAAGAATGCCTTCCACCGTAAGGCTCTTCCCATCATATTCCCCCTTCACCGACTCTCCCCCTTTCATTAATTTCCTTATCCATTTATTTATTATCTTATCCCCTCATATTTATTATCTTATCTTATCCCTTATTAATATCTTATCCTTATATTTAATGTCCTATCCCTTCCCGAATACGTAAGTCTTTAACAAATTAAACTTATTAACCTCTTTAATTCTTTACTCAATTAATTAATGAGTCAATTAATAATTAATTAATCCTTGACAGACATGAACAAGTAATTAATAATAATTAATTAGTTAATATTATTTGAGAAATAATTATTGTTTAGCTAACTTTTAGGACGGTCATATTATCAAAATAATTATAATAATAATCCTATACATCTTTTAAGCAGGGTCGTTACATTGGTTAAAACCAATTTTACAAATTTTAGAGCAAAATCACAAAAATCTGGGTTTTATTGTAATTTGGGCAGATTCGAGTTAGGGATCCACCAATATATTCCAAACTAATTCAAATTTTGAAATATTGTTTTTATTTTTACACAATTTGTCGTATTTTAGACAAAACCCATATCTTACAATTTCTAGATCGGATACCATCTGCATGAAAATTGAGGCCCAAGTTGGCAGTTTGAGATGTTTACTAATTTTTACAGAATCATTTCCCCCGATTTGTAGGTCCACAGGTGTGATATGTGTGAATTTTGACTCACTTTTCCACATGTAGACATCGTTCAGGACAAAACCCATGTCCCTGATTTTTCTCTAAAAGCATTCCAAATTTTCGACTATAATCCAGTACCGGACGGTTGTTGATGCTGGTACTGGACGACCTAGAACATTTTGGTACCAGATGGTTTCCAGAACATTCTGGTACCAAATGAGATAAATTGTGAGTAACATATGACATGGAGTGTGACTACCAGATGGCATGGAGTGTGAGTACCAGATGACTGTGTAGGTACCAGATGACTGTAGAACCTTTTGGTACTGGATGAATTGGAGTGTGAGTACCAAATGACCTACAGTGCGGGTATCATATGACTTCCAGTGTGGGAACATAATGTTTGGACATAGAAACATATTATTAAACCATCATCAACAAAACTGTTGTATAATCATCCTTTTAATCACTAAAAAAATGGAAAATTATGTATTAACCACATAGGACGAATAAAACAAGATAATGGAGGTTTATGGTGTAATTAGGGATATATTATTGACGAAATATGGGGAGAAGGTGTAATGATGAGTGTATTTATATAGAATAAAGTATGAAAAAAATAGATCCAAACAACTTTCACTTGATGAGAATCAAGAGTTATATGTCAAAGGGAGAGGGGATGGAAGATCAGTACAAAGTAGGCTATCAAAAATGACAACAAAATATGTTTGTACAAATGAGGCGGGCATGCCCCATGCTTGTATCATGAAACGATCGAAAGGTAAGAGTAATTAAATGTGCTAATGAGGTAGATATATGCATAGATGATTTTAGGGGATAAATTTCGCAAATGGGCTAATTTTCCATGGTTTTTCCCAAAAACGATTCGCCTATTTCCATTTTTTCTAAAAATGATTCACCCAAATTCTATAGAATAAAGTTTTTTACCTTAAAAATCGCTAAAATTTTATAGAAACTATATAAAATCCTTAGAAATTTGAATATTTTTACAAATCTATCGCCAAACATTTTACATTTTTCATATTAAGGAATAGTAAGATTAGCCCATGTTTATACATTTTAATACAAATTTCCATCCTTAAAATCATCCCTGGATATATGCAGCGCCCTCGGGGGAAAAAAGACAACCGATGACTATTTCGATGAATGTGGTGGCTCTTAACCAAGTGGTGAGGGTCTTAGAGGCATTGATGGCCTAATCAAACTCAAAGGTCTTCAATCACTACTAAAAAATGCAATGGTATCCAATTAAGATCCACTGCAACATGAGATTGAGCTAGAGTCGAATGTCATGGGGATCAACGACATCAAAGAGAAATTATGACTCTCTTTGTTCCTTATGAGGCCACTCATTGTTAATGAAATGAGGGCCAATATACTGGCACGTTTTTGGAAATTTGTTAAGGTCGACATGAAAAGTAACACGATGATCAGAAGTTAAAGGGCTTCTGGATACCTGGTGTGATCAACATGATGGTAGAAACTTTCATGGTACCAGGAAAAGGGGGTGATAATCATGAATGATGTATGGAATATATGAGATTCTAGAAATTCCCTTGGTTTAGGGGTATTGATGGATGAAAACAACCATAATGTACTATTTGGTGTTAGGGGGACAAACATATATGGGAATACTATGTTGAAGTGGTGAAACTGCAAGGGGATGTATCGTAGGTCAAAATAGAGGGTGATAGGGGACTCAATGGCTTATTGGTGTTTAACATTTTGGCTTGGGTACAAATGGATTATAGAGGGTGGGGGGGTTAATGAGATGCCCCAACCAAGGGTAACAAGGGTTGTGATGTGCCAAGAGAAAAGACACCATCAGGTGTGATGTCCATCAAATATACTATACTTACATAAATGTAAAATATGCTTTTTACAATTACCAAATAAATAAAGAATAATTAGGTTGAATGTACATGTATAGAAATGGGTGCCCTAGTGAAGAATGTCTTAGCCTCATGGGATTCAAGTAGGGGAATGTAATTGATGAAGGGTGGGGACCCCATCGGTGGGTTTCTGTACTAGGTAGATGGATGGATGATGATATTTCAGATGGGCCATTAATGTTTGATGATATAGAGGGTTAATGATAATGTGAAGGTTCATTTAATGTAACCAAGAACATGATGTGGGTGTCCATAATGGGGTGGTTATCATGATGAGGAGGAATAAGTATGAGGTTCTTACTCTAGGGTGTAACACTACTGGGACTATTGATCCTAATGGATAGAAAATCATGAGTGTCAATATGCCAAGGGGTAAATATATGTGGGACAACTTATGGAGGTGAGAATGCTAAAGGTTGAGAGTACCTGAATGAAATGGAGGTGATGGTACTGCAGAGCTGTGTGTGTGGATCCTAAGGATAAATGTCAAGGAGTGTAACTGGGATATGCATTTTTTTTCAAAGATCATGAGTGAATGCCATTTTTGAACATATACCAGAAGGGGACATAGGCTGGCCAAGACTGAATGGGTTGTATATTTTTGTACCGAGTACATGCACACACAAACATCAAATACCCAAAGTGAAAAAAAAATGATGATAAATAACATATGACAATTATTTGATATATATGATAGTGAGCAAGCATACCTGAGTTATTGACATTGGTGGGAAAAATGGTTCCTTGAGGAAAATTTTGGGTTCCCCTAGAAGGAGGCCAAGGAAAAAGGAGTTCCTAGAAGAGGTAATTCATAAAGTAGGGTAGGGAAAAATGAGTTCCTAGAAAAAGGAACTCCTTAAAGGAGGCCATGGAACAATGAATTCCTGGAAAAGGAACTCCCTGAAGGAGGCCAGATAAAAATGGGTTCTTAAAAAAAACACTCCTCAAAGGAGGTTGTGGAACAATAAGTTCCTGAAAAATGAACTCTCTGAAGGAGACCAGGGAACCATGGGTTCCAAAACAAGGAACTCCCTAATGGAGACCAAGGAATTATGGGTTCCTAAAAAAGGAACTCCTCAAAGGAGGTCGTGGAACAATGATTTCCTGGAAAAGTAACTCCCTGAAGGAGGCCAGGGAATGATGGGTTCCCAAAAATGGAACTCCCAAAGGGAGGACATAGAATGATGGGTTCCTGAGAAAGGGACTCCCTAAAGGAGGATGAGGAACTATGGGTTCCCAAATAAGGCATTCCCTAATGGAGCCCAAGGAATGTTGGGTTATTGAAAAAGGAACTCCTTGAAGGAGGCCACAAAACAATGAGTTCCTAGAAAAAACACTCCTTGAAGGAGGACAGGTTTCCCAATGGGGGGAACTAAAAATGACCAAGGCTAAGGGGGCCTTCCCATAAGAATTAATGAAACTATATTAGTGTATCATGCCGATTAGGCCATGTGTCTTGTAATCACATAATGTTTGGGGGCACTGAACCCAAGGTGGTGCTATAATGGTTCCCATGAAGGGTATATTGTGGGTTGGTGTTGTGTCGAGAGCTAGGTCTTATGGGATGAAGGTGGGAAGTGGTATTGCCCCCTATATTATGATATGAGGATTGGGGGAAAGGTTTTTTCCAAATACCCAAGATTATGGACCAAGGTAAAATAGAAGGTAGTTTAAAGTTGAACATCCACAAAAGAGGATCTGAAATAGTGTATCAAATATATTATTTTGTGTAATATCTATTGCGGGGTTTGGGACTTTAAACTATGTGGAAACATCTCCTATATGGGAATGATTGGTCATCATGGAAATGGATTCCCTGATATCCATATCAATGACAAGATATGATCTTATTTAAGAGGGAGTAATAACCTTATCAAGGGAGATAATATTAGAGGGTGTACCCATTGAATTGTTAGGACCCTGCCAATAGTGGATAAGATAACCTATATGTAGGTTATCACTAGAATCACTTGAATAAGTAGTGGACTCAAAGAATTTGCCATCTTCTGAGAAGAATGTAGTTGAGATTTCATGGTTTCTTTGGGGTTTGGGGGAAGAAACATGCATGGATTCCCCCAAGGATGAATGGATCTTCCCAACCTCCAAGATTACATGGTGAGAAGGTGGTTCTAGAGGTATGGACTCATTTTTGGGTGGAGTGGATGTTTCATGACTAGTGGCAGTGGACACATAGTGCATGGACTCAATGTGAGCAACATGATGTGATATTCTATTATGAGAATCCAGAGAGNGGGGGGGGTCAATGTAGGAGAGATGATCGATGGTGATGATGCATCCCTCATGTGTGAATATCATGACTTGAAAGAGGTAAGACACCGCAGTTCTCATGGAATAGATGAAATAACGACCGAGGAGAATATTGTAATCCACCGAACCATCCATGACAACAACATTTATCAAAACCATCTTACCACCTAACTTAATGGGGAGATTAGGTAATATCCCTAAAGGGGAACATAGTCTACCATCAAAGGATATTAACTCAGTCGTCAATGGGATAAGAGTAGGGGACCCTGGTTGTTTCCATGTTGATGAGGACATAATGCATGAGGATGCCCCATCATCTATAATACACCGATAAATTGTAAAGGTGTTAACGGTGACTGGTATTTGAAATGAGGTATAATATAGTAGTCGTGCTTGGATAAGTTGATCCCAATCAAAGGTGATGGCCCATGATGGGTGTTGGTATACACTTCCATTTTCCTTACAAGGATAAGGTCTAGTAGACATTGTTTTACTAGAAGTGGAAGGGGTGTCCCCAAGTCTATATGACTACGCCCAATCATGAGGTAGATTGGGTTTGAGGGGAGGTTACCCATGTGAGGGGTATCAAATGATGTCAAGGTTTATGGAGTCTCACATGATGGAGTAATGGGTGCATATTGGGGGAGGGGGAACGTCGAAGAAATACTAATTTTGTTGTGTTACATGCGCTGCAAACAAAATGCTTGAACTAGCTCCGGAGTTAGTTCAGAAAACTGATGGGATGCGTGACCATAGAGCTCACAAAATGGGAAAGGGTGACGAGTCCATGTCAGGTATGATTTTAATGATGGAAATTTGTTTTAAAATGTAGAAACCTTGGCGAATCTTACTAATCCTTCATATGCCAACTATAAGTGTTTGACGATATTTTTGTAAAAATATTCAAATTGATAAGGATTTTATGTAGTTTTTATAAAATTTTGGCGATTTTTAAGGTAAAATAATTTTATCCTATAGAATTTGGTCGAATCATTTTTAAAATAACGAATMTTTTTTTTGGAAAAAACCTGGAAAATTAGACCATGAGCGAAATTTAGCCCCTAAAATCATCCATGGTCCATGTATGGGTGGTATATCTATGATTGGTTTTATTATAGTTCTGGTGGTAACTATGAGTTTCCCCATATATACAAGCATTTCCCCCGTTCCATGGACACTGATAGTATGTGTTTCTCTTCTTATTCCTTGTGTGTGGTAGATGGCCAATAAAATTAGGAGAGGGGGCCCAAGTTTTTCCTAACTAGGAAGAAGAGGATCGGGTTATATATGGTAGGTTTTCTGGTTCTTCCATGGTGGTTGATGGTTGGAGAGCCAATTCCTGAAGAGGAAGGGCTACTAGATGGGTGGATTATTCTGGATAGTGGTGCCTAGCAAGGTGGACCCAAGAAAAGCTAATCCTAACAAAATGGCACTCACTAGTATGTGTGTTGGTTGTACTAATGTGTCGACCAAATTGGGAACACCTCCCAAGATTGGGGGGAGGTTTTTAGATGTCTAGAATGACAAGGATGTTGTGGTTTTTGTATGGTTCTATACTATATGTATATATGGTATTGAGAAGAATAAATGGACAAGTGCTTTGGTAATTATGGACAATCTCAACAATGTTTTGAAAGCTATATGTAATCAATCAGTGGTAATCATACATAAACAAGTAGCAATGTAAGATGGTTTTGGGTTTCATCCACATGGGGGAATAAAATAAAATGCATGTGTCCTAATAGACCTATTGTCCTTCCTCTCAAAAAGCATTGGTCCTTCCAAAAGAACTCGATAATGGGGAATTAATCCACTAGAAGAGGAGCTAGTGAAGGTATGAATAATCAGTTATAATGAGGGGTGAAGGGTGCATATCCCGAAAAGGACTAGCGATATTTACCAATAGCCATTCAAAATATGATTAAGGTGAAATTCCAACCCACAACCTCCACATGGGTAGATACAACCTAGAATTGTCCATTAAGTTACCTTGATCAAGCACGACATTTAGATTTTCATCCTTAGGAATCGGTCATAGGCTGGATGCTTTCCAAGGGTTGGGTGACCCAAGGAGGCATGCACAAAACAACTAGACCTTGAACTTCAACCCTTAATGGGTTTCTCCTTGCCTTATGGTGTAGGAATGCTTGATTTGGAGGACTTTGGAATCCTATATTGCAACTCTCTAAGTTTCAAATGAAGAATGAATATGGGGAGTTAATTGGATCCATATCCCCAACATTGTAACTTATACTACCAAATTCTTTTGTGTTCCTCCTACGAAGGTTGGAAAGTGGGTTGGTTATGGTTGTTTTTAGAATGTAAAAGAAGGCTGTGAAATTGGGGTCACAGACCAACTTCATTTTTAATGGGGGCTATTCACAAAGGCCCTTTTCTAGACAAATTAATTCCTCAAGAGTTTCAAGTATCTAGCAAAAGGGAGTTTGAATAAGTGAGAGTGTGTGCAAGGAGTGATGGTGGTGAAGCAAAATTTTTAATAAGTTAAATTCAATATTTTAGCATGGTGGACATTGTGTGGTCCTTTACTTCTCTTGTTTATATAACTTACTAAATTTGTTCAAAATGAACCTTGCAAATGAAAGGAAATCCTAAGCTATAATGGCGGATATGAAAATCCTTACTTGAACCGTTTATCTTCTTAAGGTGTTTTGTAATGTAGAAAACTTGAAACTAGTCCTAGATTGTGATCATGTGGGCATGTATGGGCCCTTACGACTTATTTAAACTCCCTATGTGACTTACTCTAAGAATTTGAAAACTATCCTAGAATTGCATGCATGTGGGCATATGGGCTCTTACAACTCTTTTAATCTTCAATTAAGTAAGTTGAGAGGATTGGCCTCTTTTGAAAACGACTTGATTTTTTCAAGGGAGATGGAGACTTATCTAAGGGACCTCTTTTTCTGATTTCCAAGATCACACTAAGGTGCGAGGAAAGAGCATACTCCAAGGTTGGTTTAGATGGCCTTCTAGTCCCAATTTAATGTGATAACTTTTGTAAAATGAAATCTTTTTTGAAATTCAAATGAAAAACCTCTCAATCCATCCACGTGGAAATCAAGGAAAATATATTATGGTTTCTTTTAGTTTCCCTAATTATCTATGTGTGATGTGAGGTGAAATGTATGCAAGAATGCGATCTCAACTTGCTTGTTGGTGGGACAAAATTTTGAAAAACGTTTGTCACTATGGGGTGAAATCCAGCTCTCAAATGGTGAGTTTAGGCCATTTTTGACCCTTGCACATGTAAACAAATAAGAAAGAACACTCTAACAGCCTAATTGGGGAGAATTTTGATTCAGATCCCCAATACGGTTTCCAATATGTTGGTTTATTTTTGTCTCAAGAGTGGGAAAACATAATTCCCTTAACTATGTAGTTAGGCTATCCTAAAAGAACAAAAGATAGTTAGTTGGTTAGTGGCTCAACTAACATAAATAAACAAGAGATAAAAAAACAAGGAAATCAAAATAAACTAAACAAATAATAACTTGAAATGAATGCACAAAGAAAACAAAAGAGAGATATATAAAGTAAAATGATCTTCGAATTGATAAATATGAGAACTTATGAGTCCAGTCTTCCTCCTTGGAAAGGCTCTTGAGTCCCCAAGTACAAATTCTTCTTTCTACTATCAATGGCTAAAAAAGGAAAATGGTGAAGAAAAGAGTGATGAACTACTTAAGAGGAGAGAGATATAACACTTTCTATGTATGCCCAAATATTTCTAAGAAGAAGGTGGCTTCCCAAAGATAAAAATGAGCAACATAACAATACTCAAATGCTTCTTATTTTTTTCATACAATGTCCCTTTATTTATAGGAGGATGGCAAGATTTTTCTCAACTAGTTCTAAGTGTGAATGGGAATCCATTGGAGGTACTTCATGTAAAAGTGTTGAACCTACACATAATAGATCTAGCTAGAAAATAACACACACATTTTAAGAGAGAAATCGAGAAAGAATGGAAGAATTCTCATTAACCGAATGAGTGAATGATAATTTACACATGAAATAATCTGTATAACTCAACCAATGTGCACTGGAGGAGAATCCAATGCACCATAGTGGTGGTCTAGAGTGATATGGACACACACCAACAATTACGGGAGTAAATTGCCACCTAGTCTAGTCTCTCGGGCAGCTGCGGTAGTGAACTGCCACATAGATGAGTTAACTACTCTATTAGTATTCAATTAACTGACTGAAACAAAGTGAAGTTTATAGGAGATCAGGGAATCATGGGTAATGTGATATTCTTTTGATGGTTCCAAGTCCAATGCACATTAGCTGGTGATGATTCGAATGTTGCATGTTGACAATACCAATGTAGCATCTAGACTCCACTCAACTAGTCAAACTGAAGTGAAAACTGAAGAGAATATTCTCCCTAGAGGAATATTCTTCCTAAAATACATGAGACTGAATAATGACTAATAAACAAGGACAAACCTTAGGAAAAATAAATCCTAGGTGTGTGGGAAGTAATTCCAACACCCCCCCTGAACATCACTATGGTGAAAATAAATAATGGGTCTTGACAATGAGGCCATGTTAGGTACCCAAAAACAAAATATACACTGAAATAAAGTAAGGAAAGAGGGAAAACCTCATG
>SNQJ01S0004996.1:74903-94141 GCA_010110895.2 Picea sitchensis
CCCCCCCCCCTCAAGGTACAATGTATGTAAAAATAAGCACTGATAGTTTCTAGGCAATTGTGTCAACTGTCCTTCACTCCAAGACGAATTCGCAGAGAATGGAACTTCTACCTAGTGAAGGTCTTGGTGAAGATGTCTGTCATATGTTCTGATGAAGGAAACAATTGTATGTATATGATCCCCTCATGTACTAAGTCCCAGATGTAGTGCATGTGGATATTGATGTGCTTCATCCACTGCCTCTGAACTGGATCTCTGCATAACTTCAGAGTGCTCTGGTTGTCACACCAAATGACGATCGACTGATGAAACTGAATTCCCAACTTAGTGAGAAAATTTTGTAGCCACATAGACTGAATGGTTACATTAACAAACCCTCTATATTCTGCCTCAGATGAAGATAGAGAAATATCAACCTACTTCTTTCTCGACCAACAGATAGTCCTGGAACCAATGCTGAGTGAGTAACCAGATGTGGAATTGCAATCAGTTCTATCACCATCCTAGTCAGAGTTAGTGAACCCCATGAGATCCAATGTAGAGTATACTTTATAATGAATCCCAAAGGTGATGGTTCCATGTACGTATCAAAGGATACTCTTTGCATCCTTCCAATGTATCGCATGCGACTCTTGCATGAACCTGGAAACTGCAACAAATGCATAAGAGAGATCTAGTATGGAGTGTGTGAGATACAACAAGATCCCCACTAGCATTTTGTATAGTGTGTTTGCAAGCAGGGGAGTGTCCCCACCATCCTCAAGTTTGATTTCTGATAGGAAAGGAGTCGGAGCAAACTTGCAGTTTGTCATGTGAAATCTCTCAAGGAGATCTCGTGCATACTTTCCTGAGACAGTTTGATGCCTGATGCATCCTGATTGATCTCGAGTAGAAGGGAGAAGTGTAGCAGAACCATGTTCGTCATCAAGAACTCACTAGTACATATTGGAAAAATTTCGACGTTCTATTTCCAATGTTATGGACAAAATTGGCCATACTGTCAAAAAATAGAGGAAATTTTATTTTATTTTTTCCATATTGCACGATAATGTCACACATGCGACATAATATAAGCAGATTTTTCAATAGAGACAAATACATCACTAGAGATACGTCAATGGATTGTCTTCTCTCTTGTGACGTTGGTAAAATAGTCATCGCATTTGCGACGTTATGGGAACTAGGTTTTCCCCCTCCAATGGTCACCTAGTATTTTACTAAGTCAACTTTGATTTGGTCAACTATCGTTGGAATTGCGACATTATAAAATCTACAAATATGTTGCATTTTACCAATGTTGCGACAAGTTTCCTATAATAATGACACTTCAGAAATGGTTTGTGGGTCTTCTTGGCGAACAAAAATAGGTATTTTTTTTTTTCAGTATATGTTTTCGGGGAAGAATGTCAGAAAACATTAGAGTTGGGAAAAGAATTAAAAAGGGTGATGGTAAATTTTATTTCCCTTGCAAATCTTTTTGTACTAGATGTGCCGAAAGAGTTTTAATAGCAACAACTTAAAAACATTGTAGAAAATATGGGCACATGGATGGGGGATCAAATGAATATCATCCCATGGTAATTTGATATATATACATTCATTATATGTTTTAATATTTATTGTATTCTCAAACTTTTATATTGTTTTATACATGCACTAATTTTTCATGATTGTTTGTAATTATAAAGTTAGATTTTTCCCCTAACTTTATGCACAAAGCACCAAGTAGTAGCATAAATGATGTTGTAGTACAAGATGAAGAACTTGAAGTAGATAATGAAGATAAAGTTAATGATCCCATGGAATTAGATGACAATAAAAACATAGTTCAAGATGATGGGACAAATTAAATGATTCAAGATTTATTCAGTCATCGAGATGAGGATCATGGGGATAGTAGTGATTGTATTTATGATGAAACTCTGATTGAAAAGGAAAATAAACGACTTTATAAAGGGTCAAGATCAAATCTTCTCTCCACTACATTGTTGTTGGTGAACTTGAAAGTTACAAATCATTTGTCGAAAACTTGTATGACACAGATTCGAAGGTATGTAATATGTTTCTTCACATCTACATAAAGGTTGACTTTTCCCCATTTGTTTTAGTGTTAATTAATGTGTAAAATAAAAATGCAATATTTACAATTACTACTCTTTACATTAACTATTTATTTTTTATGTTTTAGATTGTTAGGTGAATTTTTGTTACCCTCGTCAAATGTTTTACCTTGCACATATCAAGATTTACATGCCATTATGAAAGACATTGGAATGGAGTATCAAAGTATAGATGCATGTCCTGATTATCATATTATATATTATGGACAACATGTGATGGAAAAAAAATGTCTGGTATGTGGTATTAGTAGATATCGAACCAATCAGGTAACAAAAATGGTCCCTCGAAAGGTTCTCCGATATATTCTCATAATTCCACATTTGCAGTGACTGTTTAGGTGCCAAAGCGTAAAAACATTTATGGATTACCATGCATGAAAGAGAATTGAAGATGGAGTTCTCCGAATTCCTGCAGATGGTTATGCATTTAAGGACATTGCTGCGAAATGGCCTGAATTTACAGATGAACCTCGTAATGTTAGGGTTTCATTGGAAACTGACAATGTTAATCCATTTGGAGAGCTTCAATTTGTTTACTTTGTGTGGCCTATTTTTTTTTATCAACAATAGAATTCCTCCTTGGATGTCAATAAATAGGGAGCACATAATGTTGACAATGATTATTCCAGGTATTTGTTTACAATAATTTTTCGAATTTAAAATTTTCATTTTTCTCTTTTTTTTGGATAACATATTTTATTTATTTATTTACGTATATATATACATACCATGGTAGTAATTTCGTGTAATTTAAAACAATTAGGTAAGTACCAAGTTAAATATATGAATGTGTATATCGAGCCTCTTATTGACGAGCTACTAAAGTTATGGGAGGGCATCACTATGTATGACATCTGTAAACCAATTGGGCAAAAGAGATTTCAATGACGTGGAATACTTTTATGGGGAATTCATGATGCCCCAGGACTAACACATTTTTGTGGTATGTAACATTCCATATTGCACGCTTTAATAGTATATAATTAATTGAATATATCATGCATGTTGTTTAAATAATCATCTTGTATATATATTAATAATTCATGTTAATCCATATGTTGCAGGTCTTCAAACAAAGGGTAAATTTGCATGTCCAGTTTATGATCCTAAGATGAAATCTCGTTGGTCAAAGTTTTTAGGAAAGGAGGTGTTTGATGAGTATAGACACTTCCTCTCTAAGAACCATAAGTATCGTACTACTGAAAAAGGTCTTTTCAATGGGAAACAAGAGACTGGACTAAAACCACAAAGAATGACACCTCACATATGGAAGTTGGAATATGAAAGAATTAATCCTCGAGGTACAAATTTTGTTTATGTATCGTAAATGGAATCATGTTTTGATTTTTTTTTTTAATTATTCATTTTATTTTACCGCATTTGATAAATAGTTTTCTGATTTTGTTTATGCTTCATCAATGTTGTCATCATGAAGGTAGTAATAATGGGCTTCCACAAGGAATGAAATTTTATCCCACTCAATTCATGAGGTTGCCTTACTATAAGGACCTAAAAATAGTTCATTTATTTGATACAATGCATATCAGGAAGAATGTGATATAAACATTATGGTGAATCATAGATGGTAGGAGGGATAAAGAAACAATTGTCAAAATTTGTAATGACATTCGAGAAGCCAATCATGCAATGCAAAGTGTGAACTAATCAACTAACGATGGAGACCAAAATAACCTTCCATGGTTATTAACAGAGAAACAAAGAAATGGTGTAAAAGATGTCATTCAAAAAATTAATTTTCCCACAGGTTTTTGTTCAAACATAAAGAATATCTTAATGAAGAAAGGTGAATTTGGTGGGGTAAAAACACCTGATTGGCATACCTTCATTAAGGTAATTAATCATTTTAGTATTCATTTTTATATATTGGTCGTATACATTTTTTGAGATTTTTATTGTTTTGTCTAGTTTTGAACAAGTAACGATTCGTTTTTATTGTTACAGTTTGTTCTACCTCTATCTCTCCCAAACGACTTTGACAACAACGTCAAACAAGTTATGTATGATATTGGAAAATACATGAGGTAAGTAGCTGAAATATATATGCAAAAAAAAAAAACAATTTTTTGTTGTACTTGATGACATGTGTTTTACTTGTAATGTAAAATGTATTAATATGTTTTGTTGAAACATGTTATTTTCTTGCGTCATGATCTGTAGATGGTTTTCATTGAAATAAATCCATGAAGATGATATAAAGTATTGGAAGAGAGAAATTCCTTAGCTAATGTGTGAAATGCAGAAGTATCTACCTCCATCATTTTTCAATGCACAAGAACACTATATCATACACCAAGTTGAGGAGATTGAAATATGTGGACCTGTACACACAAGGTCAATGTGGATGGTGGAGAGGCACTTGAAATCATTGAAGGATTTGGTTAGACAAAGAGCATGTCCTGAGGGTTCTATGGTGGAGGGATATATGGTATATGAATCCATGGTGTATATTAGTCAGTAGCGCAAGCTATGCATGCAATGGATTTCATTTGGGATGTGAAATCCATCAAAAAATTTGAAAGGGAGCAGTTGTTGGGGAAAGGTACAATGGAGAAAGTGAGAGGTAATTAAATTGTGGATATTTTTAATATATATATATATATATATATATATATATATATGATCATACTCGTTTAATATTTAATCTTTCATTATTTATTAATATTTACCATGGTTATAACTAATATTTAATATTGGTGAATATTTTATATGATTGGCCAGTTTCTCAAGATTGGGATGCACTACATTTATACTTTGCAAACAATCTTGAATGGATGAAGGTATGGATTGATAGATGTAAAGAACGTCATGGTGGTAGGTTATCATGGAAATAACTGTCTGAATTGGTTAGAGAATCTCGTCGTAATGGAGATTCCGATGTTACGCAGAGGGAAATAGATTTAACATATTTTTTGAAAAATGGAAAGGAAAACAAATTCACCCATTTTGTTCAGTTATTTTCTATTATATTAATGTGAGTGTAGGTGTGTTTTTTTCATATATATTATACTTTCCAGGTTATATAAATTTGTTTATTGTTAATCGACAATGCATCTTTTACATGTCTGGCATATTGCAGTTGAAACACCACAAGGCCATGTGGTGCAATGGTCGTAAATTTCGCATCAAACAATTAGATGAAACCAGATTTTTTTTTGATAGTGGGATAACTGTAGTATTCCAGGTCACTCATGTTTCCTCTAGGAGGGACAGACCTCCTCGAGAATCTGAAAATAGATACTATAGGTTTTTGAATGATATAATTGAATGTGACCTTAATTCATTTAAATTAGTTTTGTTCGATGTCAAATGGTATAGGTTACGAATGCATTAACATGATGAGGAATGAACCATTATTCAACATTCCAATGGATTTCTGATGATTAAAACAACATTTTTTGAAAAAACAAACTACGACTATGTTTTTCCAAGTCAATCTAAACAAGCATTTTATTCAAAGGTTCCAGGTAAGAGGGATTGGTCATTTTTTGTCAAATTTCGATGCATACAGACACATATTGAAGAAATTTCAATGTTGGCCCCATTCACTAGTGCTCACTATGTGGGGTCAGTGCATGACATTTGTGGTGGTTAAATTGGAAGTTCCATGAAATTTCAAGAGTGTTCCAACAAATATTCTACCGATGGAAACAACGACATTTGACAAATATGAGATGCCCATTATGAATGTTGTTTCAAACATGGACGATGTAAAATATTATGTGGCCAAGACATCAGACATCCTTGAGTCTTGAAGCCCTCCCATACCATCAAGGCATGTGTCTAGTCTAACCATGTCGAATTTCGACACATACATGCACAGTTTGAAGAAATTTCAACGTTGGCCCCATTCACTGCTCACTATGCGGGGTCGGTGCAAGATGACATTTGTGGTGGGTGAATTGAATCTTTTGCAACATCAAATCAACTTGGTAATTAAATAATCAAACCCTCCTTAAGTATTATGTGGGGACATCAAACATCCTTAAGTATTGAAACCCTTCCATACCTTCATTAAGGCAACTATCTGGTCGAACCATGTCAAATTTCGATGCATACAGGAACAAATTGAAAACATTTCAATGTTGGCCGCTTTCACTGCTCACTGTGCAGGGTCGGTGGAAGAAATTTGTGATGGGTGTATTTGAAGTTCCATGCCAAATTTCAAGATAGTTCCAACAACGATTATATAGAAGGGAATGGCGAATGATGACAATGAGAGGTGCAACATGATGAAAGTTGATGAAAATGTGGACGAACTCAAAGATTATGTGGGCACATGATACATCCTTCAGTCTTGAAACCATCCCATACCGTCAAGGCATGTGTCTAGTCTAACCATGTCAAATGTTGATGCATACAGGCATATACTGAAGAAATTTCAATGTTGGCTCCATTCACTAGTTCTCACTATGTGGGTTCAGTGCATGACATTTGTGGTGGTTGAATTGGAAGTTCCATTACATTTCAAGAGAGTTACAACAAACATTCTACTGATGGAAACACCGACATTTGAAAAATATGAGACGCCCATTATGAATGTTGTTGCAAACATGGACGATGTCAAAGATTATGTGGCTGGAACATCAGACATCCTTGAGTCTTGAAATACTCCCATACCATCAAGGAATGTGTCTAGTCTAACCATGTCGACTTTCAATGCATACATGCACAGTTTGAAGAAATTTCAACGTTGGCCCCTTTCACTGTTCACCGTGCGGGGTTGGTGCACGATGACATTTGTGGTGGGTGAATTGAATATTTTGCGACATCAAATCAACTTGGTAATTCAATAATGAAACCCTCCTTAAGTATTATGTGGGGACATAAAACATACTTAAGTATTGAAACCCTTTGATACCTTCATTAAGGAAATTATCTAGTCTAACCATGTCAAATTTTGATACATACGGGAACATATTGAAAACATTTCAACGTTGGCCTCATTCACTACTCATTGTGTGGGGTCGATGGAAGAAATTTGTGATGGGTGTATTTGAAGTTCCATTTCAAATTTCAAGATAGTTCTGACAACGATTATATAGAAGGGAATGTTGAATGATGAAAATGAGAGGTGCATCATGATGAACATTGATGAAAATATGGACGATCTCAAATATTATGTGGGGACATCATACATCCTTGAGTTTTGAAACCCTCCCATACCCTCAAGGCATGTGTCTAGTCTAACCATGTCAAATTTTGATGAATATAGGCACATATTGAAGAAATTTCAACGTTGGCCCCATTCACTAGTGCTCACTATGCGAGGTCGATGCATGACATTTGTGGTGGTTGAATTGGAAGTTCCATGAAATTTCAAGAGAGTTCCAACAAATATTCTACCGTTGGAAACAATGACATTTGAAAAATATGAGACGCCCAATATGAACATTGTTGCAAACATGGACGATGTCAAAGATTATGTGGTCGCGACATCATATATACTTGAGTCTTGAAACCCTCCCATACCGTCAAGGCATGTGTCTAGTCTAACCATGTCGAATGTTGACACATACATGCACATTTTGAAGAAATTTCAATGTTGGCCCCATTCATTACTCACTATGCGGGGTCGGTGGAAGAAATTTGTGATGGGTGTATTTGAAGTTCCATGTACAATTTCAAGATAGTTCTGAAAACGATTCTATAGAAGGGAATGATGAATGATGACAATGAGAGGTGCAACATGATGAATGTTGATGAAAATGTGGACTATCTCAAAGATTATGTGGGGAAATCATACATCCTTGAGTCTTGAAACCCTCCCATACTGTCAAGGCATGTGTCTAGTCTAACCATGTCAAATTTTGATGCATACAGGCACATATTGAAGAAATTTCATTGTTGGCCCCATTCACTAGTGCTCACTATGAGAGGTCGATGCACAAAATTTATGGTGGTTGAATTGTAAGTTCCATGACATTTCAAGAGAGTTCTAACAAATATTCTACAGATGGAAACAACGACATTTGAAAAATATGAGACGCCCATTATGAACATTGTTGCAAAAATGAACGATCTCAAAGATTATGTGGCTGGGACATCGGACATCCTTGAGTCTTGAAACCCTCCCATACCGTCAAGGCATGTGTCTAGTATAACCATGTCGAATTTTGACACATACATGCACAGTTTGAAGAAATTTCAACGTTGGCCCCATTCATTGCTCACTATGCGGAGTCGGTGCAAGATGACATTTGTGGTGGGTGTATTGGATGTGCCATGAAATTTTAAGAGAGTTCCGAAAAAGAATATTCTATAGATGGAAATGAATAATGATGACAATGAGACATCCATTATATTGAACATTGATGCAAACATGGATGATCTCAAATATTATGCGGGGACATCAAACATGGGTGTATTTGAATTTCTCACCTGGGGCGTATTCTCTTTTAGACTTATAACAATGGACCTACATTTCACTCTACCCATATGCCAAACTCTTTAGTTGACAAGTATGTTGTTATTTTTGACTTTTCAAATAATCCAAAGAACAAAAGAACAAAGTCAGTGACCCAAAAAACAAAGTAGTGGTGTTCTAAAATCTATATAACTCATATATTGTCATAGGTAGGCTATCACCAAGAACGACCATTTATATATAAATATCCTAAATATGAGGTTGAATAATCACTTATCATTATTGAATAATTGGTATAACACAACAATGTCGAAAAATACACACAACTCTAGTTAACACAGACAACTTAGAAAAATATGGCGTACTCTGAAAAGGATGCATTCTAGAGTCGTTTGCCTTACAAAAACCACATAAGAATAACATTTGAACCTCTCTTGCTTAGCTCTAAAAGGTTGGCAGTCCACTGATGAAAAGTAATAATTGGACTAGTATTAGTTTTCTCATCCAAATGATCTAAAGTTTTTTCCTATTCCACGATAAGATTAATATGGATCATGCTGAAGATAACATTTATTGAACCATCAATTAGGAAGATGGGAGTAAATATTTTTGACTTTAGGGTGATTTTTTAGGATGGTAGCCAATCTTTTTTACTAGAAAGTACAAAAGGGATTGTAATGAATCCATAACTCATCCAACTACCAAATACACATACAAATATGTCATTTTCTTTAGAATTTTGAAGAGGGGAATTTTGATGGTACAAAATCATGAAATCATTCCAATGGAACCAATTTTTAATTATTGGACTCTTAAAATTCTTGACCTCACAACTATGCACATTCGATGGATAGATTTGGCAAGAAAGGCTTAAATATTGGTTATCCGGCCATTAGAAAAAGAGATATTATGTGTATATGTTAAAACACTATACACATTTCAAGGTAAAATGGATACACTTGGACCAAAGATGGTCATTTTTCTTAATTTGAGGCTTAAAAAATGGTCCATGTGACATTGGTAAAAACATCTCTAATCGTCCACACTACAAAATAATGTAGTCCCTTAACTCATAATATCAACCCAAATGATCTTTCTAATGTCCTTTAGGCTCCAATATATCTTCCAACTAACTTTGGAATCAATTTTTATTTAGGAGAAGGCCAAAATAAAGAGTTTTACAAGAGGTTATTTAGGGGTTTCTAAGCACGAGCAAAGGGAAGCTTTGGAGAAGTGTTTTTTCTACAAAACAAGAAGTAACATCCTTGCAAGATATTCATATTGAGAGAGGTCAAATCCTAGTGATTTCAATATGGTATCTTCCTTTGGATCTTTGCTAGCATCCATTGCCACATTTGAATAAAAGGTATTAAATCTAATTATAATTTTCAAGAACTTAAAGTTTGTCTTATCTATAGATTCTCCCAATTATAATTTACAAACATTTAGTTTTTATGTGTAAATTTTTAAGCCCATACAAACCACAATCACACTTCAAAACCTATTATCGTTGAGCATTCCAGCAACACCAAGCACCTCATATGTTTTGACCAAACTAAAATATTAGCTGAAACTTAACACTATTTGACTAGGATCATTAGAGAAGCTATTGAACTTGAGAAGTTATTTTATTTTTATATTTTTACTCCATATTTAACCTTCCTCACCCTCTTTCCTTCATTCAATTTTTTTCATTAATTTGTACCCTCTTTTTTTCGTTCTCCTATTGATTCGTTTATGGTTTGTTGGTTGCTTTCCTCACTTGATGCCATTTCCTTGTTTCTTTTCTTCCCCTTCTCCTTTTTCATTTACTTATATTTGTGGACAAAATTATACATTTTTTGATAGTTAACTTTATTTATTTTTACTTTAATTATTCTGCGTTGATCCCTTTGAATTAAAATTATTATTAACCATTTCTAACCTTAATTTTAGTATCATTATTATTGTCTTACTATTATTTTTATCTCTTAAGATTGTACCTAGCAAGTGTAGAGGTATGCAACATGTATGTGTCCAATGGATTTCTAGCATATAATCAAAATCAATCGAAATCAAAACATTGTCAATTATTCCTATTGCATTTTAAAACTAATGGCCAAATACAAACTTGATTAGCATTCCTTCAACAAAAATCCATTCAGTGCTTTCATAAACTTCATAAAATTTAATCTTGATAAACAAGGTATGTTGAGTGGTTTCTTGGGCATAGTCCATTCTCTAACTTAAATATTGTCATGAATACATCTTTTGATACATCCATAATTATGTATCTTCAACTGTTATAAGAATGATTAGATTAAAATAACAAATCTTTAGTGATAATTTAATAAGATGTCATGGAAAAAAAAGATGTCACCTACTAAAATTGAAAGGACCCCTATTGTATTAGGAATGCTTTAAATATAACTTGTTAATACATTCTAAAATGGTCCTTGTCAATAATCCCCATGACCACACTTTTTTTAAAACTCCTACTTGGTGTACAAAACCTCCTAATGGCGCCAGTATTTGAAGCACAAACCATATATCCCCTCTAAATGGCTTGTGTTGTGATTCAAGTATTCATTCATGGATCATGAGCCTTAAAAGATTAATTTAGGTACCAATACCCTTTATTTTCTCCCATGAACATGGTTAAGGTCTTGAGACCCATCCCTTATGCCTAAAACTTTCTAAGGATGCTAATATATCATTCATAGGATAACGATTCTATCTAGAGGGTTTATTTGATGGTTTGAGGTGTCATTAATGAATTATGATCCTAGAATATTAGCTTAGGTACTATGGCCCGTATTTTCCTATGTCAATGATGATAAATTCCATGAGACCCATACCAGGTACACAAAATCTCTCAATAATGTCCATATCCCAGAATGAGGCCAATGATTTTGCAGGTTTGTGTGGTGGTTTAAGGCCTAGTTTAGCGATCAATGCCCTATAAGCTTCATGTTGGGCCGATAGCCCAAGGCTCATCCCTTATGTGAAAATACCCATCCATGATGAAGAAGACCCCTCAACCTCATGGGGAGGAGAAATATATGCATGGGGGCTCTCATCTTTAAGGTCTTCACCAAGATCTTCCATGGGAGAACACAATTTTTCTTAACAATTCTTTCTTCATGTGCTTGAGCACAAAAATTAGTGAACCATGGGGGACATTCCATTTTTTTTAACTCCTTACCTTAAAACCCCTATATTAACCATAACCTCTATGACCCATATCCATTTAACTCTATAATTTGAAATGCAACCCCTATAAACACTTTTATTATTCTAATCCCTAACTTATAAAACCATTAACTCCTAACCTCTATAAACACTAGTATTCTAGTCTCTAACCACTAAAATTCTAAATTGCAATGAAATCTAAATTGATATGAGCCATAAACCTATGACCTATCATCCTTGACATATAATACCATTGACTCATACAATCCCTAATCCATGTAAATCCTATAATCCTAAAATCATGTACATGTACTCTCTATAATTCATATCTCTCTATCCTCATAACTTCTTATCAACATCGTCCTTTAATTACTATCACAACTAACCCTTAATTATTACAATTTCTAAACCCTTGGTTGTAATAACCCTTAACCTTAAAAATATATAATGCAAAATTTGTAACCTAAATAATTCCTACAACCCATAAACCCCCTAAGGAATATAACATTTAATCTGTATAATTCTTAACCATTATAGCCACTTACCCTAAAACCACTAATAACTACAATTCCCAAGTCATATATCCCTTATAAAATCTAACCTATAGCATATAGAACTGAACACTTGACCCTCATAACCCCTAGTTATACCTAACATCTATAACCCTTAACAAATAACCCATCGAAATCTTATGTTATAACTCCTAATGCCTTAAAAATTTAACTTGTGTCACTCCTAACCTATAACACTTATATAAATCCCATATGACCCCTAACCATCATCCCTTATAAAATCTAAACCATCTAATCCTTAACCTCAATGATAATCCCTAACTCATATAAACCATATAATTCCTAAACCCCAACCTACATATAATTTATATTAATTTAAATTTATATAATTTATATTAATTATATTTATATTTATAATCTATATATTTATGTTATATTTTGTTATAATTAATATAATATATATTATATTGTTTAATAAAAAAACAAAAAAAAATGAAATAACAAAACAAAACAAAACATATGAAACAAAACCCGCACCTAGCCTATAGTACTGTGAGCGACAGAGCCCAGGATATACCCTAGCTAGCCCACAGTGCGAGTGTAAGAGGAGACGACCCTAGCGACAATGGATACACTAGAGGATACACTAGCTAGGTGCCTACACTAGTGCGAGCGATAGAGATGGATACCCTAGATAGCCCACAGTGCGAGCGAAAGGGGAGACCCAACTAGTGACAGAGGACATGAGAAATGCCTCCAAAATCAGTAATTTTCATGCTAGTAATGGTTGATGCTAGAAATTTCATCCCTAATGAAGATTTGATCTGTCGCCTTCTTTTTCGAAATCTCTTTCCAACATCACCCCTTGACACATACCGATATTTATGATTAGAGGTTTAAGTTTTGGGCGTATGGGGGAAATTTTGGCATGATGGAACTCAACCCTAAATATATAAACTGTTGATTATATAAGGTTGCATCTGAACTGCTTGATGAAATAGGTGAATGAATTTGTCTACATGAATGAACAAAATATTATCATTGATTTGTTTGTAGGACTGTGTTAAGGATTAGACCATGATTTGGAACCCTTATCCATTACCATACTTTGGGGTATTCTTGGTATTTTGATACATGTTCAAGTAAGGGCACACACTAATTAATGTTGTAACACAAAACACTTACAATTTGTACCAAGCAACCAACTTGTAGGAGGTACCTATTTTACTAATTCATTTGTTTCATATCAAAGGTTCTGTATTTTTGGAGTTTATTCCAGCCTCATACCCTATTGGTTTACCTCTTGTTTGAGCTAGAAGGAAAGCTACAAGTTAATGATCCCATGGGAATTGGTTTACCCCTTTTCAAAATTGGTCTATTTCATCTAAAGATTATGATAAAGAGATCAAAACCCAAGGGGAAGAATAATCTCTTATCTAATCCATATTAACAATGAATACCAAGGCCGTACAAGAATGGGTCCTTATGGGAGAAACCTTCACCAACAATATCAGCTACAACTTCACAAATGTACTCAATACCCTTGCTAGGATTCCTAAAATGGATAGACAAAGAAATGCATCAAATAGAGGAGAGGAGTTACCCAAAAATGTATTCCTTCCAAGTGGTAGTTTTTACCCTTCAATGAATTGATCTTGGTAGTTTGTAGAATACTTGAGCATTCACAATCAATATTTATGCACCAAATAGAAACCAAGATAGAATATCTTCAATATTTGACACCAATGTCCATAAAGACAGAACTCTTATACATCCATATGCTCCAAGAAAGATATGTCAATTGAGCTCCAAGGAGTGTAAGCTCCAAAAATACAATGATGACTACAAATGAGGAATGGATACTCCTTATATAGAGTCGATCTCAACACCCTTTACAATAGAATAATAATATCTTATGTGAAATTCTTAGATTTAGCCTAGGGAGGAGTGAAGAATTATTTCATTCAACTAACGAATATTTTTTGTAGAATAAATAGGTGGTCAAGCCACATGTACAATACTCCAATCAAAATAGGCCCAAGAGAGTGGGATGCCTCCATCAAAGAGGCAATAAAATGTGTCAAAGGTGCAACATGTAGCCTCCAAAATCCTCCAAGTGGATAGATCCACAACCAACTCTTCAAAGTAGGCAATGAAAACCTCTTAGTTATCCTCCAAGGTGGACACGTAGCTCCCCAAAGTGAAAAATACCAACAAGTAATGAGTAGAATCCCTCAAGAGTGGACGAATCCCATAAATTAAGCTCCAATGGTCATGTGTGAGGTATCCAATGTGTAACCTCCTTCTAAAATCATGTCAATCATATACTCAAGTCAACGGAAATCCAAGAAGGTCCATATGTGATAAATATAATCCCCAATGGCTACGTAACGGATCCTTGAAGGAGGTCATCCATAAAACTATGTGACACATGCCTCCAAATGTGCAAACAAGTTGACCACTCCAATATTTGTGATGTGGCATGGCATGAGAGGTCCATGTGCATGAAGAGTATCCCCAAACTACCTATGCCATTCTGACCAATGCCTTGAGAGTTGTGAACGAACTCAAGAGTTGTGAAGATACCTTGGGAGTTGTGAAAATTACAAATGTCATAATGAAGCCCATGCAATGTCCACTTACCCTCAATGTATATTCACCATTAATCTGACCAATATGTAATCGTGGCCTTTGAATAAGGGCTTGTCCCATTTGTCCTTTTTGGATGGAATGAGTCAAGGTAATTAAAAAAATTGTCCTTTTTTGGATGGAGTGAGTCAAGGTAATGGACAAGAACAATAATGGAAAACAACAACAAATCACTTATTCCATTGTCAATAACTCACACCCATGCCTTAGACTTTACAATTTTGTAGCCATCGATGGGTTACGAATCAATAACAACTCTCGTATTTGTTACTTAACAATGTACTTTACTCTCAATTTCTCGCTACCTTTTGACATGTATAGGCTACCTTTACCTTTCTACCATTTCTTCTCCTTTGGTTGAGGAATCACATCCTCCACCTTAGCCACCTAGGTTCCCTCTTCCCTAGTTGTGACCTCCATTGGTATTATTGGTGTTATTAGGGTCCACTTAAGTGTTCAACATAGGCATTGTAGTCTAGTATTGCCATATTCATGTATTTGAAATAATATTCATGTTTCTAATGAGGGTAGTCTTTTTGGTGAGTTAAAGTTCCACCTTTCTTGTTCATTTTTTTTAGAAATACCATGATTTGGGTTGTCTTTAAATTGTCCAAAATCTCTTAGGGTAAAGTTACATGAGAAAAATTCCCAACATAGAAGTGGAATCCTAATTTTTTGCATAGTTTCTATCAAGTTTGGGTCAATTTTTCACTGGAAACAATAGATGATATGAGTGCCCATTATCCGACTCTAACCATTTCAAGTCCAAAGCTCAAAAATATGTAAAAAACTAGACATGGAGAGTCATAGAACATGAATTTGTAAGAAACTAAAAATATCTCAAAATGCTTTGTCTTTCTTGGTGTTGTCATTTCACTCCAAACATGCTCCTATAATGCCTAGATAGTATACCAATAGTAATAGAGCATATCACAATTGTGAAAGAGTAACACTGTGTTAATCATTATGAGATTATTGTGATACTAATAGGATACTAGTAATGAACTAGTGTTACATCTTAATTGACTGATTGTTTCTGTCATTAATGGTGTTATATGACATACAAGAAAATAGGTATTTTTCAGATCTATCTTCATTGAGTGAGGGAATTTCAGGTAGAATAGAGGAAAGCGAGACATCTAGTAGGTCTAACAGGTGGAGAAAAACTAGAGGTGAGAAGATCAGAAGAAAATTCCATAGATGCATGGAATTGTTTCTTGTGAAAGGGGGATCATGTTCTTATGATAATGAGAGTATAGATGACATCGAGGTTCCCTTGAGGTACAAACATATAGTGAAACAGTGGGTACCCAAGGATCTTCCTGAAATAAACACTGATTTTTGTGTAAACGAAAGGATATACCGGATTGCTCCATTGTCATTACATGGCTTGGGACTATTTTCCATGGATGGCATAAAGGTCTGTTACGATGGATTAACTGAATTGATGGAGTACGACATACCCTGTTATATATACAAATATTGGATATGAATAGTCCAATATACAAAAAGTATGGGAATATATGGCTTGGTTGCAAATTATATACAACTAAAAGACAATGATCAAAATAAAGAAGAAACTATCTATATTGACGGAAGGCCAAAAACAATGGGGAATATTGTAGGTTTTATAAATAGTACACGACCCACAACCACAAATAAGCGACCCAATTTCATATTTGAGGGGCGTGAAGGAAACCATGTATTCATATGTGCAATAAAATCAATAGTTGTAGGGGAAGTGTTATTGATTGATTACAATTTGAATCAAATAGATACATATGTTTCTATTATGGGGGCGATATGTATACTAATTTACCCAACTTGTAAGCAATGAATCTCATATTTTATGATTTTCATTATGTTCTTTACGGTGTTAATGCATTTGGAGAGCTTCGGTATATTTAGTACTTAGGGTGTCATATTTTTGTTATCAACATTTGAATTTCTCATAAATTTGAATTTATTTATCATGATAATGATCACGGTTCTAATTTTACTGTAATGTGGTAGGATGATCATGGTAAATCAAAAGTGGCTTCATAATAGGTAAATGAACAACAATTTTTGAATTGCATTTAATGTGCATTTTATTTCTATGGCGATCAATTATTTTATTTGTTTACATAACTGAATTATCATTTATTTTGTCGAATATGTAGTCGATAGTACATGATGTTGATGATGATTTTCTCGGTGAAAGGGATTTGTATGAATACCTTGACCCTATGGTTTTAATTAGAAAAAATATCAATAAAGGAAACAAGGAACTAACTCACTTGTTAGATATTCTAGATGACACTGACATGCATCGTATCAGTAGTAGTGGCGTTGCATAGATGGCATAGGGTCCTGACGCAGACCCTAGTATAGCTGCCAAGACGCAGCTGTTCATATCTCCACCTTCCACACCATTAGGTGGAATCCATGACACACACACCGAGGAAGCGACCACATAGGTAGGCTTTGGAGGTGGTGATAGAGAAGAGGCCGATGATTTGACAAACTATATGGTTGATTTTCATAAAGAAAGAGTTGTGACCAACACATGGACCCTTAAGGGAACCTTTATGGTCAACGAGGAAGGGATTCCATTAAAGAAAGTTAAAGTCCCAGGTAATTTTTAAAATTTTATTTTTTTCATGTTCTCTATGTAGACAAATATAAATCATCTAAATTATTATTTTTAAATTAATAATCATATAATTATTTTGCGTGTAGGGAACAACGATTTTTAAAGGTCCTTGGAGAACAAGGCTTTTCTTAGTTTTGGTCCCATCATACGGGAGAGGTGGAATTCCCATAATTCCAACCTCAAAAAAGAATTGATGGATTATCTAGAAAGCCTTTTTAGTGTAGATAGATTTAATAAGACGTTGGCCACCACCACAACTAGCCAATATTTAAAATATACCCGAGAAACATATAGGAAGCACTTGAAAACAATGATAGGTACGATCATCCTCTGATGATTCTAGAGAGGGAGTGGAAGGCCCTCATTGAGGATGCAAAAGAGAAGAAATTGACAAATGAAGGAAAAACACCCTCTAGTCCCAAAAGGTAAATTACAATTTCAATTGAATACCTTCAATTTTTTTTAGATGTAAATAAAATTGTGGTATATATTAACATACTTGAAACTTTTGATGATAGGTTGATTGACATGTCAAAGGACACAAAAGAAAGGCTTTCCAAATGTGGCCAACACAGTCTAGGACATGGCGGCTACTTGAAGCTGCAGTCACGAATTGTAAGTACCGAAATATCTTATTTGTATCACCTTAAAACTTTTAGGTAGTTGCAACGAATAACCTAAAAAATACATACTCTTATGCAATGTAGGGTGACGAGTTTGGTACTGAAACCACAGAGGAAGACCTCCATCTTGGTTACAAGTACGGCTATAAAGAGGTAGTTGAATGCCGAAAAAGCTTGGGGTAGATACCAAGAACCACTTTGTAGAATAAGGTAAATAAAATTCAATCCACATTAAACTTTATTATTAAAATAATACAGTCATGTTGGATATTATTAATATTTAAACCTTTTTTTTAATCACGGGAGCAACACTGTCAAGGAACGCACTAGTATTGGAGAGCAGTGTGTTGATATCAGTTTTCAACTAGAAGATGCTTTTGATCCCATTCAGTACCAATTTTTGTTAAACCCCTAATATTGGCTCATTAACCCTTAATTGGCGCATATTAGATTAGTAATGTTATTTTATTTATGTTGGCTTTAGGCCATTAGTTGTAATTTTACCTCCTAGTCTCCTATATATACCAAGGAGACATTTTCATTTTGAATCATCTTGTACTTGAACATCTAAGTAGGGTAAAAGGAGGTTGCCCCCTCGAAGAGGCTTATTATTTGAAATTGTCTCTTTTTCAAGGCGTTGATTACTTTTCCTGAGGTTTTTCTATGCTATATTGATGTTTGGTTCTTAACATATGGTATCAGAGCTCAAGGTCTTGGGGTTTCGCTGCTACATCTGAGATACCGTGGAATTTTCTCTATAACTGTTTTTCTACAATGTTTCATAAGGAACCGCTTGGAGGGTATTTAGTAGATGGATCAAGGTACGTTGGGTTCAAAATTCATCTCCTGAGGCCTTATAATTTTGGAGATACAACCTGTATAAGATAGGGTTATGGAATCATCCTGAAATGAGTCATTGCGGAATTTTCGCTATAAAATATTTTCTGTAACGTTTCAGATCCTAAAATCTAGAGGCCATTTATAGAAATTATTAGGGTATCTGTGGTACAAAGTTCAGCTTCTGGGTCATCTTATATTTTTAGATACACCTTGTGTAAGATAGGGTATTTGACTAGTCCTATTGACTAGTCTCAAGAAGGTGTTCCAGGTAAAACAATCATAACTTCTTGCTAGAGTATCCAA
>SNQJ01S0004996.1:115844-138598 GCA_010110895.2 Picea sitchensis
CTTAGTTGGTTAAGCACATTACAACCATGCTTAAAAAAGGGAACAAAGTGAATTGGACTGCTAAGTCCAAAAATTCTTTCGACCAAATCAAGAGGACTTTGACTAAATCACTTGTGCTCATCATCCCTGACTATTCTAGGGAATTTATGATATTTTCCTTTTCCTTATCGGATACATTGGCTACGGTTGTGCTAGAGAAAAATGCAAAAGGGTTAGATCAACCTATTTCCTTTTTCAGCAGAGCATTGAGGGATGCAGAGATGAGATACGATACAATGGAGAAGCAGGCTTATGCTTTGGTCAAAGCCCTCAAGGCTTTTGGAATCTATGTCATTTATTCAAATATTATTGCATATGTCCCCTCGAACTCATTAAAAGCAATATTGATCCAGCCTGATATAGATGGGAAGATAAGCAAATGGATTGCCAAAATTATGGAGTTTGACCTAGAAATAAAACCCACCAAATTCATGAAAGGCCAAGGTTTAGAAAGGTTACTGGTTGAATCAAATTGCAAGGCATTGGGAGTTAATTTCATGGACACACACTCAAAAAATCCACAAACTAAGATTGTTGATAAATACTCTCATGTAATCCTCAACTTAGCAGAATTCACTCGGTATGAAGACATCATATATTTCCTGCAAAAGTTGAGGCCTCCTAATGGGTTGGACAAAAAAAAGGTGAGAGCTTTGAAACTCAAAGCAATCAAATATTGTCTCATTGATCAGGTTTTATACTGGAGGGATCCTCTGGGAGTTATGTTAAGATGTATAGATCCACAAGAGGCCCAAAGAACTATGATTTATTTTCATGACAACTCATGTGGGGAACATCATTTTTAGAGTACCATGGCTTATAAGATCCTCGACGCTGGGTATTTCTGGCCCAGCCTTTTCGCTGATTTTTTTTCAAAGGTTAGAGCTTGTGTCAAGTGTCAAAAGTTTGATGGAAAATATCATCTCAAATATTTTCCTTTGAAACCTGTAATGTCTTCTGGACCTTTCAACAATGGCTTCTTGACTTCATTGGAGAGATCCACCCTTCAAGTGGTCAACACAGGTGGATTTTGACTGCCACTTATTATTTTACCAAATGGATAGTAGCCATCCCTACAAGGAATTCCTTCCACAAGGTAATCATAATATTCCTTCAAGATATCATGTCCAAATTTGGTGCTCCAAGCAGGATTGTTACAGACAATGTTGCCTCTTTCAGAGCTGAGGAATTAATTAATTTCTATGAGCAGTATGGGATTACATTAATCCATTCCACTCCCTGTTACCATCAGGTAAATGGTTTAGCAAAGTCCTCTAGAAAGAGCCTCATAAATATGATCAGCAAGTTGTTAGAAGAAAACAAGAAAGCTTAGGACTCAAAGCTGAAATTTGCATTATGGGATAACAGAGTCACAACAAAGAGGTCACTGGGTGTTTCCCCTTTTCATCTTGTATATGGGGTGGATGTTGTTTTTCCTACTCAGCTTGCCTTGCCTGTGGAAAAATTCCTCCAGGACTCCCAAGGAGAACTTGATGATATGGTCAGGAGGATACTGCAGCTGGTAGAAGTACAGAAAACAAGGGAGCAGTTGCTTGACAAAGCGTAGGATCATCAATGGAAAATAAAATGAACCTTTGACAAGAGGGAAAGCAAGGAAGATTTTCAGCTGGGGGATCTGGTGCTCAAGTGGGATGCCTTGAAGCAAGACAAAGGAAAACATGGTAAATTTGAAGCCTTATGGATTGGTCCCTTAAATATTTCTGAGGTATTTTCAAACAACACTAATAAATTGCAGAACTTGGAGGATTCTTAAGTTTTTGGTGGCCCTGTCAATGGGAACTTTCTAAAAAAATATTTTGTCTAAGCCATGATAGGCGTCCCACCATTGTAATTACCACTTTCTTTTCATTTCCATTTTGAATAAGAGACTCCATAACCCAAGTCTAAGGCACTGAAACTGTGCATTCTTGGAAGCTCGCAGGGAGCATGCCATCCCCTGTGGAGCGAATGTTATCACATAAGATTGTCAAGGGTCATATGTGATTGTTGTTAATACCTATGTCTATATCCATTCCCATTATATCTCTCTCTCTTTCGTATTCCAGGTCCTAAAATATATCCCTTCGACTGGTAAAGTCATTTTTTACCTCTTTGTTTAAATGACATGGTTTCCCTTGATGTCTTACCTGAATAAGTTTCGGCCCAAATATTTTCTGTTTTTATCTAAGGATGAACACTCGTCGCCTTTTTGTTTCAATCACTGATCGTTTTGTTTTCCCAAGCCCACGAAATGTCATCCAAGTCTTTATTTACACAGGAATCAACCCTGGGCACAAAGAGCAACACTCAAAGTGATACATTGTGGACTCAAATAAAGAAAAAAGGTAGGTTCAATTTTCAACGACGAAGATCCCCTGTGAATTTCAAATTAGCGGCCCTCGGGCATTTGGAATTATAAATTTGCGCGAAGTTTAACGTCAAACAAAACTCTAGAATTGAAGATCAAATGTTGTGTGTCTATCTCCAATGGATGGTCATGATTTTCTCCCTCATTTCAGGTTTCGAGAGTTTTGTATCCTCTTGGTTTGGTTTCCTCTGGAGGACATTACCGCAGAGTGCATGGATCGCTCTCACGTGTCCATCTCCAACAAATGGTCATGACTTGCTCCGTCATTTTGGGTTTTGGGATTTTTATCTCTTCTTGGTTTGGTTTCCTCCGGAGGACATTCCCACGGAGTGCATGGATCTTTGTCATGTGTTGGTCTCCGAAAGACGGTCATTGTTTTCTCCATCATTTTAGGATTCGAGAGTTTTGGCTCTTCTTGGTTTGGTTTCCTCTGGAGGACATTCCTTTAGAGTGCATGGATCTCTGTTGCGTGTCCATCTCCAATGGATGGTCATGATTTTCTCCCTCATTTCAGGTTTTGGGAGTTTTTGATCCTCTTGGTTTGGTTTCCTCCTGAGGAAATTCCCACAGAGTGCATGGATATTTGTCGTGTGCCCCCCCAGATCCAGCGGCTCAGRTCTGCTTCAAACTCCATAGCTTCAACATTCTTTCTTTATCCTTGTTTGCAAATTCTCAAGGTGTTCCTACGACGAATTTCAGTTYCGACACATGGCACTCACTGGTAGAGACACGTGGCATCCGTCTAGCACTGACACATGGCACTCATTTTAGGAACCTTTGGGCATATCATCCACTTTTTTCAAGTGACGTGTGTCATCCTCCTTTCCATGAAACATCATCASAGTGATGTGAGGTCACCATGTCAGCTTCAGGAAACCGTTATCTAGGGAATATTCTTGTTCAACATCAATTCTCCCTAGCACCAAGATTGCCACCTCCCCAAAGATTAATTAAAAAGTTTCTAAAGTTGGTAGGCAGGTGAAGCTTTAGCAATAGCACTAAATAGTGGGACTACCCATATCTTAGATCGCAATTAGACCAATGACCGCACTCCATTTTGGGGCTGCAATGTGCTCGGATGTTAAAGTCTTTGAGGGGCCAAAATCTAAACCGCGATTTTTGGGAAGAGCGACGTGGCAGAAAGAAGTGAATTTTAGGCTCAAAGGCGGTATGGTTCCAAACTTCTTTAGACATCTCTGAATTCACACGTTTACTCAACGTCATTCCTAATCGCAACAGGTGGTCACTCCCTGGTTATCAGGTCATGTCTCGATCCCGAGTAATATCAATTAATGGACACAGGATGGTATTTGAAACCTCGGATAACTCCATAAATAGAAGGCATGGAATCCCTGGTAGAAGGGTCAGAACTGTTAGCCCAAGGAAGATACACGCACAGTTCGACAAAGAGGGTACACAGGTGGAAATATTTAGACGGGATGTCTAGATCATACCACACTTCTTTTAGTTTTGAATGGGTCTAAGTTTAAATAGCTCAGTGTAAGAATGTGTTAAGGTCGTCAACTAGTTGAGCAGAGGTCCCTATTTTGTAATATTTTGATGCCATAACTGTTCTCTCGTTATGTATCAAATTTGAGACTTTTTCATTAATAGAAGTTAGTCTCTTTCATCTCTTTGTTTAAAATGTTCTAAAATGCTTGGGCATGGAGGATCTAGTCGAGGGTTGTGATTCTATTGTAATATAGGGTTGATTACAGTAGTGTCCTGACCAGTTTTAGTCAGCTTCCTTGTTATGTTTTTTCCCCTTACGTTGAAAGGCTTGGGCATGGAGGATCCATTCGAGTTGTTGTAGTTGCATTGTGATGTAGGTTTGATCATTATGCCATTGTGACATATTTCAGTGTCTGAAACTTGAGTTCAAGATTTCTCTTGAGCCGGAGTTTTTCTTCGCCAAGCTGCTTGAAAGTTGGATGCCCACAATAGTCTTGTTCACATTTCCCACTAAGTCTTCCTTCTGCCCACCCTTAAACTCAAATCACTGACTGAATTTAATGAGGCCCTCATTTCCCTGTGCATTACTTGTCCAATCTTTGTGATTAAAATCATTCTTGTACTGAGTTTTGTCCATTTGACCTCCACTCATAAAACCAACATCCACCAAACATTTTGATGGGTACTGGGCTTATCCTATTGCAATATGAGGGTGACTCTCAGTGCTAAAACAATGCACAGAGTGTGAAAATTATAGTCGAAAGACCTTCGTCGACGCTGAAATAGTGCATTAATGAATTTGGTCAGGCCTCAACCATTTTTGGGATGAAGGAAATCCCCCTCATACCCAAAATTGCCCTCAAATTTTTCCTTGGGATCATTGAAAGGGATGTTACGTGTTGGAGTTACTTCACACAAACCTAGGATTTCTTTTTCCTAAGGTTTTTCCTTGATTATTATTCATTTTCCAGTCTCTTATATTTTAGGAAGAATATTCCTCTAGGGAGAATATTCTCTTCAGTTTGACTAGTTGAGTGGAGTCTATATGCTACATTGGTATTGTCACCATGCAAAATTTGGATCATCACTAGATAATGTGCATGTTCCTTGGGATCATCGCCATACTAGCACATTACCCATGATTCCCTGATCTCCTCCTCACTTCATTCTCTTTCAGTCAATTAACTAGAGACTAATAGACTAGTTAACTCAACTAGGTGGTATTTCACTACCGCAACTTCGCGAGAGACTAGACTAGGTGGACGTTTACTCTTGTAACTATTGGTGCATGTCCATATCAATATATACCACCACTATGGCACATTGGCTTCTCCTCTAGTGAGAATTGGTTGAGTTATATAGAGTATTTCATGTGTAAATTAGCATTCATTCATTTGGTTAATGAGAATACTTCCATTCTTTCTCTCTTTCCTATTCTTTCTCAATTTCTCTTTGCAAATTTGTGTGTTTTTTTCTAGCTATATCTAATATGTGTAGTTTCAACACACTTACATGTCATCAAATCCGACAAACTACTAATAAAAATACACATCAAATTATTTTTTCTAGTACCAAATATTGAAGACAACAAAAAAATGAAATTCCCAAAAGAATTCATTCTTACACCTTACAATTAATTTGCATGGAAGGAGAGGATAATCATGCATATTATAAGTAGAGGAATGTACTGGTTAACCATGAACAAGGAAACAGAACCAACATCAACCATAGAAAAATCGAAGTATCTAAATCAAATGGATGAAGCATTCAAAACAAATTGCAGTCTCATTTCTCTCGATCTCCTTTTTCACATATCTTCCTGTAAAACCCCCAATAAAGTCAAAACCACCATGGAAGGGTTGTTTGGAAAATAGTATGAGATGAGGGGAAACATGTTTGAGGTGGAATTTCTCACATTGTATCCAAAAATCTTTGACAATCTCCAAGATTTGTTTACAAAATTTAAGGATTTATTGTCGCAACTGAAGGCTTCTGAGGTTGAGAAATCTAAGGAGGAGAAACAAATGGTTCTCACCATTATCTCCAAAATTGGACCTGAATTATCAGTGTTTGTATCCACATTCCATTCATTCAAATTCTCCTCTGGAGCCACTTGGAAGATGCCTTCTCTTGAGGAATTTATTGAATCCATGACACAAGAGAAGACCAAGCTCATCAACATGGGTAAAATTAAAGTCCCAAAGATGCATGCACTTACTATGAAATATGGAAGTGGTCATAAATATCATAAATATAAATATAAATGAAAAATGAAAGCACATGCAAATCCGAAGGAAGCATACTCAAAACCCTTCACCGATGCCTCTAGATCCAAAGGTGAAAAGGGGAGAAAAGGGGAGAAATGCACATACTACCATAAATGATTCCTTCCAGAATCTGCATGCATGCAAAAACAAATATATCTAATGACTCAAATAATTCAACAAAATAATGTTGGATATCGCATCCCCGAGGGTGCCAAGAAGAAGAAGCCAAATTATCATAATCCCAAGAAAGGAGATTCTAGCCATGGCGTGATTGCCATCATCTCCTCTCCCGATGCTTGGATCATAGACTCAAGAGAATCACATCACATGGATGCCAAAAAATAAGTCTATTCTTCATTGGATTCATGAAAAGGTCCTTGTATTCATATGGGGGACAAATCTCCAGTCAAGATCACCAACAAGGTAAGGATTGAACTCACCAATAGAAGCTTTGAGAATGTGTTGCATGTTCCCAAACTTTTTGTCAATCTTTTCTCCATGTATCAGATGAAAAATACCAGCACCAGAAATAAATTCATATTCACATCTGATGTAGTGGAAATCTATTACATGCAAATCAATTCCATGGTTTCTACCAGTGAGGTAAATCATCAATCTAGACTGTATACATTTTCTGAATTTATTGAACCAGATTATGCTTTACTGCTTACCCATGTTGGTGAAAGAAGTAGGATATGGCACGAAAGGTTAGAGCATTTTAATTTCAGATATATGCAACAAATTAGCAAGAAAATATTGGTTGATAGTCCACCATACATCCATTTCTCCAAAGGAATATGTGAGGGATGTGTTCTTGGAAAACACCCTCAAGAGAAATTCGACAAAGGAAATACTAAGAGAGCTTCTTCTCCTCTAGATCTGATCCATAATGATCTCATGGGCCATTTTTTGCATCCATCAATAAAAAAATCAAGGTATGTGCTCATTTTTGTTGATTATTTCTCACATTTCGCATGGATTTACTTTCTCACAAAAAAATCAAAGGTCTTTCAACACCTCAAATATTTCAAAGCCCTTGTTGAGACACAGTCCAGAAAGAAAATAAAAGTTCTTTGAACAAACAATGATGGAGAGTATGTTAATCATGAGATCTAGAATATTTTTTATGAGACAGGGATTCATTTGCAGCACACAGTTCCCTATACTCCACAACAAAATAGAGTTGTTGAGCAGAAAAACGGATCTTTAAAAGCGATGGCATCTTGCATGCTACTTGCAAAGTCACTTCCAAAGAGACTATGGTCTGAAGCACTTAATTGTGCAACATACATCCAAAACAAATCTCCCCATAGATTTGTCAAGGATAAGACCCCCTACGAGGCTTGGAGTGGCCTCAAACTGGAAGTGACCTACTTTCATATTTTCGGTTCACATGCATGAGCCCAGTTTCCCTCTGAAAAGAGGAAGGCTCTCGATCCACAGAGCACTAGGTATATCTTTTTTGGATACCCCAATGGTGTGAGTGGATGCAGACTCATTGATATTTCCTCAGACTGGCTCATCATTGAGTGTAGTGTCCAATTCAAGGAAAGTGTCTTGCATGTGCCTCAACAGCCGCATACAAACACCTTTGTTCTTCCACCTGTCAGAGATGATGAGCATACACATGATGACTCTTCTTTAGATGAGATTTATGATTCAGAGGATTCAGATGATCTAGACACAGAATCAATACAGTCAGATGTAGAGTTAGTGCATATAGATGTAGATGCAGAGCTAGAGCAGAGGCCTAAGTAGTCCCAAACTACTCTTCAGGATGCAGGTGATCATGTTTGTGATCCAGCTGATACTAGGAGGACAAGATCTAATTTTGAGGAGCCTCCTCTTGCACTCACTTCCACTGAACCATTTCCACCTAAGAATATTTTCTTGGTCCAGTATTATGATCCACAGTCTTATGGTGAGGCTACTGGAAATACATTTTGGGAATCCTCCATGTAGAAGTACAACTCCCTCCTCGAGAATCAAACTTGGGATCTGGTTCCCCTTCCTTATGGAAGGAAACTTCTCAGGTGAAGATGGGTTTACATGACCAAGAGTGCAATGGATGGATAGATTAGAAGATACAAATCTAGGCTTGTTCCAAATGATTTCAGCAGGTGCATGGCATTGACTATGATGAAACCTTCGCTCCAGTAGAGAATATGGATTCCACACAATTGGAACTTTCCATTGTGGCATCCAATGGATGGGAAGTCCATCAGATGGATGTGAAGAATGAATTTCTTCATGGTGATCTATCCGAGGAGATCTATATGGAGCATCCCCAAGGATTTATGCAAGATTCTTCTTTCATATTTCAACTGAAGAAGTCTCTTTATGGCCTCAAGAAGGCTCCAAGGGCATGGCATGCCAAGATGGAATCCTACCTGTTTGCACAGAACTTTGTACATTGTATATTAAACCCGAATTTTTACATGCTCAGGATGGTTGATTCACTTCTACTCTTAGTTATGTATGTTGATGATTTGTTTATCTTCGATTTCTCTACTTCAATGATTTCTCCAGTCAAGAGGATTCTACATGACAGGTCACTAGTACATTTGGGTCAAATTCTGATGGCATGTTTGACTCAATTTCCACTTTATATTGTCGGAATAACGACAAATAGCGGACCCCCTCAAACATTGTTTACATGATGTCATGTTTTTGACACCATATCTATCGTCTCCATTGAGACGTTTCATGCGGACACGTGTGATCTCGTATTTGATTGTCCAAACTCCATATATTCATCGCTACAACAACGTCATAGACATCGGAATTCCGACGTACCATTTCGTCGGTCTCCACTACATGTGTTCTATGAGAGAAATGTTACCAWACGTCATAATACTGACATATGATAGCGTTGCTCCACCGACGATCATTTATTGATATCCCATTTGTTTTTTATGGGAGTGGTGTTACCATACATCGTAAGACCGATGTATGAAAACGTCTCTCCACTGACAGTTAGTTATTCATCTCTGACATGTTTTCTATGGGAGCGACAATAACATACATCATAATACCGACGTATGGTAACATCGCTCCACCGACGGTCAATTATTCATCTCCAACGTGTTTTCTATGGGACCAATGTTACGAGATGTCTCAATATCGATGCCATGTAGGTATTTTAAAAAAAATAATAAATGTCAATTGTAGAGGGATGAGGATAAGGAGAGGGATGAGTGAAAGAAGGTAGAGAGAGATGTTAGATTCATGGAAAGCGTTTTGTTACCCAATACGTGACTTATGACTTGAGGCATGCATGTGGAGATCAACAACAATGAATATAAATGAGAGGCAACAACAACTACATCATCATTTGTATTTTCACAAGGGTGTACAAAATATTAAGCTAGAGTGTGATGACGAGACTCCTAATTGTTTTATTATGAGGTCCAATTTTTATATATCATGACCACATTTTTACTCCATTAGACCTCTCTTGGCCATGGTTAATAAAATTATATTAGGATTTTTTAAATTGGTCATTAATGAAATTATTTGGATGATTGCGTGTGTGACGTATCCTAGTTTAGTTATGGTTTTGATGATTTCATGCATACAAAAGGATGTACTAGCCCATGGATCTAGCAAGTAGAAGTTCAAGTAGTTCATTAACCAACATCTACATGAGATAAAAGGGGGTTTGTTTTCCCTTATCAACCTCCAAGTCCAACCAAGCCTTCAATCACATAAGGAACCAAATATAACATCATATCCACTTGAATTGTTTGTTGAGAAGGGTTAATCTAGAAGGGGATTTGGTCCCTAAAACATAGGCCCATAATTATAGGGATCCTAAGGACATGATCCCTTCAATCAAGGATTGATGAAGTGTTGATTGACGTAGTCATTTTTTCATAAACAGGATCTAGGGATTAGCCTTAGCTAGTCTCATTTATCCTTGGAGAATTATGAACTCTTATAGAGCTAAGGAATTCAAACTTATGGAGGATGTATTGATGTTGGGGATTAATATTCTAAAGAAGAAAGTTTACTTCCAAATTTCTCTCTTTTGGTAGTCTTTATAGATTCCTTGTAAAAGGCTTGGGGAGGTCCCACTCAAGGATGAACAAGGAGTCTATGTGTGGTGTTACATTTATTTTCTTTCAACTATATTTAGTCCATGTTGTTTCCATTTTATGTCATGCATCATTTACTGCAAATATTCTTCATTACTTGTAGCACATTACATCATGTCATTTCAAGTAAAATTCATGGTTTTATGTCATTGACGAGGATGTAATACTAACTATGTTCGCTTAAAATTTGCATCAGGCCACTTCAATTAGAAATAGCTATGTTTTCTAGTGCTTTGGTTCAACTTTACAATAGGTTAAACGAAGTATATTCAATTATATTTTAGTATGTTAAATGAAGTAGGTTTAATTCCATTTTGTAACAGGTTTCTTTTAGCAAGGAAGTACAATAACTTAGTTAGATAAACTTGGGTTTGCAACACTTAATTTTATCTCTCATTCATGTCAAGTTAAGTAGGGCTATCCTTTGATTAGTAGGTGCTTTCAAGATCTATTTTGCAACTCTTTCCATTTAATCATTTCGCAAGTTTCCTTCCATTATTGTTGTATCATTTTCTAGATTTCATCCAAAAGGATGTGAGACTACATCTCCAAATAAATGACCACATTTAGTAAAATCATATCCATAGTACATTCCCCATACCTAAAATTTGGTTTCATTATATATTTTCCCATTAAATCCTTACTCAATTTCTTCACCATTTCTTCATTTTTCTAGCTACTATTAACCAATAATGGAAAAATGGAGTCATTGATTTCCTCATGATATTTTTGCTATTTCACACACCACTGCTTTTCATAATTGCTAGCCTAGTCCTTTGGCTTGCAACTTATAAATGTTCATCTTAAGTGCAATCCAAAATCTTGTTTTGAAGGACCTAGTAAATAGTTTTAGTTAGTTGTTGAAGGTAGCGTAAAGAAAATAATAGAATGGTCAATGAGAGTTGAGAATTTGAGGACTAAGTGCTTGCTACATTTCATTCCCAAAAAAGGTTTACTTCTATCCCAAATAAGAATTGAATTCCATTTATACAAGACCATTTCCCACGAAAACATTACATTCAAATCCAATTTTTATTCCATAACCATGGCTCTAAAGGATCTTCGTTGATAACATTCATAAAATTATTCACTTGTAAAAATGATCCTCGTTGATAGAATTCATAACATTCTGCATTAATGCTTATCCATGTTTTATCTAAATGCTCATTCTGCTTGAAAATTAGAAGTTGGATGTCACCTTGACTCTCCTCTATTCTAGAGTCATACATTTATTTTGTTGTATGTAAAGGGAATAACCATAGACGCAAGATGTTGCATGCATTATGTTTGATTATGGTGTTGGAATATTTTATTTGGTTCTTAGCAAGGCTCATGTCATTGACAAGTTGAGGAACCTCACCAAGTCACCATGGAGTAAGTGTTTGCTACATTTAATTCCAAACAATGGTTTACTAATGTATATGAACCAACAATAATTTCTTTACATTTCTACAAGACCATTGTCGACAACAACATTAAATTCAAATCCTATTTTTATTGGGTAACCATGTATATAATTACCTTTTTCTAGAGCTAATTAATCCATAAATGTGGGCATCACACTAACCACAGTGATTGAGATGGGTTTTATTCCTAGCATAACCTACATTTCATTGAAGAATGTTGTGATTTCATGGGAATGGTGAGTCTAGGAATAACCAACAATGTTTTCATTCCATGGATATTCTTACATTTTTCCAGAGCTAATAAATATGCACATGTAGACAGAACACCAACCATGGTGATTGAGTTGGATTTTATGCCTAGGACTTGTGTTTTGTTGAAGAATATCAAGGCTTCATGGGGACCTAATGATTGCATTCCAATCAAAGAATGATAAGGCTTCACGACGATGGATAATATGTGAATAACCAATCATGATTACCACAACATCTTGTTTAGGTATTATTTTGAACAATTAGTGGGAAATGCTAAACCCCCACATGCACTTCTTACTTTTTTCTAGAGCCAAATTCCATAATAAATGCAGTTCTTATTTCTTAAACATGGATGTAAGATTCCATGGCTATCAATTTAGATAATATATAGTATAACAATTTTTATTCTCATGTTGGAACCTTGTATTTGGTTTATAGAAAGGCTTATCTCATTAACAAGTCTAGGAACCCTCACCAAGTTACTGACTAAGTATTTTTCGCATTTCATTTTTAACAAGTGTTTATTAATTCTATTCCAATCGACAATGATTGAATTACATTTCTAAATTACAATTTTCCACAATAATATTACATGAAAATCCAATTTGCATTGCATAACCATATATCTACTTACCTTGGTCAAGAGCCAATAAATATGCACATGTAGACAAAACATTGACCACAATGTTTGAGTTGGGTTTTATTCCTGTGACAACTTACATTTTGTTGAATAATGTTAAGGCTTCATGGGGATGGTGACTTTGTGAATAACCAATAATGATTTCATTCCAAGGATCGACTTATTTGGTTCCAAGTCCAATAAATATGCAATAGAACACTAACCATGATTATTGATTTGGGTTTATGCCTAGGACATGCATTTCGTTGAAGAATGTCAAGGTTTTGGGACCCAACGATTCCATTGCAATTGGAGAATGTTAAGTCTTAACAAGGATTTCCAATCTGGGAATAAATTGCAATGATTGTAGTCCATGACCCAACATCCCATTTAGGCATATTTTGAACAATTAGTGGGAAATGCTAAAATCCCCACATGAACTTCTTACCTTGTTCCAAAGTCAAATTCCATAACCAAATACAAATGTTATAGCATAACCACGGATGTAATATTCCATCAATATTAATTTAGATCAAATATAGTGGAAAGATTTTTTATTATGGTGTTAAATATTACATTTGGTTCTTAGCATGAATCATGTCAATGATGAGTCGAGGAACCTCACCAAAGTCAACATGGATTAAGTGCTTTCTAAATATCAATACTAATAATGGTTTACTAATTCTATAATAATTATTAATTATTGCATTGCATTTCTACAAGATCACTACCCACAAAAACATTACATTTAAATCCAATTGTTATTGCATAACCATTAATCAATTTACCTTATTCTAGAAACAATAAATTTACACATGTAGGTAGAACACTAGTGACAATTAAGTTGGGTTTATGCCTAGGAAAAATTGCATTCCATTGAAGAATATCAAAGCTTCATGGGGTTTCGTAGCATGGGAATAACTAGCAATGATTGAATTGTATCAACCTACTTACCTTATTCTAGAGCCAATAAATCTACACATGTAGGTCGAACATTGGCCAATATGATTACGTTAGGTTTTCTGCCCAATACTTGCATTTCATTGAATAATGTCAATATGTCACGAGGACCCAATGATTGAATTCCAATTTAAGAATGTCAAGGCTTCATGGGAATGGTGAATCTAGTAATAACCAACAATGATTGCATTCCATGACCCAACATACCATTTAGGAATTCCTTTGAACAATCAATGGGAAATTATAAAATCCCCACATGAACTTCTTGTCTTGTTACAAAGTGAAATTCCATAACAAAAATGCACTTATTATTGCACAACCATGGATTCTATATTCCATGAGTATTAGTTTAGATCAGATATAGTGAAGAGGATTTTGATTATGGTGTTGGAATATTGGATTTGGTTCCCAACAAGGATCATGCCATTAACAAGTTGAGGAACCTCTCCAAGTCACTGTGGACTAAGTCCTGGATGCATTTAATTCCCAACAAAGGTTCATTAATTCTATTGCAAATAAAAATGATTGTATTCTATTTCTAGAAGACAATTCCCATAATAACATTATTTTCGATTCCATTTTTATTGCATAGCCATGGGTTTTCTTACCTTGTTCTAAAGTCAATAAATTTGCACATGTAAACATATCACTAACTACAAAGATTGAGTTGGGTTTTATTCCTAGACAATTTGGATTTCACTAAGAATTCCAACAATTCACTAGGATGGTGAATCTAGGAATAACCAACAATTATTAAATTCCATGGACCTGCTTACCTCACTGAAGAGTTGACCTAAAAATAAACTAAATAGCTTACCTAAAAAATATAAATTAATAAAATTACAAATAAATGGTTATTAAATCAATTTTTTTCTAGGTTACAAAGCCCAAGGAATCATCTGAGACATAAACTTATGATAACATTTTTTTTCCTTGCTTATTAGACTTGCAACTATTAGTGGTTCCTAACTCTGTGATTGAAATAACCTATTTCTTCAACATAAGTACTCTAAAAGAAAATAAATAAATAGCATTCAAGCAAAATTAAAATACAACTACAACATACACAATACCTCACCTCAGAGTGCCCCCCCTCAAAGGTTCAACTTGTGCACTTTGTACAAAATTCCCACACACTCTTAAAAGGAAATCATGCACCCTAAAGATCTTTGACATATATATTAAGTGAAAGAGTGTTAGAATAGTAACAATATATGTACCCCCCCAAAAGATGAGAGTTCCCTATTTATATAACACAACCAAAGTATCTTTGCATTCAAAAATAGGGATGACAAAGCTCCTATATGCTTGGGGGTTCATTTTAATTACAAACTGATATTTGGAACACTGCAATCGATAAGTGATCACAATCTCCTAAAACAAAATTAACATGATAAGAAAACTCAATTCATTTCCTTATCAAACCTTGAAGCATGTGGGCATCATGGCTCTAATTTCATAGTACAAGATTAGATCGGTTGAAGGTTGGCATACTCATCAATTCCTCTTGACAAGAATAGGAACAAATTGTTGCAACATATTGGACTTGAATGCACAGATGCCACTAGACATGAATAGTACTTTGTCCTCAATAACAACAAGTTGGCATATTCTTCATTGTTTCCATAACTATTTGGTATCTTCCTCAACTTGTCATAACTGTGTGAAGCCATTTGATACCCTGTGAAATAGATTGTGAAATTCCTTCTACAAGTTGTGCTATCAAGGTTTATTTAAACATGTATATTATGACAACATCCTTCATCATTCACTGAAACACAAGTAATTTCACAACCTTCCCTAAATTTAATCATGATAACAAGAAAGAAACCTAAATTGCAATCCTCCTTACCTTGTGAGATGTACATAACAAAGTTGTGATGATAACAAGGAGTAGGGTTTAAACTAGGTTCTTGTGATAGAAAAAGAGATATTTATAGGTGGAAAACATATGTCATTTCCTGAGCCCATCATCTCCCCTCAACCAAAAGTGTTGCATTTCCTCATGAAACCTATTATTCTTGTTCAAGAGCACCGAAGTGAATATCTTCCCAATTGAAGGCTATATTCCCAAATTCATTTGCACCATAAAATCCAAGTTCTCTGTCTACTTGAGTCCATTTCATAACTTCTTCTCATTCTTCCTACTTTATGGGTGACTTGTAAAACCTAATAGGACACCAAATAAGGAGAAAGTGAAATCCAAGGCCAATCCACCTAACATCATGTATTATTATAGAGTTTATACAAAAGGTTTCACCATTGAGGGATAAAATGAAATATGGATAACCCACAAGTTTTCTATTCCTCAAGTAATTAGGGAGTTGTTCCCATATGTCACGGGAAATCAACAATGTTTTCAAGGAATGTGTCTTGACAATTTCTTGGTAATTAGTGATATCATATATTTCATGGCATCTAATGATTGCATAGTCTCCAAGGTATCATAACAACCTCTGGTAATAAACTATTATAACCGATGGTAGGGGATACTGATACCATATGATCAATCTTGAATTTCCTTCAATCCCGACAAACAATTATGTACCTTTCTTCCACTAAACATGACTAAACATGAATGATGAAAATTCTTGGATATGGATATCGCCAACATAAGGATTGGGGTTCCACTGAGAACTGTCTTGCAAGTAGAAGTTGAAATGATATAGTTCACACAATAAGTTTTGATCAAGAGAATCAGAGGATAGAAATATGTTGATAAAATATTGAGGTTGTTTGATCTCATATGTTTTTTTTGCTTCTAGGTATTGAAGCCTAAAGGTAGTCCATCTTTCATGTAAAAATATGGGGTAAAATCGAGATTATGACCTACAAGTTAGGGCCTCTAATGCTAATTTATGGGCCTGTTGCCTTCGGTTTTGTGCCTGCATCAACTATGCTTTACACTCTTTAAAATTTGGCTTCCACTTCTCCTTCCGAACTAAATACGTTAAGAAGCATTTTTCCATCAGTTTCTCAATCACTTGCTAATGGCTCTCCTTTATGATCCCAAGATAAAATATCTCATATTTATCTTGCCATCCAGGTAGGTCGGGATTTAGTTGGATACATGCATATGTATTCACCATGATTGCATCCAATACAATATTGATTATTTGATGAACTAACTTCATACATTCTTCTGAATAAGCATTTTCCTTGTCCATTTATGACTCTTTTGAGTCAATGGCTTATAATAAGAAATTTAGAGGGTTATTGCTTGGAACCCTAGACCCGTTTCTTTCCAATTTTATCTTTAGCTTCTGATTTTACAACCTCAATTTTATGTTATCCTTTAATAAATCTTGGTAACTAGGGCTATAGAAATGAAATTATTTAGAGGCCATTCAAGACTTGGACTTTCCTATTCCACCTTTGATTCTCCTTCTTTTTCTCAATCCAACATGCTTTGGGTGTGTATTAGGTTTAGGAGAATGAAAATATCCATCAATTTCATCATCAAATTGATCTTGTTATGGTGGAGAGAAAGGTCTAGAAGGATGTAAGCCTTCTAATTCATGATCATCAACTTGCACCTCTTGTTTCTCTAGAAACAAGGACTTTGGAGACTATAGGTCCCCTCATTTGTCATCAAATTGTCCTTCCCTCTACTATGGATATGAGGATCTTGGAAATTGTAACCCTACTAGCTAATGATCAGATTGGTGTTCTTGTTGTTTTGGAGAGAAAAACCTTTGACCTTGTAAATCCTCTAATCTATCGGACTTGGATGAGGAGATGGAGATTGTAGAAATACAAATGTACTTGTCACATGTGCGGATGAAAACCTTTATAATATGCTCAAAAATAGTTGTAGGTTCATGGATCAAACCTCTAGGGTTTGATATTTGTCATAAGGACTTAGGAACCATTTTTCCAAGGTATAGACCATCAGAAGACAACTACAGCAAACAAAACTCAGATCTGAAACTGTTACACCAAATGGGGAGGTTCCACCAACAAACTCAGATCTGAAGTCGTTACATCAAATGGAGAGGTTGCACCAACAAAACTCGGATCTAAAACTATTACATCAAATAGAGAGGTCACACCAACAAAAAAAAACTCATATTGAAAACTGTTACATCAAATGGAGAGGCTACACTAACAAAACAAACCTCAGATCTGAAAAGATAGTCCAAAAAGGAGGTTGCACCATSATCAAGAGAGAACAACTGAGGTAGCTAAAACAAATAGGAGAGTGAGGAGTGAGTGAGTGTGAGTGTAATAAAATGCTAGAGGGTAGGGTCTTATTTATAGTTAGAGAGAGGGGTTAGGGAAATTTAACATTATAATTAAATATTGACATTTAATTAATATAAATATTAATTAAAATGTCAATTAATATTAATATTAATTATAAAAATCCTAAACACATACAGAACCCCAATCACATAAATAAAACCTCAATCACATAAAACAATAATTTGAAACTGTTACACCAAATGGGGAGGCTGCACCAACAAAATCAAATATGAAACTGTTATACCAAATGGAGAGGCTGTACCAACAAAACTTAGATCTAAAACCGTTACATCAAATAGAGATGTCGCACAAACAAACACAACTCAGCTCTAAAACAGTTACATCAAATGGAGAGGCCACACCAACAAAACAAAACTCAGATATAAAAAGATAGTCCAAAAAGGAGGCCACACCATCATCAAGAGAGAAAAACTAAGGTAGCCGCAACAAATAGGAGAGTGAGTGAGTGAGTGTGAGTGTAATAGAATTCTAGAGGGTAGGGTATTATTTATAGTTAGGGAGAGGGGTTAGGGAAATTTAAAATTATAATTAAATATTGACATTTAATTAATATAAATATTAATTAAAATGTCAATTAATATCAATATTAATTATAAAAATCATAAACACATATAAAACCCCAAGCACATAAATAAAAACTCAATCACATAAAACAACAAGGGGGTTCCTTTTAAGACAAAGTAAATGTGGGGTTCATAATGGAAAAACATGTCCACATGAGTCTCATAATGACCTATAAACTTTATCATCACTGCATAAGGGGGTCCATCAACAATTTGGTAATTTTCATCTTCATAGGCACTCCTAGGTCTCATGGACCATCCTGGGAGAGAGGAAGAGGATCACACATCAACACATCTTGGTATTACACCAAGATCTACCTGGTCAAAGACCAGGTTTCCCCAGAACAAATCTGGGGTCCCTAGAACACATCTAGGGTCTTATCCGCCAAGGTACAAGACCAAGGATCAACCCATACATTAGGAAAGGGTTCCTTGGAACACATCCAAAGGCCCTAGAACACATCTAGGGTCTTATATCAACCACCAAGGAACACATCCAAGGATAAATCCAAGTACTGAGAAAGGATTCCATGGAACACATCCAAGGGCCCTAGACACATCTAGGGACTTATATCAACCACCAAGGATCAATCCAAGCACTGAGAAAGGATGATCCCTTAGGAATCCTACCATTTAGATGAAATTTTCTTCCCAGAAGGAAGTGAGAAGATGCCTAAAGTTCCCAATGATGGATCTAATATACTTTTGGTTTCCCCCAAAGATAGTTTTCTAAATAATGGTTCACACTTCTCATTAGCTAATTCAATACATCTTTATACCTTTTTATACAAGAAGGATGTTAAGGAAATTTATTTTTAGCTTAATGTTGTTTCGGTGGAAGCTCTAATTTTTGCAACCCCATCATAACCAAAAAACTCACTCCCTTTGACCTAATTTGTCCTCTAGTTTATGATGGTTATATTGAGTCTTGCACTAAAGAGAGGAGATGTTATAAACATGTTATTTTAATTGAGATATATAGCCACACTACTTAGCTTCCATCTTGTACCAAAGGAGAAAAATTGTATCGTTGCGTAAAGGAGGACCGTTTGGAGGTAGAGAGATAGTGAGATTGCAGTGAACCATTTGGAGGCCCATACATCATGAGATTGTAGTACACCCAAGTTGAAATGATCATTTTATGCGGAAATATGTGAGATTGCAATGCACCCTTTGGATTGTCATATCATATCAGATTATGATTAGGGTTATATTCTATATTTTCTGGGAAGGGGTGGAGATCATAAAATGTGTTGCAAAGAGAACATCATTTGCATTCATTTTCCTTTGACTGAATTGTTCAGGTATAAACTCAAAGAAAAATAGTTTTAATCAATTTTGGAGAGTTGGGGATTATGATGTCCAAAATGAACAAAATTTATATTTACCACGTGGCGTGTATCATGTTCAAGTACATCCAAAATTCCTCCATTCTAATGCAACTTCCCACAACGGGGAATTTGGAGATATTTCGAAGTTGCTTGATAATGTAGTTGAATATTTTCAAAATGGTGTGAATTTTGTCATTGTGGACAAAATTCAGAACCCTAGGGAAATTATTCCAACTCTTCTTTTCCAAGATAATGGAGGTGGAATGGATCTCGATTGCATGCGGAAATGTATGATCTTGGGTTAGGTCTCCTTTATTACACATTTTTAAGGAGAATATTCACAGTTGTTAAGGAATTTAGTTCTTTATGAGAATCAGATTGTATATTCCCATCAATAGAGTCCAAAAGAACTCTAGAAAAGAATTAGAAAAAAAAATACATGAAGAGCAGATACGGTGTCCTCAACTTGAGATCTCTCTCCTCCATCGTCGTCTCTGTGTTGTTGAATAAAAATTTCCATTAAGACAAAGGTGAGGAAAAATTTAAGTACCCCACAATCCCAACAGTGTACACGGGTGGTTGGGTATGTACAATTGGTATCAAAGCTAAGATTACAACACTAGGGGTTGTATGGGCTCAAGGGAAATGAATGAAAATTATTTTGGCGTTTATCATTTGAAAAGGAATAAGAAAAAATCATGCTCAAAGTCTTTCTACCTCAAACGATCATTTCAAATCAGGTGTACTATAATATCATGATGTCTGGGCCTCCAAATGGTTCATTGCAATCTCTCTATATCTCTACCTCCAAACGATCCTTTCAATTTGGGTGCACTGCAATCTCATAATCTCTAAGCCTCCAAATGGTCATAATGTTAATTTCATTAGGTGCCATTCCTCCAAATATCTTGTCACCAAACCCAGAGCTTGATGTAGACCATGACCTAGAACACCACATAGAGATAGATATATGTAACACCCCCATGATGGGCGTGAATAAAATAAAATTTTATTCACGTCTATCGAGCCAAATCAACTCTTTTATCCCCTATCGGGGTCCTGCTAAATAATTTGAAGACCCTATTGAAGCATGACCCCTACTTCATAACTCCCAATCTCCAATTCCCTTCCAAGGATCAGATCTATGGTCCTATGCTATCTCCCCGATAGACGGATCTGATTGTATCATGATTTCATGTATCGGGATACTGAACGTGAGTTGTCTTTGACTCTCCATTCCCCAAAATCCCGATCTCCAGTAGCTCCTCCCTAAACCTTCCTCTCATATGATCATTCTCTATGACCAGGGGCTTATTCTTCGAGCTCGTAGAGACTTCGCGTTTCGTGAAGTTGGAACACAACCAATGGCTACCTTTCTAAAGCCTGATCCCTGAACTCCTGATATCCCTAACCCTATATTAACTTGATCCATGAGGACGATGGAATAAATCATTTTTTCTTTCTATGGAAATATAATAGAGGAAGGATTGATCTAAAGTGTTTCTCTAAAACAAATATACTTCATGTTGAAAAATGACTAGCAAATTATAATTAAATTTAAAAATTGGTACCTCTTCAAAATATGTGATTTGGAGTTGGATCCAGAACTTTGTACCATGATTTAACCAAAATTTGTACCATGATTTGACTACATCCAAACCTCCAAATGGTCATATGTCCATTGCATTGAATCCATCATTGTCTTGTGACTATTTCTCTATCTCCCATTCACTCTCTCCATCATTGAGAGTGAATGGGTGACAAATAAATAGTCATTAGACAATGATGGATTGAATGAAAGGGACATATGACCTTTTGGAGGTGTGGATGTAGTCAAATCATGGTAAAATGTTTGGGAGGGTAGTAATTACTTATGATTATTATGATATTTTATTTTGATGAGGTGACATATATGTGTAATAAGGGGAGAGGGAGAGAAGGGGAGGGAAGGAGAGATCCAAAAAGAATCGTAATTTTAATTTTTAATGGAACCAATAACATTCACCTCATTTTTTCATATTTATTCTCTCCATTTACATTGTTGTTTCGGCTAGCCCCCCTTTGTTTGGGGTTCAGGGGATAGAGGGGGGAAGAGAGGAGGTAAAGAGAGATAGGGAGGCAAAGAAAGGTAAAGAGAGAAAGGGGAAGAGGGGTAAAGAGAGATATGGGGGGAAGGAGAGACAAAGAAGGGAGGTAGAGATATGTATTATAGAAAAGGGGGAGAGTGGGGAAGAGAGAGAGGGGGAGAGGAAGATAGAGAGGGGGGTATAAAGAGAGAGAGAGAAGGGGGGTATAAAGGGAGGGAGGGAGGGAGAGGGAGAGAGTGGAAATGGGGGAGAGAGAGAGGGATTGGGAGAAAAAGGGAGAGATAAAAAAAGAGTGAGAGAAAATAAGAGTGAGAAAAAGGCATGAAAATGATAGAAAGAAACTACCATTTTTGGCAGCATGTTCGGAGCCATACATTCATGTTAGAATTTATCCATCCATTCATGTCAGATTTATCCATTAGTTAACCATAAACCTACACTGACAGATCCATAATATATAGAGGACATAATCAAAATATTATACATACCTAAATGATGATTTTTCAATTTAGAAAGCGAACATAACAATTCATAAAACATTAAACATAACTAGAATTGATGGTTATATAAAATTATATGCTAAAAGGAGAAATCACACATGATCTGATGAAATCGTCGATGATACAGTTGGAATGGTTGGCCCCGCTTGTTTCTCTTAAGTTCTATGACCCTATGTTAGTCTTGAGCTTCCCTCAATCGATGAAGAAATATCTTTAATTACCTGCCAAAATCATTCAACCTCCATAAATATCTAAAAAATCAATACAAGTAATATTTGTAGCACATTATTTACTCTAAGATGTATTTTTATGAGAATTTCAGAACATACTTAAATGAGCTCCTCTCGGTTTCGAGAATAATTTATTGGAGCCACTCGTCTAATATTTGATCAAACTGTCTCCCTTGATTTGAAGTAGCAGCAGTGAAGTCAACATTGACTTTGTTGTTGCTATGTTGGATCGAGGGAGGCTTTCTCCAAGATTAAACAGCTCCAATAAATTATTCTTTACTTAACAGGTCCAACCATGTGAAGGAAGAATATCTTAT